>OY723397.1:3124899-3302777 GCA_963210295.1 Ophion ellenae | reverse complement strand
CCCACACCACTTGCGCTATAATTCGCAGCCTCCTCGCGTCACTCGTACACGCCGGTGAATACATGCTTTTCGTACAAACGCTCGTTTTATTCAACGACGCGATCTATCCTCCGTTTTTCTCCCATCATTCCGTACGCTCTCTTTTTTCCTCGCTCCATTCGCATTACGAATGAATTGTCCCCCGGCTAATGGTACGCGGCACTTGCTTCTAATTGTGACAGCGTGACGAAATACTATTCCATTGCTTAAGGGGCCGGTCCACTTTGAAAATTTCGAAAAATCGAAAGCAAGACTTGAAGAAATCGACGATGATGAGTTTTCACTTTTTTTCGTTTTTCATCTGCCATTTTTTTATTTTTTGATGAAACTTTACGTCCGAGTTGCGATGGAGCTACCTAGCCCACCTTTTTAAGGCGTTATGTTAAAACTATAGTGTTTGTACTTAAAAATGAGTAAAAATGAATCAAATTTTTTTAAAATGTATTTCAAGACTTTATTTATCAAGCCCAACAACTTTTATATTCATATATTTTATAAAATCCTCAATAAAAATCGCGAAAATAGCCTTTTTTCGTGGCTCCAAAGTGGACTGGCCTCTTAATAATGATCGTGTGGACGGTATTTTTTTTCTTCGTCTTTTCATTCCTACATAGATTGGTTATGAATCCGTTGATCATTCTCCGCTAAGATTCGATATTTCGTCCGACCAGTGCCGACCTTTTCTACTGATATTTCGCAGCCGTCCCCACTGCTCGTCGAAACACATGTGGTTATTTTTCTCTCGATAATTTTTCATCCTCGCGTTGATTGCATTTCGCCTGGTTCGTATTACCGGTTGCGTTCCACCGTATTCCACTCCTGGTGATATCCTTGAACTCTCTCTCTCTCTCTCTCGCTCTTGCTCTCTCTCTCTCCTCCCTCAACCCTAGCCACGCAGCCCACATCCCCCCACCCGTCAGACGCGTTTTAATTAAATTTTCACGACCGCGGGCTCTCTGGGAACGCGCGTGCGAGTCTTTCGCGAATTCGAAGCCCAGCCAAGTTTTCGGACTTTTCCGAAAACGTAATCGGGCTTTTCCTTTTCTATTATTTATTTTTCTCGCGAGCTTGCTCGAATTTACTCGGGTGGAAAAAGAAGAGAAAAGCGAAATATACCGTTTGGAGGGGCTACGAGTGTCTCGCGGCGAAAACAACATATTCCAAAGTTTTCATGCAAATTTCCGTAGCCACTCGGCACGAAACTTGCTTCGTTAATTAATTCCTTTATTAATGCGAATATGTTGTACGCGCGCATGCATACGCGCTGCATTAGCCCCCGACATAAATTAATCATCCTTCGTTTCATTCACTGTTCGTAATGTATTCTAGTCTCTCCTCATTCGAATTACCGTGAGTATTTCATATTTAATTAACTCGGCCAAGGGCTGTTCAATTAGAGCAGCTGGCACATTTCGTTTAATTATCCGACGCGATGCCAGCGAATTCGCGATTTTCGTACACCCCCCAGTCAAGATAAACGCCTCATCGACCTTTCAAATATAGATTTTTTTTTCGTTATTTTTCGGATCTCTCAAAGGACGGTCTGGTATTATTTCAAGATTGATGGAAATAGATTAGCGGGAGAATGGCGAGCAGGGATGGATTCACCACGAGTCCAGCAATTTCCAAACGTCGCTGAGGAAACACTTCGCAGAGAGACAACGCGATAAAGCCGCGCTCATTAATCGCGTTTTAATCTCCGGGTATCAATAGCTCGTTATCGGCCAATCTGTCCCTCTCTCTCTCTCCTTCTCGTCTACAGCCACGCGGCTTTCTACTCTCTATGCGATCCGATCCATACTCGGCCACGTTGTACCACCACTCAACGTCGAAGCGCGAAAGCCCCCCTCACCGTTAATTATCGACTCGAGTCGAGCACACACGAAGCGCTTAATTCCGAGACAACCTTGAACATTGTTCCTCAACTGTTATCTCAATATTATCACGCTGAGAAAAAAAATCATTGATCCAATGTCATTGGTGTTATGGAATGAAATTTCGTTGATTCAATTGTAAAATTGTTGGCGTCAATAATCGGATTTATCAGTCCGAACAAAACGCTATTGACTTTAATAACGTGATAAAATTAATTTTTTTTTTTCATTCATAAGAAATATTGTTAGCCGAGAACAATATATTATTGAAAGTATCTAAAAAATTGTCGCGAAAAAATGTTATAGTTTTGAATGCATTTTCTGCAACGAACAAAAAAAAGCGTTTCAATTCATAACATGAATATTGTTGATTCAAGTATACGAGAAAAATTGAATTTCGCTCGTTTGGTTCAGATAACATTTTTATTGAGTAAATGTGTTATTTTTTTTCACCATATCTGATATTGATTTCCGAGTACATTAGTCGTTACAATTTTAATATTTTATTTTGATTGAAAAATATTAAGCAAATGTCTGAATTGGTTAAAACATTATGCGAAAATGAATCTTGTTTCTTGCGCATTTGGTTGGAAGAATTCAACCAAATCATGGCCGAGCGCCAGCGAAATTATAGGTGTGAAGAAACCCGTAGTTCTCGGAGTAACCGCTAGAAGCCGCACGCGCGCTCGTTTCTCGTAAGCGTAGCGCGAACCGAAAATCTACTTAAGGCCTAAGGCCACTGTAACGGTCCAAAAAAAAAGGTTTTTTCACGAATTTTTTCTTCCAAAATTGAAGGTAATTGAAAAAAAACTTTTAAGGGTGTTATCGGGCATACATTAAACTTTATTATCAAATTTTTTTACAGCAAAAAAAAAAAACAAAATGGCGGTTCCACAGCTATCTTCCCGGGGCATGTTTTGCTTGCAGGGCTCCGCGGCACGCAGCACCACTGGTGCACTTTTGAATATAGAACAAAAAAAAAACCATCAATCTAGAGGGTTATAGCTAGAGAATGTCGATCGGATTTTAAAAAGTATCAATTTTTGTGGATTTGGCGTGCGTTTGAAAAAAAAAATTGATTTTTGACGAAAAAAACGGCTAGTTTTTTGTTATTAAAAAATCAATAAATAAAGTTATTGAAAATCCCGATCGACATTCTCAAGATAATGTTAATGTTCACATCTGGTCAAAATTTCAAGTAAAAAAAATGAAAATTGTTCGAGTGATGCTGCGTGCCATTTTGAAAAACCGTATTTCGAGAAAAACGCGTTTAAAGTTTTGCGAATAGTTTTTTATTGGAAAAAATAAAAAAAAGAAGGTAAAAAAAAAATTTACCGTTAGTCTGCAATCCCAGCACCATACATTTGTCCTTCGATGGCCAAATTTTCGTCTGGCAAAATTTACAGTGGCCTTACCCCTTAAGCACCGAAGAAAGTCTAAAGAGTATCGCTTCTTGGCCTGTGGCTAAGATCAAAGTGTAAGGTAGTCGGCCCAGTGGCCGTCAGGGTCCTAGTGATCGGCATGTTTACGCATTAAGGGGTTACCCCCACTTGCGATTTTGAAAAAATCGATTTTTTTATTGCATTTTCTTGAAGTTTAAGTATCTGAGAATATGTCCTGAAAATTTCAAGTCGATCCGAACAAAATTGACTGAGATATGAGCGTTGAAAGAGAAGAATCCGCGTTGAAAGAGCGTTGAAAGAGAAACTTTAAACGCGTTTTTCTCAAAATGGCATTTCTGAAGTCGGTGACCAAGATTACTCGACAGTCGATTAGTTTCAGCAACTTCCTATTCGACTTCCTGTATTTTTCTACATCTAGCCCGATTTTTAAGAAAGTCGCATTTTCGACTGAAACAACGGCCTCTGTTCGTTTCCAAAAATCGCAATTGTTAAACGATTGTAAAAATCGTGTGTAAATCTCTATAAAATGTATCTAAGAAGTTATGGTTGAAATTTGAAGTCAATCGGTCAAAAAATGCAGGACCTACGAGTCCGCCCGCCTTTGAAAACATTTCTTCATGAAAAACGCGTTTAAAGTATTAAAACCATTTTTCTACATGTCTTAAAAAAATGTCCACCTAAAATAACTTTTGCATGTCATTTTCCACATGTTTATACATAATTTAAGTCAATAAGAAAAAAACAATTTTTTTTTGTCAAAGGTATTTAAGGCCTCAAAGCTGTTTGAACGCATGTGACGATTAGTGGGACCTTCCCATAGCGATTACCAGACCAACTGTCATGGCGGCATGACGATGACTCGTACAATAGCATCTTATAACATTTACGAAATATTTTCTCGAAAACTGTACAAGGCACGGGAATTTCACAACGACCTTCTTCTTCGTAATAAAAAACTGGTTAAGAACGATTAAAATAACTTTTACTCACTTTCCTAATTGAGCAATATAAATTTGCAAAGTGAAGCGATCTGCTTAAGGTGACGATTACTGGACCATCTACCTTAGCATCTGTTCTTATCAGTTGAGTATCTGATATTCTCTCCATGGATATTCCATTGGATATCTGATATTCTCTCCACTATTATCGTGGATGATCATTTTAATGCTCACTTTTTTAAAAAGATTTGAAACAAATTGACAAACTTACGTCCCATGGCATATTCGTTTCGATGAGGTAAAGACATAATTAATTTTATTGATTATATTTTTGTACGCATGTTTTGCAACAATCTCATATATCGGTGGCACTCCACAACAACACATTTATTTGCATCAACCACTATATTTTTTTTATTCAATTGGTTTTTTCCTCAGTGCAACCAAATCTGACTAGACAAATTTCTTGCCTCCTTTTTCTTCCTTTTATTCTCATCGCATACTCTCGACTCTTGAAAAATGGAATAATTATCCCATCCCCCGCGTTGCCGCGTATAAATATCCGAATTATATCTCGTTTCGTGGATCGTGCCTTGGGGAGCGTGAGGAAGAACTCGACGATACAAGCGCCTAGCGGAACGAATGATTTAATTTTCGTGTCGTATAACCGAGTTTGCCGTGAGCAACGAGAAAAGCTCTCCTCCCTCCTCGCTAGAACGGAAATTCTTCACGCCCAAATATCAACGAATGTATACCGCAGAGGGTTGATTCGAGACGAATACGTCCCTCCCCTCGCGCAATAAATATCTCAACCGTTCAATTACTTGTCCCTTCTTCATTTTTTTTCTCATCCTTCTCCATCTTCTTCACTGAATACACCCTCTCGAATTATCCCGAATAATTCCGGCCTCGGCCTCTCTATCCCTCCCGCTCATCATCCACCCAAGCTGCTAGCGCAAAAAGAATGAAAAAAACGGAAAGCATCAAACGGCCTTTCTCAAGCACCCTTGGTAACCCGTCAACGAAGAGAAAAAAATCTTGAGCCGGAATAGAAGAAGTCTCGTTTCACGTACAACGACGAGCACTGAGAAGAGAAGAAAAAAAACAACGCAACAAACGGTATCGTCAAACATCTATGGAAACAAGTCCCCGAACGAGATTCAGCCTTTGCATCCCTTTCACCCTCGCTTCGAGGAGCACACTCGTGAAGATCTCGCACAATTTCCTTACTTCAACACCTTTGCGACGGCTACCATCGCCGAAGAATTAACAGCGGAACGGATACAGGGAAAATGCTCACTCACTCACTCACTCACTCACTCACTCACTCACTCACTCACTCACTCACTCACTCACTCACTCACTCACTCACTCACTCACTCACTCACTCACTCACTCACTCACTCACATCACTCACTCACTCACTCACTCACTCACTCACTCACTCACTCACTCACTCACTCACTCACTCACTCACTCACTCACTCACTCACTCACTCACTCACTCACTCACTCACTCACTCACTCACTCACTCACTCACTCACTCACTCACTCACTCACTCACTCACTCACTCACTCACTCACTCACTCACTCACTCACTCACTCACTCACTCACTCACTCACTCACTCACTCACTCACTCACTCACTCACTCACTCACTCACTCACCCTCTCTCTCTCTCTGCGTAAGTCAAACAACACGCATTTCTTTTCGCTCCTGCTTTTCGACAGTTACTCTGCCTTCTATTGCCTTCGGGCGCCCATCTTTCAGAATCAAAGCGCGCCTCTTTTCGCTTTCTATCAGTTAGGCTGCAATTCCGTTTCGTGGCTTCTGCCTCTGCTCTGGAAAGCGTCTTTATCCAACGGCATCATCGTTTCTCGATCCCAGTGAGTCGAGGCCATCTTATCAGTTCTCTTCGGCTCGGTTTCGGTTTCGCCGCACTTCGGAAATCTTCGGTGATCTTCGCAACCTCATCGCGGCCGATCTTTGTCAATAAGCCATCGACTACGTCATGAGTCAACAACGTGTATGCGCGAAGTGTGGCGGATCCATTGCTCGTACAGCAACTGTTTGTACCGACTGCGGATCGATAACAGCCCGTAAATGCTGTCAACAAAATTTATTTCCCTCATCCGAATCGGTGAGCCAGCAGTCGACTTTTCACACTAAATCGAACATAGATCGTGACGTTTCGACAGTTACCTCTGAGTCAGACTCATCTGTATTGTGTTATTCGAAGATGGTACTCTCGCTAAGCTTGAAATACTACACGAGAATACAAACGACACCATCGCCGCGTTCAGTCATCGACAAGAACAAACGAATGAAGAATTTCGAAAACATCTCGAACGTATACCGGCTATCGATGCCGCAGTCTCCGAACATGCGCGTCGTTTGACTCAACTTGAGCAAGCTAACCAAGCTCTTAGAGCCGAGGTTGCTGAACTGCGCAGTTTAAATAATTTAAACAATTCGATACGTTGTAGTCCCGGGATCTCAACGAGCAGTGACGTAGTCGTCTCAGGCATGCCATCTCGAAATGACCCCAGCCCCATTGAGTCGATAAAACGGATTTTCGAGGTGTTAGGAATTCCAAACTTGTGTCCGCACGTACTGGCTGTACGAAAATTACCGTCTTCAACGACTGGTGCTGGGGGAGAGCAAGGTTCAAACACAAACATTAAAGTCTCTTACATCGTTTCTTTGACTGCAAACTCTGTCCGTGATATCGTTTTGAATAAAAAACGTGAAAAACGCAATCTTAAGTGGTCCGAGGTGTTTGAAAATTGCCCTCCCTCTACTCGTGATTTTACTATCCTTGTAAACGAGCTTCTCCCAGCAAGTACGTATAAATTGCTACGTCGAGTTAAAACAAAAGCTCTCGATATGGGTTACAAATATGCCTGGCATAGAGATGGCGCTATTTATGTACGTAAGGCGGACGGTGCACCGCGCATTAGAGTCACATGCGAAAACGATATTCTCCCATTGAAATTCACTTGCTGAGGCTGTGTTCACTTCGCGATGACTTAGTGAACACCTTCACGTTCACTTAGCTACGACTTAGCGAACAGTTACGATTTGAAAATTGATTAGAAACAACTTTACATTCGTTAAGCCTTTTTCCGGCTTGTGCTTGGCGCGTAGCTAGTCCTTTTGCGGTTATTGCGGTATGTGTCCTTTATCTTGGAATCTTGGAATTTGATTTTCTGTGACTATGCGCTTGGAGTGTTCATTATTAGTTCATTATTATTTCTACAAGTATCAGTATCATTATTATTATTATATCACGCTTCGATCTTCATTGTGTTCATTATTTTTATTATTAATATGGTTATAATTATAATCATCACGTGAATCGCGTTCTTCACGTTGTAAACTACCATTTTCCTATCGCGCGAGCATTAGTATTAGTAGCATAACTATTTTTGTATACTTATTGATTTAATCCATGAAGTTTTTGTTTGGTTTATATAGTTTATCCATTACTTTATCTTTAGTTGAGAGAGCACTGTTTAATTCGCAAACTTGTATTATTTTGTATTTTTTCGTACCTTTGCCCGAAAGTACCACTAGGGCATAATAAATTCTATCAATCAATCAATCAATCACTCACTCACTCACTCACTCACTCACTCACTCACTCACTCACTCACTCACTCACTCACTCACTCTCTCTCTCTCTCTCTCTCTCTCTCTCTCTCTCTCTCTCTCTCTCTCTCTCTCTCTCTCTCTCTCTCTCTCTCTCTCTCTCTCTCTCTCTCTCTCTCTCTCTCTCTCCCTCTCTCTTTCCAGTTTTTATTCACGACCCGCGGAATTTTCCCATTAAAATGTGTCGGGCCTGTTGCACTCGTGCATCGTTACCGAGAGTTGCGGGAGGGGTGAGCCCCCCCTTGGCTTTTCTTTATCGGAGAAGAGTCAGCAAAATATTTTTCTCCCATTTTCGTAGACTTCGGACTTGAGATTAAAATTTACACCAAAAGTGAGTTCTTACGTATTTTGAGAGAAAACATTGCGTCGAGGCAAAGAAATTTTTGCCAAAAAAGTTGTGAATTACAAATATTACATTATATATATGAAAAAAATCAGAAAAAGAGTTGTGAATTTCCTCAAGTTGAAGAAAATTAAAATCGAATTCACGACAATTATACTAAAATTTGCACCACTAGTGAGTCCTTACGTATTTTGAGAGAAAACATTGTGTTGAACTCAACAAGTAAGAACTCACTTTTGGTGTAAATTTTAATCTAATAATTGTGAATTTTATTTTAATTTGTCTTAAATACGGAAAAATTCACAACTTATTTTGTGAATTTTTTCGTATTTACAATTTTTTGCGAATGCATTTGCAATCACAGGATTTTTTGTGAATATTCACAATTTTTTGTGAATTTATTTGTATTTTTAGAATATTTGTGAATACAATTGTATTTGTATGCATACATGTGAATACAAATAAGTAAAGTATGAACAAATTTCTATTTATATTCAAATGAAAGTCACGATGTGGATAAATTCGTATTCGTATTTATAAATAGAATTACGCCCAACTCTGAAAGCCATGGGAAAGATTCAGAAAGGGGGAAAATGGATTCTGCATGAACTGAATGAAAGACATGAAGAAAATCGAAAAACCACTTGTAAAATGCTGTTCGACAGATACAAAATAAAGTCATTTCTCCATCGAATCGTGACAGGTGATGAAACATGGATATATTTTGAGAATTCTAAGCGTCGGAAATCATGGATGAATCCAGGCGAACCATCGACATCCACTGGAAGACCAAATCGCTTTGGAAGCAAGGCAATGCTCTGTGTTTAGTGGGATCAGAAGGGTGTAATCCATTATGAGCTGCCTCGTGAAACCCTTAAGGGGCCAGTCCACTTTGAAAATTTCAAATAATCGAAAGCAAGCAAGACTATAAGAAATCGACGATGATGAGCAATCAGAAGGGATTTTGTACGGTGCAGGAATTGCCGATTGAGTTTAGGTACGAGTTTTTCATACTATAAACTTCAAACGCGTTTTTCTCGAAACAACGTTTTCAAAATCTAGCTCCATCGTATCTCTATAACTGATAAACCGATTCTCTTGAAATTTGAATCACTTATTGTAAACATGATTCGCAACAAGATGACCCTCGATGGTTTTTAAATGTTGATTTTTACTCTTATTTTTGCGAAAAACTGCGGAAAAAGCGTTTTTTTTAAACTGGTAGACGAATATGAGAGAAATATATTTGGGACGAGGCTGCACAAGCCTTTTCACTCTTTCAGTCTTCCCACTTTCATTATCCGGTACCACCGAGTTGTTTGTCTGTCAAAGTGGAGCAGTGTAGGAACGAATCGGTCAAGTCGATTCTCATTTCAGGAGCGCCTTCTTCTTTCTTCGTTTATACTTTGCGCCATACTCAACGATGATCAAAGTTGCTTTGTCTTCAGCCACTCACCGAACGATTCGACATTCGACTTGAAAGGTATTTCCTTCGTATCTGTACATTTCGAGATTCCTCTTTCCTTTTGGTATCTGAAACGAGTCTTGTTCTCTCTTGCTTTTCCGATGTTACTCAGCTCTCCCTTTGAGTCACCACCGGACCTTCTCCCCCTCGTGCCTTCTTTCGTCCAACACTTGATATTGATAAGCCCCTCATTTCGGATGGATAGCTTTTTTGCTTTTCCTTGCGTTGCCTGTGGCGAAAACATTACGCCCACAGGCGTAAACCCAAACAAACCCAGAGAGAGAGAGAGAGAGAGAGAGAGAGAGAGAGAGAGAGAGAGAGAGAGAGAGAGAGTAAAAAGGCGAGTATGTGGCCGAAAAAGTCCCGAGCTCTCGTGGTGGAAAATGAACGAATAGTTAATAGTTAATAGAAAATGAACGAATGGCTAAAAACGCCGCTAAAAAACCCCGTAATCGGAAAAAATTAGAAGAAGGCTAGTTTTTTGAAAGGTGATTTTACGAGGTCGGCGCCGTGAGACAAAATGTGCAGACAAATCCAGTCTTTAGTTTTGTCCACAGCGCCGAAGTCGTGGGAGTTCATTTTGGGAGTGAAAAAGTGGGGTGAAATTTTGAAAAATCAATTTTAATTCAATAACTCTTTAGAAAAAAATCGTACACTTTGTGTTCAAATGGGAACGTTGTAGCCACTGAATAGACGCGTCGATCAAGTATTTGATCATCACTCTCCGATAATATCTTCACCGATCAAAAAATGATTAAAATATCAAAAAAAATTGTTTATTGAATAACTCATAAACAATCGATTTTTCGGGTATTGTTCAAATGTACGAAATGTAGAGAATAATTTTTTCTATATTTTCGTTTCTATGGGCCACCCTTGAATTTTGATTTTCCAACGCCCCTCGAGGGTTGGAAGCTCAAAACGAAATGCCGGGAAATCTATTGACCGCACGAATTCGGCGCAGTGGAAGAATTTGTAGCTTGAACCCTCAGCTACATTTTTGTCCGCAGCGCCACACTCGTGTCTGTTTATTTTCGGTCAATAGTTGTCCCGGAATTTCATTTTGAATTTTCAACCCCTGAGAGGGGTTCGAAAAAGCAAAATTCAAGAGTGCTCCATAGGAACGAAAATATAGAGAAAATTATTCTCTACATTTCGTACATTTAAACCATCCCCGAAAAATCGATTGTTTTTGAGTTATTCAATAAACAGTTTTTTTATACTTCAACAATCCTTTTGAGGGTGAAGATATTTTCGGAGAGGGTTGATCAAATACCCGATCGACGCGTCTTTTCAAGGGCAACGTTCCCATTTGAACAAAAATTGTATGAATTTTTCCTAAAGAGTTATCGAATGAAAACTGATTTTTCAAAATGTCACCCCACTTTTTCACCCCCAAAATGAACTTCCACGATTTCGGCGCTGTGGACAAAAATAAAGCCCGGATTTTTCTGAACATTTTGTCTCCCGACGCCGACCTCATGGGGGTTGTAGTTTGGCATTAATCCACTCCCATCCCCTTTCATCCCCTAAAATAACCCTACACCCCGATTTTTAGGCCAACTTGGATTTAGCACCCGCAGCACCTACAACCTGTCAAAAAACTAGTCTTATAATTTTTTCTGATTCCAATATGCTGAACGACTGTATTAGAAGCAAGTATCACCCTCGGTCACAGTACGGCGATATGTCTCCTTCATTTTCCAGACCTCCCGAGACCAAGAATTTATTTATCGAAATACCGCACTTTTACAGTCTCATTCTCTAGATCCTCTCTACGGGCTGTGTCGAGGGACTTTTTGTTTCCATTTCGGAAAACGAGAAGAAAAAAAAGCTCACCGTTACTTATTTGTCGAATGGGGGCCTTTGATCGAGTAAAATAAAAGAAAATACGAGACTCACCCCGCTTGACGTCCCGCCACGTGTTCGCGATTTCGTCGAGACGTCCCTCGCTCCGCCGTTGTTTCGGCTCCCGGCCGCTCAACTCTTTCACATCCTTGACACCCCCCGTCTTGAAGTCGTGGCTCCTGCAATCATCGGGCACGATGAACAACAAAAATTCACAATTCGATATACGGAATTACGGAACGCGTTTAGAGGTGAGCAAAGTCTTGCCCGAGCAGGGATGTCTCAAAATGACCTAAAATTTTTATTTATTAATAAAACGTATTATTTACTTTTGTAGCCTTCCAGAAAAAAATTAATTTAGATTTTATTGAGCAAGTCGAACGTCCGTTTCAGGGCAAAATATGCAAAAATATTTTTTTTTCTCAAGGAAAGACACGTTATTTTATTTTTTTTAATATCCCCGAATTGTAAATACGAAAAACGGATTTTTGGTATTTTTTATATGATGGGATTCCTAAACACCGTGAAGTAACAGCTAATTTTATATTTTTTAATTTTTTAAATTAATTTTCGATTTAAGAGTGTGGACACTCGCTGTATGTTTACTGGGTTTTGGAAATACATATGACATATATGTCATATGTATTGGAGCCTTGGAGTGCACCACACTCGTCAATCGAATAATAATAAAACATTTTTTTTTAAATAGCTGTTACTTCACGGTGTTTAGGAATCCCATAATATAAAAAATACCGAAAATCCGTTTTTCGTATCCACAATTCGGGGAAATTTTAAAAAATAAAATAACAAATGTCTTTCCTTGAGAACAAAAATATTTTTGCATATTTTGCCCTGAAACGGACGTTCGACTTGCTCAATAAAATCTAAATTGATTTTTTTTTCTGGAAGGTTGTAAAAAGACGCACATTTTCGTTTTTTACCAATATAAATACGTCAAATCCTGCCAAAGATACAGCCATTTGAATGAAAAAATGTTAAAAAATGGTAATCAACGAGAAAAAACGTCAGAAGTGTTTAAAAAATGTCGCCACTCGGTGAATATTTTTCAATAAAGTAACTCGATTTTTCAAAATGATTTGTAGATTTTTTTTACTGGCTGAAGTGACGTGGAATGCCTCATATATAATTCCTCTCCCTCCGCCCTCTCTATCCCCACACCTTTTCGATGTGTGTCGCAATAAAGGCAGACCATTCGATCAAATAGAAAAATGGTTGACTCAACGAAGATTCCATTTAATTTAAATGAAAAAAAATCAAATGGATCAATTTAGTGAATTCAACTAAATTGTTTTTTGAGCAAATGGAACCGAATCACAGATTCATAGGATGAAATAAAATATTTAGTTACTGGACGATATTGAATATATTTTCATTTGAATAAACAAATATATTTAAAGTAAATGATTTTAATAATGGAATGCAATAGGAAACATTTGATTCTACGAACAATCTAGTTACTTCAAATAAACAAAAATCAAATACACTCGATAAGTTCATATCAATAGATGTTTTTTATCAGTGCATTCTCGTTTACCATGCGCGTTTGTTGTAAATACTATACACTTTTCTGCCAGTGTAGAAAAAAATGCCTGGAGTGGCGCGCGCGTGCGCAAAGTCTCTTTGCCGTGTCTGAAAGCATGATTGTACGACTCGCCTGCACAGAGCACCCCCCCCCCCCCCCCCGCCCCTCATCGCGCGTCTATTCGGCACAATCTGGACCGCAAACGTCACGAGGTTACGCTGCACCAGGCATGACGGTACTACGCGCCCGAGGCAGAGCGAAAGCTTCGTGTGCACATTTGTCAAATGCATAATGCATCTCGAGCCTTGCGTTTGCTTCTCCACACCTGTACACCTGTGTAAACCGAAACTGTTGGATCTTGTGAAACACTACGAGCCAATTTCCCAAATTCCGTAACTCGGCAAGGAGATGAGAAAATGAAAATTTGACGAAAAAACACACACACACACACACACACACAAAAAACAGAAGATGCGACGAAGCAAATCGAATTTGTGCTATGGCGATTAGATCGTACCTCGCCAACAGTTGACGCAGCAAAAAAAGGGGGGAAACGAAGGGAAGCTGGAGTCGATAGTTAACAATCGACGCTAATAACTCGCTTTCATCCCCTTTATTCCCTTCGCTGTTCGGAGACGCATATACGTATCTGTTTTATTCGTTCCAGGGCAATCGAGGGGAGCAAAAAAAGGGGGTGCTTTTTTTCTTTTTGCCGAATCGAAGAACGGATGACTGATGAGAGCCTGGGAGATCGGGGACGAGTGCTCTTTCGATATCCAATCGAGTTGGCAACTAGATCCCCCCCCCTCCCCCCACTTCCTCATTTACTTCGGCGGTGTAGATAGCGCAGTGAAGAGTCATTTACGGTCTCTACGGAAGGACTCTCCTCGCTGAATCTCTCTCCCTTTCTCTCTCCCCGTACTGTACGTTTTACACTCTTCCACACGCACACTTTTTCACCGCGCTCGAGAGTGTGAAAAAAGAGAGAGAGAGAGAAAAAGGAGATTTACCAGGTCAAAAGCCAATCTCCGAGTCTCGTTGGCGATTTTTTCCTTCGATATTCTCATTTATTCGCAGCACTGCGATAAATCCTCGAGACTTTTTTATTTTCATTCGGTACGCTTCTTGGACGATTGCCATTCGCAATTTTCGTTGGCGATGCGAATTTTGTCGCAACTGTCCCGTTCACCCTCGAGTTTGGTGAAAATCCAGCAATTCCGGTCCGCTCAAATGCCCTTTTGCGTTTCAGTGCAAAGCCTCTTTCTTCATAGGCGAGACGAGCTGCGTGACTCGCGATGCTAAAATCCCCCGAGAAGAAACTCCGCGACTAGTTAACGACGTGGCATAATTGTCGTGGCGTACACACTCTCAATTAACGAAGCCTCGTGCACGTTACCTATGCGCTTGAGTTATTGAGCCTCGGTCATTCGAAATATATCCCGAGTGAAAAACGTAACTCATCACCGCCTAGCCACAAGCTAGTAAAGCGATGTCTCGAATCGCCATTAGCTAGCCGTCTTAGCTATTGACTACCCAGCCTTGTAACGCTTTGGTCCTCTAGCGACTGAATGAAAAAAATTGGATGGTGACTAGATAGAAAGAAATATCTCACGGCTGTATTATATTTCTGACCTAGACAGAACCTAGTTTTTTTTTAGCTAGCGACTGGGAACGAAAAATTAGGTGTGGATTAGATAAAACTAAATTTACGGCTATATACAGGGTGTCGAATAGGTAGTTGCTAAAACTAAATAAGTCTCTCTCCCCTCCATGAATTCAATAGGGGTCCCTTTGTCTAAGGCGCATACCTGAGGCCCCGCAGTTATATTCCAGCCGTAGTTGAAGCAAGTACGCGCGCGTCAAAATGAGTGAGCTCACAACGGAAGAAAAAGTATATCTTATTGAGTGCTTCTTCTCGAGGGGAAACATTTATAGTAATGCGCATAGAGGGTTTCGTACTAAGTTTGGAACTCATAGAGTTGCCAGCGAAAACACTCTGAAAAGGTAAGAATTGAATATTTATTCATATTCATCTATCACACAACTTGTGTTTCAATTCAATTAAACTGCATTGAAGTAATTTTACGTTAATTTTTGTAGGATAATCGATAACTTCGTGAAGTATGGTACACTCCAGGACCGTAGACACGAGTTGCCAGGTCCATCTGTTACGGTGACTACACCAGAGAAGATCAACGAAGTTGAGAATTATTTCAAACAAAATCCAAATGATTCGATTCGGAAAGCTGCTCAAGCATTAAAAATAACCAAATCATCATTACACAACATTTTGAAATATTTTTAAAAGTTTCATCCGTATAAAATAAGCACTCATCGATTGTTAACTGAACATGCCATGACGAAACGCATCGAATTGAGTAACACTATTACGGGAAGGTTTGAAGCCGAATAACTTAATGAGAAATTGATTATTTATTCCAATGAAGCACATTTTTGGATGAATGGGTACGTAAACAAGCAAAATTACGGGTTTTGGGGAACGGAAAATCCCAACATATCGCTAGCGAAGTCCCTTCATCCACAGAAAGTAACGGCATGGGCAGCGATTTCAGTAAAAGGAATTTATTTGCAATTCTTGGAATCTACGGTAACGGGAGAGAGTTACAAACAGCTTTTGGAAACGAAATTCTTCCCTTATGCAAAAAAGAGGGGACTGGTTAAAAAATTTTACTTCATGCAAGATGGAGCGACGTCGCACCGGACTCATGAGGTGTTTGAAGCTATTCATCGCGTATATGGGACTCGAGTAATCGGTCTGGGGTACCCTAAATTTGCTCAAAGCGGACTAGAATGGCTTCCGTGCTCACCGGACCTGAACCCTTGTGATTTTTTCTTGTGGGGTTACATTAAAGATCATTGTTACGCTAAAAACCCCAGCACAGTAGAAGAACTGATCGCGGCCACCCAGGAAGTGGTTCGCGGCATTACGAACGATATGTTGGACACAGTTTTTCACAGTTTTCAAAAGAGAATTTATTTTTGTGCACAATCTAACGGTTCGCACTTCGAAAATATCTATCATTAATCACTGTACTTTTTCGTTATTTTTATAAGATGATATAAATTGACAAAAAATATTTGACTGGGTTTCGTTTATGTGCGTTTAAAACTGCAGAGTTTCCTCTATTTAAAGTAATTTGGCTTTTCTGATTCTGCGCACGTGTTTTAAAATGACAGTCGATTAGTTTCAGCAACTTCCTATTGGACACCCTGTATTTATATTTTCGTGATATTTTTGCACATTATTTACATCATTGGACCCTTTTACGATATTCTTCGTTGTTCATTAATTAGGGTTATGATATTTGCGCTGTAAATATATTAATGGTTCAATTTTAAATTATCTCAGACAAACGCTTACGCCGTAACGTGGCTTCGATCCCCGGACCTCTGGTTGATGAGTTGTGACGCTGTCCACTGAGCCAGTTCTACTTGTTTCATTTTTGAATTTTCATATCGTCTACATATGTTACACTACACAATGTCAGATTATTGCAAAATGGGTGGATTAACAAATGTAAATAACATTATCGGATCAATGACTCAATTGCGTTCGCATTGAGAGCGAAAATCGCATAGAATTACATAACCTTAAATTGTATTTTTCCGATCATTTATTCCGGCTAGTGCGGCCGCAGTTGGGAAGCGTTGGCTAGGTCATGGCGAGATATCTACTTGAGAATTTTTGCATTCGCAACGCCATCTGTAACTCAAGTTGCTTAGCCAGCCATGAGCCAATCGCTCGATAGAACTACACCTAGTCACATAACCACACTTTTTCATTCGTGACCTAGCTCGGCTGGGCAGTGACTAGCCAAGGGGTGCATAGCCGCAGTTAGCTAGTGTTGGCTACGTCATGGCGTCATGCCCACTTGAGAATTTTTTTCTTTTGCAAAGCCATTTGAAACTCATGTTAGCTAGCCAGCCATGAGTCATTCGATCGATGGAACTACACGTAGTCACATAACCTCACTTTGTCATTTGTGACCAAGATCAGCTGGGCAGTGACTAGACAAGGGCTGGATAACAGAACATTCGCAATATTACTAGCTCATAGCGAGCCAACCATTGGTCACTTCGTATGAGCTCAATTGGGCGAGCCAGTGACTAGGTCGTAACTCAGACAGGCTAGCAAAATTTCTACTCCGGTATCTTCGATTCGAACGCCAACCCAGCCCCGCAAACGATCGACACGTTGTCGACACGAAGCTTAGCGATAACATCGCTCACTCGTTGATCGAAAGTAGTGGAGAACGCGCGGCAAATTCGTGCTTTTCCATTATGGACGAAATGAAACGTGTCAATTTAGCCGAAAGCGTTCGAGGCTCGCGAGAGAAACGGAGAGAACGAATCAGCGAGAAATTTAGCACCCATTTATCCGGCTAAATGACGTTGACACTGGGCCGCAGCCGAGAGCTGCGCTAATCGTGTTTCCCGTTGATAGAGGCTTGTCCGGCTTGACTCCCTCCGTCAATAGACCGAGAGCTTCACACGGACGTCCTTCGAATTGACGCGGCATTTCCAAATTCTCCATAAATTCATCGAATTCATATATAATAATAGTGCGCGGTGCGCGTGAAGGGGTAGTAGGTGCCTATCTGCTACGGCTCCTAAACGCTCGTCACGAATGGTAAGGGGCGAGAGAGGGTCGTGACGTTGCTAGGAAAGAAGGGGCTTTCCGGGGCTTTTTATGCCAGAAAAATAGGGGTCATCGTCTAAAAGGATCCGAGATTTATGAACGAGCTTCTCCGTGCACATCTCGTGAGATATATCCCTCTTTTCCTCGTCTCGATGTTGGTAATATCAGCCGATGTAGCCAAAGGTTATGGACTTTGTTCGTCGCTCGTTATTTCGTACAACTTCTTACCCGTCGAATACAGTCTAATAAAAAGCCCTTGGGAATGATACGGGTTTTTCCTCCCCTCGACAAAGAAAATGAAGAAAAAAAACACTCGGGATATATCCTTTTTCCTTTCCCTACTCAAAGTTTCCATACACGGGGCATTCGACGCAAAAATGCCCAAACTGATGTATACAGCTGAAAAAAAATCTGCACAGAGCCGAGGGGCCAATGGAAAGAAGATTGATATCATGGAACATGCATGTGCTTCGCATTCGGCATATTTACCCCCCCCCCCCCCCCCCCCCAACATAGTATATGTAGGATATCGTGATCCGAAACCGACCTCTCCATGTTTCTCACAAGGAACATCCCTCAGGTGACACCCTTCGATTTTGTTGAAATGTGGATATGTTATAAAGCACCGAAAAGTAAGCGATACTTTTTTTTATCGGCGGAAAAATGGTTTTTAGGGGTGAAACCACACCTTAATATAGGGGTGGTTCACCCCTTAATTTTTTTTGCAATGTCACTATAGTGGATTTTTCATTGCTTCGGATTAAAAGATTTTTCGTTTTTGTTTCATTAAATTCGGTGGACTCCTTGTGTGTGAAACTGCTATATTACCCCTAGAGATGCCTTTTTTCGAGGGGTGGTTTCACCCCTTAAAACTCTTTTTTCCGACGATAAAAAAAATACGTATGGCTTACTTTTCGGTGCTTGATAACATATCCAAATTTCAACAAAATCGAAGGGTGTCACCTGAGGGATGTTCCTTGTAAGTACTTGTGCTGCAACCGAAACTGTCGGTGGTGGCATTTGAAAGCTCTCACAACACCGACAATTTGGAGGTAGAGAGCCATCTTTTTCTCTCATTTCATTCTATGGTTTTGCGTCGCGTTGTGTTTTGACAACGCGAAAGTTCATTTTTTAGCTGCACGGAACTGCAGTTTGAAGTGTTTTATTTTTTCTCGAAAAATCCAAAGGTAGGTTGTTTTGGTTCCTTGTGGTGTAGACTTGAACACGCACTAATAAATTTAGATCACTTGCATCGTTGTAAGTAAACGGCGAGTCATTGTTTGGAAAAAGTCTCGGTGGTCCGTAACCGACCGCCAATGGGTGGTCCGAAACCGACCCCTACGTTTTTGCGGACTCAACATTTTCTAGCGTGTTTTTGATAGTCGAACTGTGATTTAATGACTTTTGACGGTAATTACAGATGGTTGTTTTAGAAATGGGGCGATCGTTCAAACGTCTAAAGCCAAAACGAGATCCGGCAATTCTGCGGCGAGCACTTGCTGCCATGGCATTAGGACTCGTCCATCGGCTATTCGCAGTTATTGTGAGGCAGAAGACAGCTCAGAGAGCGATTAAAATTGTAATTTCTGCATTGAGCGAGTAAAATTGTAATCAATACATTGATTCAATTGTATTTCCTGAAAAAGGCGGTAAAATGTTCTAAAATAAATTTAAAAATTATTCCCAAATCGTATTGTTTTGCTAAGTAGTTGCAAAATGTAAAAAGTTGCCTTTTCCCTTGATTCGCTGTAAAAAAATATGGGGTCGGGTTCGGACCATGGGGAGGTCGGTTTCGGACCACGACTTTCTAGAACGACCAATATGCAGACTTTCATTACGGCCACGATTTCTTAAACGAACGGTACCCAAAAACCTCGTTAAGGGATCGCCCATTAATCACGTGAGGTTTTTTGGCCACTTTGTGAGCCCCCCCCCCCCCCCCCATGGTGATGTGGGGTCGTCCATAATTTACGTGAGGCTCAAATAGGGGAGGAGAGGATTTGGATAACAGAAACCTCACCACATATCACCATGAGGGAGGGGGGGGGGTCAAAAAGTGGCCACAAAACCTCACTTGATTAATGGACGATCCCTAAGCTGCTCAAAACTTAGAATAACGTTCCCTCTGAAGAATCAAAATTTGTTTTGAACAAAAAAATTCATTTGATGCACTTTTATTGCCTTTGCTGATTAGGCGGTCGGTTTCGGACCACGCTACCCTATAGGTATGCACAAAAGTGAGCGAGTGTACGTTAAATGGAATTCAGAGGAGTGAACATTTCTCCTCGAGAAAATGTTGACCGGTTGCATATTCGCGCGTGGGCGAACGACCAATCATCATTGCTTCTCCGTATCGTTCTCATTGCTGTCACGTGTTCAGCCTACACTATATATCTATTATCCATATCGATTATTTTTCTTTGTCACTTCGGTGAAGAAATGAAAAGCCTTTTCCGCTCTTACGACGGATCGCACTTTACTTCCGTGCGGGCTCGTATACTTTTGTCATACGTAGGAAAGAGGACGAAGAGACTTCCGCGACTATATACTCTCCACCGCAAATGTTCAACTCTCTGGAAAATCAATATTCCCAACCGTACGTATATATTCGCCTCTCTGCCGGGTGGAAACGCGCGTTCGGCTCTCGCCGTACTTCCGGCTCGCGGATTTCGCTGGCTGAAAACGAGTCGGAGAGATTGACACAACATTCGAGTCGTGATTTTCGGTCTTCCGATTCGCCCATTGGCAGCCCTTGGGCTTGCAAGCGAGCGATGTAACTTGGCAGGAGGGCACTGTCGATTTTCTTCCGCCTCTCAAATGAGAAATCCGCCCACTCGAGGACCGGAAATTTGCAGAAAATTTAAGCACTTTTTCCTCGAGTGTGGGAGGTCCTATAAAGACGATACACTGAGAAAAAATACCAATTGAATCAAAAAAATATATTGGTTGATTCAAATAAATGTCCGATCGCGGAGTGCCACCGATATATGAGATTGTTGCAATACTATAAAACATTAGAAAATGTGATTGATTCAAATAACATATTATTTTTATTTAGGAATTATATTCTATTGAAATCATTCTATATACAATCCGTAGATGTATGGATGAAATAATTAAGCGGTTGCTACAACATTTTTTATTTCGTACAAAAATATAATCAATAGAATGAATTATTTCTTTGCTACATCGAAACGAATATGCCATGAGACGGTAAGTTTTTCAATTTGTTTTAAATCTTAAATAAAAAGTGAGCATTAGAATGATCATCCACGATAATAGTGGAGAGGATATCAGATATCCAATGGAATATCCATGAAGAGAATATCAGATATTCAACTGATAAGAACAGATACTATACTTTGGTCTTAGCCACAGGCCAAGAAGCGATACTCTTTAGAGTTCCTCCGGCGTTTAAATAGATTTTCGGTTCGCGCTACGCTAAGGAGAAATAAGCGCGCGTGCGGCTTCTAGCGGTTACTCCGAGAACTACGGGTTTCCTCGCACCTATAATTTCGGTGGCGCTCGGCCATGATTTGGTCATGAATTTTTTCAACCAAATGCGCAAGAAACAAATTTTATTTTCGCATAATTTTTTAACCAATTCAAACATTTGCTTAATATTTTTCAATCAAAATAAGATATTATCATTTTAACGAATAATGTCAAAACTCCGAAAATCTGAACATCGTCACAATTTTCAATAAATCGACGAATCATTCAAAGATTTTTTTCTACTAGGAAGTGATTCTACGTCAGTCTTGAAATTCGTCTACACAATGTTATACGTTCTACATCATTTACAGTCAACTGTGCAGACTTTCGCTGGCATAATCTTGACGAACCTTGTAATTTCGGAACATGAAAGTTCGGAATGTCAACCCGGCCCTCATGTCAAGATCATGCCAGCGAAAGTCTACACAGTTGACTGTAAATGATGTAGAACGCATGACATTGTCTAGACAAATTTCAAAATTGACACAAGTTCACTTCTTAATAAAAAAAAATTCTTGAAATGATTAGTCGGTTTATTGAAAATTTTGAAACTTTTAAAACTTTCATAGCCGAATTATTTGGAAGGTGTTGAGATTTCCGGACTTTTGGTCTTTCCTGTAAAATTCTTTCGGAGCTTCGATCGTTCTGACCATTCGAAGTTCGGAATTTCAACCCGGCCCCATCTTGAATTTCGGAACATTAAAATCCGGAATTTTAAACCGTCGGAGCATTCAAAGTTCGGAAATTCAACCCATCCCCCAATATCCTTGACATAAGAAATCCACCCAATCAACCTATGTCAGTCAAATGTTTTTCCTCGTCTTCCATCACATTTCAGAAGCCAATATAATGGGAGATTTTTCGCCGATTGCGAATGTCATAGACTTTCTGTCGAAAGTTCAAAATCACATCTGATATGTCTATCCAATAGTTTTTAATGCTCCACAGTGTATACATGGGTTTTGACGCAAAATCAAAGGCCAAAACCAAAGCGATGTTCCTCGCACATCCAATATTGGCATTACTTATTCTTCTCTCTGGGAATTACACCCACTCCCCGAGAGCCTTTTCCCCCAAGTCTGGCCTGTTCGTACACGCGTATGCTTTTCATTTCCAAATTGATGTACTTTTACATTACGAGGCATCTCGCGCAAGTCTTTCAGGGAAGAGAGTTGCTCGAAAAGTTTTCGGATCCGATGAGAAACGCAGACTCGTTAACGACGAGAGAAAAAACGACGTCTTTTTCTTTCCTCGAGTCGGGAGAGCGAGAGAGAGAAAGAGAGAGAAAGAGAGAGCGAGAGAGAGAGAGAGAGAGAGAGAGAGAGAGAGAGAACACAATTGAATTTGTTTCGTAGTCTCGTCTAGGGTCGTTTCTATCGAAGCTCACCGCAACGTACCAACACTCTCCACCATGCGTGAGGAATAATTAATCGTTGTTTATATACACGTTTTTCATTAAGAATTTTCTTTGCTCACGTGGCACAGGCAGACTGGAGGCCGAGGACGCGAGTTCTCTTCGTCCTGCTACTCGTCGCGAGAGCCGAGAGGTAAAAGGCTTATAGGAGTTGCACAAATATTTTAACACGAGGCAATTCTCGGGGAATCCCACTTTGCTCGTCTATAGACACTCGTCGCGTCTTCTCACCATGATCAACACCGAGAGCAAAGTTGCCACTGTATCCTCACGCGTAGATGAAAAATATTTGAAATTATATGTAAAAAAAATATTCAAAAGCAACGAGCTTTTGTTTAAGGCCTTTGGCCACTCTAGAGGCCGAAAAAACTTTTCACGAAAACTACAAAATAAATCGAGATTACAAAAAAGGGTGTTTATCATACATAACAGTGACTGTATACCATAATTTTTTTGAAGCGGTTAATTTCAAAATGGCGTCTGTGCAGCGTTTATCTCAAAACTGCATTTTTAAAGTTGGCTGGAAACATAACCCAGACATTTTTCAACCGATTCACTTGAAATGGTGAATATATCTTGAAAAATACATTGTCTATGGAAGTACGTAGGATTTTTTTTTTATATCGCATAGTTGATTTGTTATTAACAATTATCTGACGATTTTTTTGGCAAATTTTTCACTTGCCAAAAATTTGATAAACCTATAAAAAAAATGGATGAAAATAACCTCTTGTAGCGTCTAAAGTGAGAGGACCCTTCAAGGCGGGATAAACATTTACAACGATAAAGAAATCGATTTCTTTTTTTTTCTTCTTTAAACGATAGAACTATATATGTAGAATATTTTTCTGAAGTTTCAAAGCGAAATTTGAAAAACTTCAAACGTTAAAGCCCGTCAACGTTGTGCCTCACCGTTCGGATTCGGAGCGGGCGTGAACTTCAAACGCGTTTTTCTCAAAACTGCATTATCGAAATTGGCGTGCAGGATTACTCAAAAACTATTAAGCCGATTGAGTTGAAACTTGGTGGAAATATTGATAATATTGGTACCTTCTACTTGACGGGGATTATTTTTGAAAAATCGGAAAAAACGACTTTTTTAAAGCACATTTTACAGAAATGTTGCGTGAAATGTTGATTTTTTTTGTAAATGCGGGCTATTTTCTTAAATTTGCATTTTCTTCATTTTAATTACCGTCACATAGAAACTATACATGTTCTAACTGAAAAAATGTTTGAACTTTTTTGCAAATCAAAGTCTACGGGAAGCTCGACTGCACGCCGATTCGCAACTCCCGCGGCGACCTTGCTGTGACACTCTGCCACAGCTCCGTCATTTTGATGATGAATTAATTTAAAAATGGTTTTGCATACTTAAATAAAATGGCGGACGAGCGAATTTTATTTCTGATTTTCATGTAAAATTTTCATGGTTCATACAAAAAATACAAGGGGGTGTATATAAAATATACTCGTGTATATAAAATATACTCGTGTATATAAAATTTACCCGTGTATATAAAAACATTATTTCATTGACGGCCATTTGCCACTAAACAATGTAATATTTTTCAATAAAAAAATTACTGAAAATTCTTCAAGATGTGTTCTTTGAGATGGTATATTGATCGATTAAAAAAGTTTTGTAGTTTTCTTTAAAAAAATTCATGAAAAAGGCCTTTTTTGCGCTACAAGTGGGGGTAACGCCTGAAGATAGTACGAGCGCGCAATCTTGATTTCTATAGAATTTGTTCAAATTTTAACCAGACCTTGGTCCCATCGTTATGCATGTTTGAGTGAAATTTCAGAACAGTCGACTATTTAGATTGGGAGATAATCGGTCTTAACATTGCAACTTTTAACACTGCAGGGTCTGCATTGAATGTTCGACAGAATAATTTTCCGTAAAAAAGATGTGTCCCCTATAATAAGAAGACACATGGCAACACCGCAGAACAGTATTGTTCAATATTTCGAGAAAAAAATAATTATCGTGTTCCTAAAGTTAAAAATCTCGTCATAAAAAAATATTTGCATCATGAACATTAATATTTTATATTGTTTATGTTATTATGAAGATATACGGTGTTGCCATATATCTTCTTGTTATAGGGGACAAGCATTTTTTACAGGCAATTATTCTGTCTAAATTTCAATGCAGAACCTGCAGTGTTAAAAGTTGCAATTTCAAAACCCATTATCTCCCAATCTAAATAGTCGACTGTTCTGAAATTCCACTCACAAGGAACATCCCTCGGGTGACACCCTTCGATTTTGTTGAAATTTGGATATGTTACAAAGCACCGAAAAGTAAGCGATACGTATTTTTTTTTATCGGCGGCAAAACGGTTTTAAGGGGTGAAACGAGCCCTCGAAAATAGGGGTGTTTTTCGTTTTTCGTCGATAACGTTATCGTGCTCATCTCCAATGTACAGTGCACAAAAAAATGAACATTGTTGCAATCTGAAAATTTTTAATATCTCCTACCGTTGAATTAAAGTATACCTACAGTTTGATAATTGTAGAATAATTATTTCTTAGTTTAAAAAATTCCTCAATGTTGCTTATTTTTTTCCTGTCTAAATGTATATCCCGCCTTAAGCATTTCTCGTTTCTTCTCGTACAACCGCGCGGCCGTTATCTCCCGCATTCGCATTTATGATTTATGCTCGTGACGTATGATCAATGCTCGCCGCGCACACGCCTCGCACGCAGATCCTACATAGGTATATGTGCGTAGTTATCGCACCAGCAACCATCGCGGGGCATCCCTCTTAACCTTTTCTTCCTGTCATCCATTAGGAATGATAATCACTCACTCGCGTCCGACGAATCGTTCAATAATATAGGCCGAGTAAATATCGAATTCGATAGCCTGAGCTTACCATCATTTTTCACCCCAAATTTTGTCGGCCTTTCTTTTTGCACGCTCGTGAAAAAAAAAGCTGCATGCGAGTGTGAAATTTTGCCATGTTCCATTCACTCGTCGAATCGACATTTCGCATAATTCATTGTGAAAAGAAAATTTGAAAAAAAGAAAGTTAACTCGATGATTCGTTGGAAGAATTTTCAACGATGGCTGCGGGTCTTTGGGACTATCGTACGCGAGCGAGCACCGCGAGGTGACAGCAGAACTCGCTCTTTTCAAACTGCTTCTCCAGTTTTAGTCTTCCAGAGCCCGAGTACCGAATTATCCCTTGCACAAACATTTTTTTTTACACCTTCGCAATGATTTTCCCTTTAAGGTAGTACGAGCGCGCAATCTTGATGTCTATGGATTTTGTTCAAATTTTAACCAGACATTGTTCATACCATTATGCATGTTTGACAGGGAACATCCCTCAGGTGACACCCTTCGATTTTGTTGAAATTTGGATATGGTATAAATCACCGAAAAGTAAGCGATACGTATTTTTTTTATCGCCGGAAAAACGGTTTTAAGGGCTGAAACGCACCCTCCAAAATGGGGATGTTTTTCGTTTTTCGTCGATAACGTTTCAACGGTAGGAGATATTAAAAATTTTCAAATTGCAACAATGTTTATTTTTTCGTGCACTATACATTGGAGATGAGCACGATGACGTTATCGACGAAAAACGAAAAACACCCTTATTTTCGAGGGTTCGTTTCACCCCTTAAAACCGTTTTTCCGCCGATAAAAAAAAATACGTATCGCTTACTTTTCGGTGCTTTGTAACATATCCAAATTTCAACAAAATCGAAGGGTGTCACCTGAGGGATGTTCCTTGCGAGTGAAATTTCACAACAGTCGACTATTTAGATTGGGAGATAATGGGTTTTAAAATTGCAACTTTTAACACTGCAGGTTCTGCATTGAAATTTAGACAGAATAATTGTCCGTAAGAAATTCTTGTCCCCTATAATGAGAAGATATATGGCAACACCGTATATCTTCAAAATAGCATAAACAATATAAAATATTAATATTCATGATGCAAATATTTTTTTATGACCAAATTTTTAACTTTAGGAACATGATAATTATTTTTTTCTCGAAATATTGAACAATACTGTTCTGCGGTGTTGCCAAATCTTAAACTGTTCGAAATTCCAGTCCCCTTCTATTTTTTTTATGAATGATGAAAATTTTCCATGAAAATCCGAAATAAAATTCGCTGGTCCGCCATTTTGTTTAGATATCGGAATTCCCCTACGTGATGCTGTAAACCTCTA
Organism: Ophion ellenae; assembly: GCA_963210295.1. Lineage (NCBI taxonomy): Eukaryota > Metazoa > Arthropoda > Insecta > Hymenoptera > Ichneumonidae > Ophion > Ophion ellenae. The sequence goes on along the minus strand of OY723397.1, from coordinate 3,275,908 downwards.
TGTCTAGTTTCTAAATATATTTTTATTTTATTTTTCAGACGAACCGTATGACTCAATCGCTGTCAACCGCCGAGCAGCAATTTCGTCGGAGTGTCCTCTAGGAAGCGGCGTACACCGCAAACTATACTTTAGATTCGAGTGCAAAAATGTATGTACAGTCTTCTATATGTATATATTGACTGCAAGTAAGAATAAATAAAAATCATAGAACTGTGCTGTTTCACCTCAAGGTGGTTTATCGAATTTTGGCTAATAGTCCGGTAGCCCAGCGAGCTATCTCGCTCACACTGCCAATTTGTTGTCTCGAGCCACGCTACTGTGGCCTTTTCTCCCGCGACACACGCGCTGCTGCTGGAGGATGGATCGGAGCTTACTCCGACTACCCAAACTCAATTGGAATAAAATCCTCATTAAAGTCGAAATAAATTGTTGGAGACGTTGCGGCATATCACTGCGCAAAGTACCGGAAGTGAAGAAAAATACCGAGCCAAATCGATTCGAGCGAGACAAGACCCCCCCGTACGCCCTCGATCACCTTTCTCGGCGCTCCGCGAGAGAAATAGAGAGCGGAAGAAGCTGAGAAGGAGAAGGTAGAGGAAGCCGAGTTTTCTCGCGAGTTCGGTTGAGGTTTATATTGGCGAGGCCCTCGAACTTGGTATCTGTATATGTACGACGCCCGAGGTACACACCGAAAACGCCTTTTCGCACCGATATAAAACTCGAGCTTACACAATGGCGCTTATTCGAGGGGCTATTTGTCAGAGCAGCTTTCTCTCTCTCTCTCTCTCTCTCTCTCTCTCTCTCTCTCTCTCTCTCTCTCTCTCTCTCTCTCTCTCTCATCCATCCATCCATCCATCCATCCATCCATCCATCCATCCATCCATCCCATCCATCCATCCATCCCATCCATCCATCCATCCATCCATCCCATCCCATCAAATCCCATCCATCCATCCCATCCCATCCCATCCCATCCCATCCCATCCCATCCCATCCCATCCCATCCCATCCCATCCCATCCCATCCCATCCCATCCCATCCCATCCCATCCCATCCCATCCCATCCCATCCCATCCCATCCCATCCCATCCCATCCCATCCCATCCCATCCCATCCCATCCCATCCCATCCCATCCCATCCCATCCCATCCCATCCCATCCCATCCCATCCCATCCCATCCCATCCCATCCCATCCCATCCCATCCCATCCCATCCCATCCCATCCCATCCCATCCCATCCCATCCCATCCCATCCATCCATCCATCCATCCATCCATCCATCCATCCATCCATCCATCCATCCATCCATCCATCCATCCATCCATCCATCCATCCATCCATCCATCGATCCATCCATCCATCCATCCATCCATCCATCCATCCATCCATCCATCCATCCATCCATCCATCCATCCATCCATCCATCCATCCATCCATCCATCCATCCATCCATCCATCCATCCATCCATCTATCTATCTATCTATCTATCTATCTATCTCGCCCCACCCCCTCTGTACTTTGGCATCGAACAAAAAATGGCAGTAAACGAAGAGGGGATCGAAAATAATATCTCGACGGGAATTCATATATTTTAAAAGCCGAATCGTTTTTCCGCCATCTCCCGAGAGGCACTTTGTTCCAAGTTTGCCGAGCCAAGAGAGAGAGAAAGCGAGCAAAATGAAGGAAAAAAGCTCTCGCGGGAGCGACGAATGGAAAGAGTCACAAAGTCATCATCGTAGAATTACGAGTGCGTTTGCGTCGTACTTTTTGATACTTGTCACAGCGGTAACCGTGCCTACTGTAAAAAAGTTTTTAAAAAAGCCGAAGGGAGAAAATCTCTGCGTTACATTTGTAAACGTGATGTATTCGAGCGGTAACGTTCGCGTTGAAAATGAATAACAAACGGTGAGTCAAAACGATGATACATTCGACCGAACGATCAAAGCGGAGCCTCGGAGCATTAAAGAAAATGTGTCTCTCTCCCATGCTTCGTTCTCCCTCTCGCTCTTTTCCACTGTGAAATTGTCAGGATGGGCCCGAGCGATGGTTCGCGTAGGCTATTCCAGTAGGGATGAAACGGTCCCGGTGAGGCTTTACGAGTCGGGATCAAGCTTGGATCCACACGGAAGGTACACACGCGCAACGTGAGTGAAATTTAATTGGCCCGTGGACCAAAACGGCTATCCCCTTACTTCTCGTTGTGGCTTCGACACGCAAAGTGAAATTTCAACGACGCCGTTCGCTCTTTGCGATCCTTCAAATTCGCTTTTCGAAACATATCGAGATTCGTTGAGGGTCGAATCGACGCGGCTATCCTCGCTGTGTCTTATTCGGCGAGCTGAATTCGTTCGGCTATTTTACTCAGCGAATTAGGAGAATTTTTGTTCACGCAAATTTCCCAAGCCCTCAAATAACGGACGGTAATTAAAAGCCAAAGAGGAGAGCAGGTTGTAATTGCTCCGGGTGGTCGTCCCAGGCGATTGTGTGTCTCGGTTGTGGTTGCTGTGTGGTTTGTATCATTCGCGTGCTCTCGACCGTGTACGTATACGCACACACGTATACCGCCGTGGTCGTAAAGACGGCTCTGGGCCGCAATTTCGGGCTGGATCGTTAACGCGTCGGCAACGACGACATGACTGACCATTCTCCCCATCCAGAGAGAGAGAGAGAGAGAGAGAAAAAGGGAGGGGGCGATTTGAGGGTGAGGTTGATGAGCTCGGGCCACCCTCGAGGCTCGCGAATGCACCGAGTGTCAGCGTATTTCGAGCTCCTCGAGAACCTTTGCCAAATCGCGCATTGATCCCGGAGAAGAAAGCCGATATTCTTCATTAAGGTAGTTTTGGTAAAGTCTTAGGAATTGGCTGAAATCTAAGTATGGTGTATATATGACCTTCATGGACTGATGCCCAAAAATTCAATTCGATTCACCGTATAGTTCGTGAGATAATTGCAATTGAATAGGGATATTTTTGTACGCGATCCCTAACACGTAAACCGATAGGAGTTTGCACGCATTTCTCGATACAGGTTCTAAACGGATCTTATGCGAATGTGTGGGACATATAGAGGGTGCAAGCTCTGTCGAGAATTTACAATCAACAGCATCGTATGGGCATTGGATGTTACCATACGCTTCGACCGAAACTTTTGGCTCGTACGTGTACCTACAGAACTACCTTAATACAAAAACGATGAAGCAAAGATACAAAAATGTCATTATGTTGTCGTAAGCGAGGAGGAGGGCTCGTGAATAAACTGCAGTAATTGGGATTAAAATAGGCCGATTTGATAATTTCGCAGTGAGAGACGAAAGAGCTGGAAAACAAAAGAAACAAGCAAAAAATGTGGATTCTTCTCGGTCTGGTTATGGGTATGTTTTTATTCGTTCGTCACAAGTGGTGAAAATCCTCTCAGGACTGTCTCAATGATCATTAGTGGTTAACCTAGAGACCTTGGAGAACATTTTCGCGTTATTTGGGCGACGGGTGTTTCTTTTTTTCGATGGCACATACACAATCGAAAGGGGCAGGTGGGGCGGGGAAGACAAGACAATCTAGGCCGCTCACTTTTTCCTCGCACCCCCACGGCTGCTCGTCCCGGCAGAGTTTATTTTCTTCGTTTCTACGGGTGGCGTTTCCACTCGTGGGATCGCTTTTGCTTCCGGAAAGCCTGAAATAAAAAATAGATAATGACTCTTGATCGGTTCCCGAGTATAGCGGGGGAAAATACGATTAGCCGAGGCGCGCAATTTCTATGAGGAAAACGAAAGTAAAAAAAAAACGAAAAGTAAAACATCGTCACGCGACTGCGAAGGAATTGGGTCTTCTCGCTTTAGACGCTAAAAATGGCTATTTTCATGAATTTTTTTGATAGGTTTATATTATACATATTGATATAAAAGTTTTTACACTTAATAAATTCGAAATACATTTTTTTTTAATTATTTATTTAGGTCACTTCTTATAGACGAAAATGGTAATTTAAAAAATTGCAAGTTTGCGCTGTTGATGAAATCTCGGAGATGGATCATGCAAAACAAAAAAATCACATGTATTTGATATATGCAAAAATAACAAAATTGCGGACAATTTTCGAAAAAAACATCTAGAAACGTATTTTTTTCACCGTTTTTTGCAAAAAAAAATAGTAAATATCAAAATTTAAAAAAATCCTCGACATGCGTTGTAGCTATAGTTGTAAAGAATATGTGGTTAAAATGTCATAAGGATCGGTTCCGTAGTTTCGAAGATTTTATCAACAAGCCGTCGGAAAACGTTGTTTCGAGAAAAACGCGTTTAAAGTTTGTTTGGGTTACATAAATACATTTTTTTTTATGTTCTGTATTTCAAAAGTGTATTCATTAAGTGGAACAACTTTTATATCAATATCTATAATATATACCTATCGAAAAAAATTCATAACAATAGCCTTTTTTAGGGTCTAAAGTAAGAAGACCCCTCGAATGGTAAATTTGGGGCAGTTTCGCGTACGAGTGACACGAGGAAAATATAGGGATAATATATATGCGTTGGAACGGTGGAAAAAGCAATTTGCCCTTTGCGTTTGGCTTCTCCGCCTCGTTCGGCAAAGCTCGCAACTATATATTCTCCAAGAATCACACGAAAAGGAGATGGCAAAGAAAAGAGACATTTCTCACAGTCGCGGCCGGTAATAAAATCCATTTGTAGAGAAATACAGGTGGCACGAGCTTGTTGAGAACGCTACGAGCTTTACAAATAGCTCTCTACTCATCCCTCGCACGACTCATCGAATACGACTTTGCCCCACCTTTCATCAAGACGTCAAATTCCCTCTTGGCGTATATCCTCGAGTACGTCTCTCGTCTCCTTTTTCCCGACGAGCTCTCGTAGCTCGACTTCTCGTTGCCTCCGCGGCACCCGAAAGCACACTGTCAAAGAGAGACGAGAGAGTAGCATCATCCGTCAATCGCGTGGCACACCTTGCCAACGAAAAAGCCTCGCCATTGTTACCCTCAGAATCTCGAGATCCGTAAGCCTCGTACACTCGGTGGAATCGTCCCTCAGCAAAGAACTCACGTCGTACTGGTCGTCATCGTCGTCGTAGCTGCCGCCACTCTCATTGCCGTCATCTCGCTTAGGGGATGACCTCGCGCCGGCTTTTTTCTCGCCCTCGTCGATAATCTCCTCGCTGAATTCCGTCAAGATAAAGCTCGGCTCGTCCGTAACGACGCACAATCTGTGCCCGGAAAACGAAAAACCCCAACACGATTGCGGGTCGTAGCGAGCTCTCGAGGGCAGCAAAGAGAGGGGGGAGAGAGAGAGAGAGAGAGAGAGAGAGAGAGAGAGAGAGAGAGAGAGAGAGAGAGAGGGGGGGGGGAGACATTACCGAGGCTGCTGCTCGTGCATCGTATTGAGCGCTGCCTTCGACCCGATGTAACCGAAAATCGGTAGATAATCCCGTTGGCTGATAGGCCAGTAAACGCGAAGCGGTTGACCCTCGCAGAACGAGGCGAGCTGCGAGAAAATATATCCGAGTGACAAATCAATTGTTCCTGCGCCCTCCTACGGAAAAACGCGTGCGAGTCGGTTGAATAAATGTTACGTCGGTCATGAGTTTGTGCGCATCGACGAGCCATTCGTTGCTCAGCTCCACGACTCTATCCTCGACGATCAAGCTCGGATTTCCGACGATATTGGCTTCGACGTTTATTCGCGAACGATTGAACATTTTTACCCAGCTCGCCAACGCATAAACTTTTTCCCTCCCCGACTGTCACGACAAAATCGCGCAATTGCCGATTACGAAAGGGAAGGCTTCTTTCGCGAAAAAAAATTCGCGATAGGGCACACGCGGCTGAAATATAAACGTCAGAAAGTTTAACCGGCGTGAATGCCATCCACGATAAATGCACATCGAGGGAGATATATTCACGCGTCCGACTGTCGCTCTAAATTTTGCCGAATATTTCGAATACCGGGGTTACGTCTGGGTGGAAAAAGAAAATTGCACCGTTTTTTCTTCTTTTTGGCCTCAAATTGACGTACAAACGAAATGACGAGCGAAAAATGTGCGCTGGATGAATTTGAAAATTTACAGAGATATTGGGGGTACCTGGCAACATTAGTATCTCCATCAATATTTGTGAAGTAGTGGTAGATTTACTGAAAAACGATAAGGAGCCATTTTTTGTACTTTCCTTAAATCAATATCAAGAGCGAAGAAAATCTCAATAATCAACGAACGGACCTTGTGGGAAATTTATTCAAATTTTCAAAGCTGCCCTTTAACTCTCTGTGTGATCATGGGTTGCTGAGATATCGATGATCAAAGACAAAAGAATCTTTTTTCATTCAAAGTCGGATATCTCAGCAGACAATTGACGTAGAGAGAACAAAAGAGAACCAAATTGAAGCTGAATAAACAAGCTAACTGACCTATGCATTGAATTAACTGAAAAAAAATCCCGAGCCCGTGGACCCTGGAAAAAAAACAGCAAAATTAAAAAAAAAATTTCTCCCGCTATTTCTTATGATTGCGCGATAACCGTAGCTCACAAAATATTTTTGCCTAGCGATCTTGAAACCAGAAACTTGAAGCTTGACAATGCTTTTTTTCCATCTCGATACGACCATTTTTCACATACATACAGGGCTTTAAAAATGCACTTAAAAAATTGATCAAATTTTCTATTCCTTTAAAACGCGATGTACATTAAGACAGGAAAAAAAGTAAGCAATAGTGAGGGATCTTTTAAACTAAGAAGTAATTATTCTACCATTATCAAACTTTGGGTACACGTTAATAGTATATTTAAGTATACGAAACAATTTTTTTTAATTAATTCATCATCAAAATGGCAGAGTGTTACAACAACCCGCGAAAAATTTGCCGGCGCTTAAGATGCGGCCGACGCTTGGTACGACATTCAGCACCAACCACTAATACCCGGTGTTGGTCCTTTATACGAGCCAAAGATTTGGCCATGATTCTGCCAGTGCTCATTTGAAGCATGGCAAACCAACGAACACCCAACCTTGGGCCAAATATCGATTACCAACTGTCAGCCAACTATCGGGTCCCAGTGTTGGCCCCGAACATGGGCCAATCAGTTGATCATGGGTTTGCCAGTCTCGAATTGAAGCTCGGCACACCATCTAAGAGCCAACGCTGGGCCAGTACTAATTAATGACCGTCGGCCAATTGTCGGGGGGAGCGCAGGCCCTGAGTCTGAGCCAATCGTTTGACCGTGGTTTTGCCAATGCTTATTTTTAACATGGCAAACTGATGAATTGCCAATCCTGGCCCAACACCGGCTTTGAACAGTACAGTCGATACATATATATAAAAATGCGACGTTTCTGTAAAATGTGGGTTAAAAAAGTCGTTTATTTCAATTTTTCAAAAACAATTTTCGTCTAGTAGAAGGTACCAATATTATCAATTTTTCTACCAAGTTTCAACTCAATCGGCTTAAGAGTTTTTGAGTAATCCTGCACGCCAATTTCGATAATGAAGTTTTTCGAATTCCGCTGTGAAATTTTGGAAAAATATTCTACATATATTGTTTCATCGTTTGAAGAAAAAAAAAAAGAAATCGATTTTTTCATCGTTGTAAATGTATTTCTCTCTCTCCCCTTAATTTTTTCGAGCAGTATAGTTGGTAAAGATCGAGACGGTGTGAGCGGCGGCAGGGAGGTTCTTTCGAACACGGGGCTCGCGATGTGAAAAGCAAAAGAAAGCATCGTACACGATCCTCGAGGCGCGCAAATTTACTCGACAATCTTTTTTCTTCGTTTCATTAATTTCTCGTTCATTCGTCTTGTTTCGCGAAAGAGAATAACGTTATCCAGAGGGTGAAGGAGCTACGACGAGAACGACGTCGACGTCGACGAGGAGAATCCCCTCGAGCCAAAGAAAGTCGCAGAGGGTTCGGGCGCCAAGCCCTGGGATTATATTCGGATCTTGCCTCGCGCGCCATCTCTCTATCTCTCTTTTTCCTCTCGTCGCGAGTGGCCCATGGGCGACACTCGGCGTGTGCTCAAAGAGAGCCCGCCGAGATACACAGAGATCCGGTTGGAGAGAATCTTCCGATGAGAATACACCGAGAGGCCGCGTGTGCGAGAGATGTAAAGGAGAGCAGCGCGAGGGGGTGAGTCGCCACTTTGCAAAGTGTCTCGGGGACAGCATACATATTCCAGTGGCATTCGCGGCAAGCTCCCGCCCGCGGAAAGCCTCGTCGGAATACACGTAGCGCTGGCTATCTCGAGTAGCCTGTCTTTGTGATGGAAATTTGCCTCGGCGTTGCGTTTCTCCGCGAGAATTCTCCTCGATTCGTTCTTCTTCTGCCTTATTTCGGTGCATCCTTCGTCATATTTTTCTGGCTCTTTTCGTCCCAGGTGTTTCCGATGCCTGTCGATTGGGCTTTGATAAGCGCCCACCGAAGACAAGTGTATTCATCGTAGATGCCGTTTCAAACGAATCTCTCTCGGATACTAAGTTTCCGGCTTTTTTTACCAATAAAAAATCGAAAATTTCAAGAAAAATACAAAAAATGGTTCATTGTATTGTCCCTCGCTGTTTACACATTTTTGCCATCTCTCTGGCAATGCATAAATACGGCGACGATGAAAAGACGCGTCTTTGTACTGAAACCATTCGTCCAACCAATTTTGTACTGCATCGTAATTGGCCAAGTGTAGCCCACCCAAGCCATGCGCCATCGACCGGAACAAGCGATAGTCTGAAGGGGCCAGGTCTGACGACTACGGCGGATTCGGTAGCAGATCCCATTTCAGTATTTTTATGGTGTCCTGGACGATGGAACTGCGATGGCACGGAGCGTTGTCGTGCTGCAATATCACACGTTCGTGTCCCGTGTCCCACTCTGGCCGTTTGTCGAGCAATGCGTGGTTCAAATTGATTAGTTGTTGTCGGTAGCGATGCCCATTGACAGTTTCGCCCGGTTTCAGCAGCTCATAGTACACGATTCCTTTCTGGTCCCACCAAACGCAGAGCATTGTCTTTTTTCCGAAGCGATTTGGCCGTGCCGTCGATGTTGACGCTTCGCCAAGTGAAAGCCACGATTTTCTGCGCTTGGGATTCTCGAAATATATCCATTTTTCATCGCCAGTAACAATTCGATGCAGGAAACTCTTTCTGTTCTGCCGCAAAAGCAACATTTCGAAAGTGGCTCTTCGATTTTCCATTTGTCTCTCAGTCAACTCATGCGGCACCCACTTTCCTTCCTTATGAACTTTTTCCATGGCGTGCAAACGTTTCGAAATACATTGCCGAGTCAGATTTAATGCCTCGGCAAGTTGATCTTCTGTTCGAGTCTCATCTTCATCCAATAACGCTTGCAGATCGGCGTCCGCAAATGTTTGCGGTCTTCCCGAGCGCTCCTTGTCACCAGTCTCAAAATCGCCACTTTTGAACCGCTTGAACCAATCTTCACACGTTGTTTATGATGGTATATGTTCGCCGTAGGCCTCCTCAAGTAACCGACGTGCTTCAGCTGCTGTTTTTTTTAGGTTGAAGCAGAAAAGCAATGCTTCCCGCAAATGCTGTTTATTTGGCACAAACTTTGAAATTTTCGAGATTAGAAAAAAGGTCGTTGTGTTGCGATATTTGTTTATATTCCGACTGGGTATTCTTAACAGATGTCCAAGCTATAAAGACACCCAATATCAGACCTGTATGCCGACTACATGTGTCGCTAGCGCCATCCATGTGTGAAACCCGGGAACTTAGTTGCGCACGTAGTAAATAGTATTCTCCTCTGAGAAGAGTATGTGGCTTCCGGATGGAGGCCGTGTTGAGAATCAGCGTTGTGCCGGCGTTTCGCAAACGTTACAGTCTGAATCATCAGGGCTGAGAGCTCCGATACTGAAGCTCTCGTGTCTCAGGTATTCCTTATATAGTTGCAGTCATCGTTCCAGATCGCTGCACCAGCCAATCAGATGTTTTGATTGATCAGCTGGTCAATTAAAAAAAAACGGGAGGACGGTGTGCCAAATAGGATTGACGTGATATCCTCCACCTCTGTTTAGATTGTCCGGATGTTTTCGGATTTCCAAGCCTTCTCGGTGTTTCCTGGAAAAATAGCTGTTTGATAGGGCAGATTTTGGGCTTTGTCGAACTGGATCGCATGACCAGTCTCCATCCAATGTTCGGCCAGCGCTGATTGTGTAATATGGCCATATTTGATACACCTATTGAGCTTTTCGTAGGTGTTCTAGTTCAACCTCCAGGGAGTCTGGTTCGGAGATCGCTAGAGCTCTGTAGACCAGAGAGCTTATGACCGACTGTTTTTGGGAAGGGTGGTGATGGGACGTAGCGTGGCGGTATCTATTCGTATGCGTTGGCTTCCGGTAAACTTTATGGCCCAAAGTGCCGTCGCTTTTCCATTGAACCATTACATCCAGAAAAGGGATTTGATTTTCCTGTTCTATCTCCATGGTGAATTGAATATTGGGGTGTTGGGAGTTGAGGAAGGTTAAGAAATGATTGAGATATTCTTTGCCGTGACTCCAAATGACGAAGGTGTCATCGACATATCGGAACCAGGTGGAGGGCTTGAGGGAAGCTTCTTGCAGAATTTTGTTCTCGAAGTTCTCCATAAAGATGTTGGCGATGATAGGGGAAATGGGGGAACCCATAGCTGCGCCTGAAGTTTATTCATAAAACTGGGATTGAAATTGGAAGTATGTAGAGTTTAGGCAATGTTCTATGAGGGGCAGTAGGTAAGGGGCAACTTTGTTTGAATTTTTAACCATGCTTAGGGTTTCATTCGTTGGGACGCTTGTAAACAGGGATACAACATCGAAACTCACTAAAATGTCTTCTGGTTGTACCTTTATAGACTGGATCTTGTTCACAAAATCCCGGGAGTTTTGAATATAGGAGTTGTTGAGGCCTACGAGTTCTTGCAAAGGTTTGCAGAGAAAACGTGCCAAGTGATATGTAGGACTGCCTGTGTTGATAACAATGGGCCTTAGGGGGATGTTGTTTTTGTGTATTTTTGGCAGACCGTAAAGCCTGGGTGGTAGGGATTCCTTGGGTGTAAGGGCTTTGGTTAGGTTTTCCGATAGACCAGCCTTCTTTACAAGTCTTGTTGTTTTCTTTTCTACACTCGATGTGGGGTCACGTGATAATTTCTTGTACGTGTTGGTGTCCTCGAGCAGGTTCATAATTCTACTGCAGTAGTCCGTTTTATCCATGATGACAGTTGCATTCCCTTTGTCAGCTGGTAGTATTAAGATGTCCTTGTTTTTCTTCAAATTGTGAAGAGCAAGGTGTTCTTCCTTCGTGATATTTTGCTGCGTATTCTCCTCTGTTCGTCATCACTTTGAGGCAAGATGCATGGCAAGGTTGAGTCATTTTTTTCACTGGTCTCTCTCTCTCCCTCTCTCTCTCTCTCTCGCTCTCTCGCTCTCTTGTACACCACTGACATGTATGTGTATGTGTGTGCTGCATTCGGGCGAGCGTGGACCCTCGCTGGAGAATCTTAATTGCGCCCCCGGCAAATATTTGCATGACAAGTGGCCTCTGCTTGCCTGCGTAATGTTTGACGCGAGAACCGAGACCATGCCCGTGCCCTCTGCCTCTAGCTTGTAGCGTGTAACCTAGAGTAGCTGGGCGTGCAATAGCTCAACGGACACTGTGCATGTCGAGACTCCAACCTGAGCCGAGCATACGCTGAACCTTCCTGAGATACGCGAAAGAGCAAGAAGCCCGGAGGATTGGCAAATGTCCGGAAAGCGGAGCATATGGGTGTGGATTTGCATATTCGCGAGTACTATAGGCGGGGGTGACTCTATGTACGCATACGGATGTAGAATGATAGACGTATACGAAGACTCGATAGCCCGACCTCCCTCGTCACTCGATTACCACCCATGTCTATACTTAATTTTGAAGCAGGCGAGAACCTGCCGCTTCTTCCGTTTCGTATATCTGAACAGGCTCGACTGTGCCTCTGTGTCGAGGTTAATCTATAATTCAGCGATGCAGGGGAGCAGCAAGTACGGCGCGAGTAGACACTGTCATCGTCGCGTACCCACGTTTAGCATTTATCTCCGTATAGATACCGGCCAATCCTCATCGATCCATCCACCACTTCCAAACTGTCCCGCGTTATTTTTGGCAAAAAAAAACACAAGCTTCCCCGCGACAAGCGGAACAAGCTACGCCGCGGGATATATCCATTGCGTTTCCCGTTTCTATGCCGCTATCAAAAGTTAACGAAAGTCGGGCTAAATTGTAGGCTCCTCGAAATTCATACCCGCGAGGAGTTACGATGGTATACGTGTCGTATAGGGGATGTAGTTGGGTAACGGGAGGTAGAATCGCCGCGGTGGAGGAACAGCCCGAGGCTATAACCGACGTAAGACGATATCGACTTTCCACTCTGACGTCGATATACACATACACACACGTATATATATATATATATTTATATATATTTATATCGTGGTCCCTTCGGTAGTGCGAGTTGAGACGAGAGCAGCTTACAAGGGCCCGCGATAACCGTTAAGAAACTACTATCGCATCACGCTCAATTCTCTCTTCCCACTTGCGCACTCGGAGAGCTTGCAAGCGCATTCCCTCTTTTACTACCGTTAACTCGCCAATTTCTCGGGCAATTTTTATTTTCATTCTCCCTCCTGCAACGAGTTTATTGGATCGGGCGGGAACGTTGCTTCGCTTTCACGAGTATATCGCGACGGAACTAGTTTTTTTTTTCAACTTTACGCCTTCGCGTGTAACCCGATTAATTTTCAAACTACTTTGCCCCTACAATTGCATCGTGCGTTTCCCGTTAAATGTTTCACTATTTATTCGAGAGGCTGATTATTATCGATCAACTTTGCCGCGGCCTCTACGCATCGACGGCGGGGCAGGGCGGAAGCGAAATTTATCACCTATCGTAGAGCGCGAGAGCCGGGAATCACGGTTTCGTTTGATATACGCGGCTGACCCAGTTACGACTCGCTGCACCGTTACACCGGCTGCGGGACTTTTCCACTTGCCATCCCCGTCGCAACGTCCTTCCCGTCACTCGCTGATACCTCAATGACATTGGAATTGCATCAAATGTACTTACTTTTTTATTCTCTCGCTTGCAATCGAAAATGTACTTCCTTTTTCTTTCACAAGTTTTCTAACGGAAGGGTGAATTTTTCAGCTTTTCGTAACTTTTCAGCGGAAGGGTGATTATTTTTTGTGCTACTGGCAAAAATTTGGGCCACTGTGAAAATGCGGACGAGAGAGGTACGAGAATAAAGGGAATATAAAAGAGCGGGTACTGAGAAAAATAGCAGAACAGCGAGAAGAACAGCTCTTCCGCTTCATCAAATATGCGGACCGATGTTTTTCCAATAACGACCCCCCCCCCCCTCTCTCTCTCCCACCCTTTTTCCACTCTCTGCACATTTTGCACATTCAACCAGATATGTACTCGATACTTGATAAAAGATTAATTAGCTCGGAAGAAAATGTGAAATTCGGCTCGTTATGTATGAATATTGTCGAGGCCAAGCGCGAGTTTAAAAAGCGGTACCAAATGGTAAAATATTGCCGTTGGCCGAGGTAACATTGATTTTTCGGCAATCAAGAGGTTAGCTGTGAATCGCATGATGCTCACCGTATAAGTCTCTGTCTATAGAGGAAAAGCTCCACGAGATTCGTAAGCACTGACGCGAGTAATTCTCTTGGAATCAGGGTCTAGTCGCTCGGAACAAATCTACCATTCTCTCTATCTCTATCCAGCGTTCGTTTTCCATGTATATAACCGTGTGTGTAGCGCGCGCGAGGACGATACACACGCTTATGGAGCAACGACAGCACCAGATCCGCACGACGATCTTCTTTACCGCTCGTGTATATTTTTCGCGTGATACACTGACAGAAAAATTCTATTGGTGTGAGCTCATCGCGGCTATTTGATTTTTGTTTATTTGAATTAACTAGATTTTTCGTAGAATCAAATTTTTCCTATTGCATTCCATTATTGGTATTATTTACTTTAAATGTATTTATTTATTCATATCAAAGTATATTCAATATCGTCCAATAACTAAATATTTTGTTTAATCCTAATAAATCTGTGATTCGGTTTCATTTGCTCAAAAAAGAGTTTAGTTGAATCCACTGAATGGATCCATTTGATTTTTTTATATTTAAATGCAATAGAATTTTCGTAGAGTGAACCATTTTTCTATTTGATTGAATGGTCTGTATTTTTTGCAATACACACATCAAAGAAGTGTGGGGGTAGAGAGGGTAGAGAGAAAGGAATTTTATATATATATATATATATATATATATATATATATATATATATATATACCCGTGCGGAAAACTGATAGGGCATCGCTAATAAAAATAAGGGCCTTCCAGGGCTTCCCTAGTGCTTTCCCTAGTAGGGATTTCCACAATGGGCCCAAACTTGGCCATTATCGGGATAAACTTGTAGGGATTTCCACAATAGGCCCCGACTTGGCCATTATGGGGATAAACCTGTAAAGATTTCCACAATAGGACCCGACTTGGCCATTATAGGGATAAACCTGTAGGGATTTCCACAATAGGCCCAGACTTGGCTAGTATAGAGATAAACAAGTAGGGATTTCCACAATAGGCCCAGATCTGACTATTATAGCGATAAACCAGTATAAATAGCTTAGGCTACATGGTTGATGGTATTTCAATTATTCAAATCGATTATATACATCGATTGAATAATATTATCGAACGCAAATTGAGAAAAAGCGTAAGGGCATCAGCAAATAAAAAATCAACGATGAACACAAATATGCAGACAAACATCAAACAGTATTTATTTATCAAATTAAAAAAACCTTTTACATAGATACAAACAATTACTCATCGTTTCACTCATACATGGAGTAATGCTAGCGGATAAGTGTGAACAGTCCCAACCGGTTTTCTCGACATTTTTATAGCAACTAATTTCCGCTCAATACTCATCTTAGGGACAATTATTTCTTCTGAAGACGTCGCTGATATTTCCCATTCATAAACTTTATCTGACTGTATAGGATAAGTAAATAAATTGGTCTTTGTTTTCCAGATCTTTCCCTCAATGGAAATAGATTCTAGTGATTCAGTAGACCCATATATTTTTTTTAGTTCTACTACACATCCATTCCTTAGAATGGATGTGTAGTAGAATATATTTGTTTAAATAATGCAAAAGACTGGCATGGGGGGCGCAGGATGCGTTGAGTCTCATCGAGATGACTTATCTACGTGGACCTTGCAGAAAAACGAGTGAATTTCGTGGTGTATTTTTTCCCCGTGATATATTGATATTTTTCCGTGATATATTAATGATTGAGAATTACTTATTCAATTACTTAATAATTTCCTAATTAAAACTAAGATAATATTACTTTTATTGGAGTCATTAATACTTTACTTTATACAGCGGACATATAATGTCGCTCCTTCGCGTTCTGTACCCTTACAGACTCATTTCAGACTGTGACTATAACTATAATCAATGTGATAATCTTATAATTTCAAACTTAAGTGTTACAAGCCATCACAATTCTAAAAAATGTTATCATAGTGGATAGTTCCTCAAAAATAAATGTTTGCAGTGAAGAGAGTTCGCCTCACATTATTTTTTGTATTAATTTTGTCATGGCAGTTTGTCATAAAGGCTCACATGCAAATACGCAATCACATTTCTACGCGCGCACACATACATACACATGTACTCACGCCCACACCTATGCACATGAACAATTACATAAAAACAAATACAGATATACCCTGACGCATTTAACATACACGTATATCCACTGCTACGGATATTTTATGGCGCTGAAATGGTTATGATGAGGCGCCGTTGAGGCATTTTTAGGGCGCTAAAATGGTTTTGATGAGGCGCCATTGAGGCAACTTATAAGGCCCCGGTCGTTGCGCCTTTAATGGCCCTCGTTAACAAAGTGTGACCGGCCGCTAACGGCCCTCATGTGGCTTCCAGATTAGGGCCCGAATAAAGTTAGGGCAATATTATTGGGGCCCGATCACAGCCCCAACTCAATTTCCGCACGGGTATATAGATTACGTTAGAAAAATATATAGTATGTTATTCGATAAAACACTCTAATTATCATAATGACATTAACTAATTAATATAGATTATGGGATACAGCGAATAATTATAGGAATTAATTTGGTCTCTTAGCCATATCTGCGACTAAGATGATACAAGCACTCGGTAGCATAGGGGCAGCGTGCGTAGCTATGAGTAGGTAGGTTCTAGGTTCGATTCCCATGTAGGTGAAATATTTTCTTCGATAGAAATCAGTTCAAAAGGCCAGGGAATGATGAATCACGATACAAAATCGTTGTCGTAAAACTCTCAATTAAGTATTTCATTTTATTTTGGATTTATGAAATATTTTATGTATATAGTACACTTAGTTTTACAGTGTACATTGTAAGCAAATAGAGATTTAGTTGAATCGAATATTTATTTATTCAATTTGAATATATTCAATATTTAAAACGAATAGCTGAAACAAATAAAAAAATTACTTTGAAACAAATAAGATCGTAGTAGGCCGTGAGCCAGGGAAAAAACCTATTTGATTTAAATAGTTCCTATTTAGATTAATTTTTTTTTAGCAGTGTACAAGGGCCAGTCTCGAGAAAAGATTCAACTTTAGCAACAGTTTAGTCCACAGCCTAGCAAACTACGCCCGTTTTTACAAACTTTTATTTAACTTGCTTTGTTCGCATGTCTGTATTTCCGGTTTGAAATTTGTAATCCATTTTTCAAGCACTTGCTGGCATCCGATTGAGCCGAAATTTAGCATACCTATATAACTTCGTTGACAATGAAATAATACGGTACCATGGAGCTGGTCTGACGATGGAGGTGGGCGGTGGGCAATGCAACTCCTTAATAGCATATTCTAGGACAGTCGAGTTTGTGCTAATTTGTTTGTTATCATGAGCACTTTTCATTACACATGATAACGAGATACTGGTAATGGTGGTGGGACGTGGGAAGTGAAATTTCCTAATGGCAAATAGTAGGACAACCGAGTTTGGGCTCATTAACTTTGTTGACTTAATCACTATTTATAAAGTTTCTCGCGAAACCTTTATAAGCTAAAGTAACACAAAATTTCTTCAATTTTTTTAGTGTTTTTTGAAGCGCTGTACCTACGTGAAAAATGGTCGTATCAAAATGAAAAAAAAACGTTTTGTAACTTCAATTTTTTACTTTCGAGATCTTTTGGCAACAAATTATTGTGAGCTACAGTTTTTTTTTTCAAAACTGATCTTTTTTTCAAGAAAAAACGCAATTGACAGTTTTTTTCACAACTAATCTCTTTGCGAACTTTTTTCTAAGTTCTTATAAAAAAAAAATTAATCGAAAGTCTTTGTAAACTTTAACATCTTCTTTAATTTTTGATCAAGCCTAATTTTGAAAAAAAAACTGTTATTCGTAATCCTAATAACCTTCGCAGAAGAAATATCGAGAATTCATTGCATAAATGTTCTCAGATCGACTAGTGAGTACAGCTTGGGGGTATCAACTTTCTGTGAATGAGTCAGTTAATAAAAAAAAAGAGTTAGTATTTTTGCCTAAAATGTTTTACAAAGAATTTTTTTTTAATATACATATTTCTTAATTTTTTTTTATTTAACAAGCAACTAGTGCAAAGTTGTGAAAAAAAGTCGAAGAAAATTGGTCTTTTCATGTCGATAATGATTAAACGATGTTTAGAAAGAATACACTTGTTCCTTTGATTGTTTTGTAAAACCTTCATCAATCGGTCCTGAAAAACGGTTCGACCGATCAATTTGAGAATTGACAAGGCTATTAGGGGTACATTAAGCTGAAAAAAATCCTAGCAACATTAGTCTCTGCATCAATATTTGTAAAGTAGTGGTAGATTTATTGAAAAACTGAGAAGTTCTTTTTTGTACTTTTTAAAAATTAATTTTAAGGGTGAAAATTGTTTTATTCTAAAAACTAACGTAGGGGGCTTGTAGGACATTTATTCAAGTTTTCACTGCTGCTTTTTAATTCTCTGTGCGATTATTGGTTGCTGAGATATCAATCGCCAAAGACAAAGGGGTCTTTTTTCGTTCAAAGTCGGATATCTCAGCAAAAAAAACTGCCGTAGAGAGACCAAAAAAACCAAATTGAAGCGGAATAAACAAGTTACCTGGCCTATCAATTGATTAAACTGCGAAAAAAATCCCAAGCCCGTGGACCCTTAGAAAAAAAAATATGGAACAACTTTTTCTCCCGCTATTTCTCATGATTGCGCGATAATCGTAGCTCACAACATTTTTTTCACAAAAATATCTCGAAACTAGAAACCTGAGGCTTCAAAACGCTTTTTTTCATCTCGATACGACCATTTTCCATATACATAAAGGGCTTAAAAAAACACTTAAAAAACTGAAGAAATATTCTCTTCCTTTAGTTTTTTGGAGTACAGTACTAAAAAGTATAAAATAAATTAAACGAAAAAAACTTTTTAAACACAAGATTTTATTTAAAATTGAACTAAAAAAGTACATAAACGTAGATATTTAAAAAAATACGAAATCTAATTTTTTTAAACTCGAGGCGTTAAACTTCATAAGTATGAATACTACTTTAAAATTTGTGCAAAAAGCCGCAAGCTTCTAAAATTTGAATTTAATATTTAAAAAATATCTACGTCCATGTACCTTAAGGGGTTAGACCACTCTAGAGGCCGAAAAAATAGGCTTTTTGGGATTTTTTTTCCTCGGAAAAACTACAAAATAAATCGTGCAAAAAAAGAGTGCTTATCATACATATCAGTGACTATATAATAATTTTTTTGAAGCGATTAATTTTTAAATGGCGACTGTGCAGCGTTTATCTCAAAACTGCATTTTTTAAGTTGGCCGGAAACACAACTCAGACACTTTTCAACCGATTCACTGGAAATGTTGAATATATCTTGAAAAATACATTGTCCATGGAAGTACGTAGAATTTTTTTTTATATTGCATAGTTCATTTGTTATTAACAATTATCTGACGTTTTTTTGGGCAAATTTTACACTTTCCAAAAATATGCCTAAAAAATCGTTAACATCGTTTTTCGGCTTCCAGAGTGGCCTAAGGCCTTAAGGCGTTACCCCCACTTGTAGCGCAAAAAAGGCCTTTTTCATGAATTTTTTTGAAGAAAACTACAAAACTTTTTTAATCGATCAATATACCATCTTAAAGAACACATCTTGAAGAACTTTCAGTAATTTTTTTATTGAAAAATATTACATTGTTTAGTGGCAAATGGCCGTCAATGAAATAATGTTTTTATATACACGGTTTGCGGTGACCAACATTGCGGCAAAGTGGATCATCTGAAAAAAAAATGCGAATGGATTTAGTCAAACATAAGTATAAACTAGTCTTTAATCGAAGGATTTTAAAAAATATTCATTTTTCACAAAATGGCGGACAGTCAAAGTTAATGATTCGATTTTAACGAAAAAAACGGCCGTTTTTTGGCTATAAAACGGCCATTTTTTTCGAAAAAAAAAATCGAACGATGAAAGACTACATTTTTATGTATTAAATAAGCCTGCAAAATTTCAAGAAGATCGGTTCATTGGTGTTCGAGTAATCTTGGTCGCCGACTTCAGAAATGCCATTTTGAGAAAAACGCGTTTAAAGTTTCTCTTTCAACGCTCTTTCAACGCGGATTCTTCTCTTTCAACGCTCATATCTCAGTCAATTTTGTTCGGATCGACTTGAAATTTTCAGGACATATTCTCAGATACTTATACTTCAAAAAAATGCAATAAAAAAATCGATTTTTTCAAAATCGCAAGTGGGGGTAACCCCTTAAATACTTGCACCTATGATGAGTGACCAAGGAAGGATCTTTTTAGTAGTTATACTGTTTTGATTCACAATTCTACCAAACGTTATTTTTTACTTTTTGGTCCAGTGCCTTTGAAATAAAAGCTAGATTAAAAAACGTTTTTTTTACGTTTATTTTTCATTCCCCGACTCTTCCGCACTTGTGTCATTGAAAGGAAGCTCCAATTTACTCTACATTAAAATCTTTGCGTCTCTCTTTTTTTCCCTCGCCAACAACCGTCTCGCCTATCGGATAATTGGACGTTGATGAGGAAAGAAAAAAATGAAAAACCGCGGCGTCTTTTCTTGTTGCTTTTTTTTCATGATTTTATTTCACCCACGGTGAGGTGTTCGTTATCAGCAACGCGAACTAGAAAGGTACAGAAAAGGCCGCCGTTATGAACGTCTTGTATGATAAATCGTGGAAAAAACTTGCGGACCAAGAATTTCTAACTTTGAAGCTGCCTCAAAGTTAAGACGTCGAGGGGAGGCGGAGGGGGAGGGGCAGAAGCCTCGGGGAAAAACAGTGGGAGGATTCTGAAATTGATTAGCGTTGAATAAGCAGCAGCGAGAGACCGAAGGGAGAACAGCCTGTGCATATCTTTGTGCATCGAGATTGACTGGCACGGAAGCAGCCGGCGTCAACGCCTGTGCCCCTCTCGCTCTCTCGAGGCCGTTTTTTCCATTTTTATCCGAGCGAATGACAAGCAGCTACAGCAAAACGTATCTCCGCGGGCTGATTAATTAAGAATGACAAAATGGACCGATGCGTACATAATAATAATCAGCAGGAGCATGACGAAGATAATGGAATAATTAAGCGCTGAGGTAAAGAGATGAACGACAAATTGCCTGACATTCCATTTCTTATGTTCCTCTTTTGCGTGAAAGATTTTTTCATCTGGCTCGTGTCTGACTTTCAGCTGCTCGTGGCCGTCGGCTATATACGAGCAAAGATTTCCGATGAATAATACAGGATAGGGTCGAAAGCTTTTTTCCGAGCTGTACATGGGGGATGTATTTACGAGCCGGTTCGTTCTCACGTATATTCCCGCGACTCTGCCCCTCCCGATAATCCTTACGAAATAAGAAATATTTATATTAGGTGCAGTAAAAAGAAATTCATTATTTTTGCAATAGATGGCTTTAGTAATCTGTATCTCGCGTTGTATAAGTGCGATCGGATTACGCGAGATGGCGTTGGAAAGATAAGATTTCGTACTAAAATAAACATCTCGGGCAGTTTTGTGATTGCTCGACTCAATATTGTTTGAGCGCGCGTCAAAGATGGCCACCGGCAAAGTGAAAATCCACCATACTCTACAGTTTTCTTTCGATAAAGGCGAAAACGCAAGCCAGGCGGCTGAAAATGTGAATAGTGTTTATGGTCCTGATACTGTAACAGCCAATCACGCGGAATTTTGGTTTCGTCGATACCGTTCCGGTAATTTTGATGTCAAAGATGCACCACGCTCTGGAAGGCCAATTGTCGAAAATGTCGATAAAATAATGGAAATCGTCGAGTCCGACCGTCATGTAAGCACCGTTTCGATTGCCCAGGAGCTAAACATTGCACAAACAAACCGTTTGGAACCACTTGAATAAGACTGGATACAAAAAGAAGCTCGATGTATGGGTGCCACACGAGTTAACGCGAAAAAACCTCATGGACCGAATTTCCATCTGCGAATCGCTGCTGAATCGCAACAAAATCGACCCATTTCTGAAGCGGATGGTGACTGCTGATGAAAAGTGGGTCACTAACGACAACGTCAAGCGAAAACGGTTGTGGTCGAATCGCGGTGAGCCGGCGCAAACGGTGACCAAGCCGGGATTGACGGTCAGGAAGATTTTGCTGTGTGTTTGGTGGGATTGGCAGGGAATCATCTACTATGAGCTGCTCCCCTACGGCCAAACTCTCAATTCGGACCTGTACTGTCAACAATTGGACCGTCTGGAGGAAGCAATCGCCCAGAAGCGGCCAGCTTTGGCCAATGGGAGAGGAATTGTGTTCCATCAGGACAACGCTAGGCCACACACATCGATAGTGACTCGCCAGAAGCTCCGGGAGCTTGGTTGGGAGCATCTTATGCATCCACCTTATAGTCCGGATCTGCCACCAAGTGATTATCACCTGTTCCTGTCTATGGCGAATGATTTTGCTGGTGAAACATTCGCCTCGAGAGAAGCTTGTGATAATCGACTGTCCCAGTTTTTTGCCAATAGGGACGAGGGTTTCCATGAGCAAGGCATAATGAAATTACCTTCAAAATGGCAACAAGTTATCGATCAAAACCGTGCATATCAGACCTAAATCGGATCATTCTAACTATGCTAAATAAAACCTTCAATTTCGTGCAAAAATAATGGATTTCTTTTCACTACACCTTATATTACAATACAAATAATGTACGCGTGGCATTTTGTGAATGTACGCAATACAGATTGACTTCCATAATGAAAGTATGTGTGGCATGAAAAAAAAAACGTCCGCTTGCTCCAGAAAAAAACTGCCACGAGCTCTTATCCATAGATATTCCGTGTCTGGTTCTTCTCGCCTCTGTGACGTTCAATTACTCGCCAAATAGGCTCAGGTGTATTCATAAGAGTCTCTGCACTCTTTCATTCGCAAAGCTTTCTCTCAACGTTCTCTACTCTAATAGACCCTCTCTTTCCCTCAGTTATCTTTTGTTCTCCATTGTTGTTGGATCTCTTTGCGTTCAATGCGTCGCGGACTAATTTCACCTCGCTCTCTCACCCTCTCGTTGCGCACACGGGTGTAACGGAAACACAAGCCTAAACGCGAAACGACGAGACGCCCGGGATGCAATTTCAAGCTATTTTCTTCCTCGTTCTTTCGAATATTCTCCCGCTCGAGGAAACCTTTTGGATACGCAAATTATTATGAGGCGAACAAAGTGGAAAGTTGAAAACGCGATCGAGTTAGCAGCAGCCGGGGAAGAAAGGGTGGTCGGGGATACCTTTCAATTATTGTCAAGATATACGAGGGCTTGGATAAAGGGACGCACGCATACCTTCCCTCGTTCTTAGGTAGAAAAAAGAAGGCTCGAGAAACACCTCCGAGGCAATCTCACCGAGGGTCAAAAATCATCCCAGTATGTATGTATTAGTGGGTAGAGAGCTTTAGTGTGCTTTCACGATCGGAAGCTCCCGCTCCGACCTCGCGATGGCTCCCTGAGGCGTCGTACTTAAATTCCAAAACTTTCCGACAGATTCTCGGGGCTCCCGGAACGTATACATATATAAATATATATGCACTCGCATATCCCATACACTCGCCGTGAAAGCACGGACAAGAGAGAGAAGAAAAAAAACGCCCGAGAACAAAAGTTGGCACAACAGGGTGCACGGAGGGAGGCTTGCTCCCATCCTTCTGAAATACACGCCTGAGATACTTCTCCCGAGCGTTGCAACCCCCTCGCTCTTTCGCACAGCCTCTCCCTCACTCAGCCAAAGTTTTTCGCAAGAATGCACAATTTCACGCCATACCGACGCAAACGAGCCGCAATATTTTTATTTTTTTTTGCACCGACTCGTATGAAATTTCACCCATTCGCGGAACATGACGTTTAACGATATTCCATTGATGAAACAAATATAGATTCCCTTCTCTACCCGTGCGGAAAACTGATAGGGCATCCCTCATAAAAATAAGGGCCTTTCAGGGCTTCCCTAGTGCTTTCCCTAGTAGGGATGTCCACAATGGGCCCAGGCTTGGCCATTATCGGGATAAACTTGTAGGGATTTCCACAATAGGCCCCCAGGCGGCCATTATGGGGATAAACCTGTAGGGATCTCTACAACAGGATCCGACTTGGCCATTATGGGGATAAACCTGTAGGGATTTCCACAATAGGCCCAGACTTGGCCAGTATAGGGATAAACAAGTAGGGATTTCCACAATAGGCCCAGATCTGACTATTATAGCGATAAACCAGTATAAATAGCTTAGGCTACATGGTTGATGGTATTTCAATTATTCAAATCGATTATAAACATCGATCGAATAATATTATCGAACGCAAATTGGGAAAAAGCGTAAGGGCGTTAGCAAATAAAAAATCAACGATGAACACAAATATGCAGACAATCAGACAGTATTTATTTATCAAATTAAAAAAAACCTTTTACATAGATACAAACAATTACTCATGGTTTCACTCGTACATGGAGTAATGCTAGCGCATAAGTGTGAACAGTCCCAACCGGTTTTCTCGACATTTTTATAGCAACTAATTTCCGCTCAATACTCATCATAGGGAAAATTATTTCTTCTGAAGACTTCGCCGATATTTCCCATTCGTAAACTTTATCTGACTGTGTAGGATAAGTAAATAAATTGGTCTTTGTTTTCCAGATCTTTCCCTCAATGCAAAAAGATTCTAGTGATTCAGTAGACCCATATATTTTTTTATTTCTACTACACATCCATTCCTTAGAATGGATGTGTGGTAGAAAATATTTGTTTAAATAATGCAAAAGACTGGCATGGGGGGCGCAGGATGCGTTGAGTCTCATCGAGATGACTTATCTACGTGGACCTTGCAGAAAAACAAGTGAATTCTGTGGTGTATTTTTTCCCCGTGATATATTGATATTTTTCCGTGATATATTAATGATTGAGAATTACTTATTCAATTACTTAATAATTGCCTAATTAAAACTAAGATAATATAACTTTTATTGGAGTCATTGATACTTTACTTTATACAGCGGACATATAATGTCGCTCCTTCGCGTTCTGTACCCTTACAGACTCATTTCAGACTGTGACTGTAACTATAATCAATGTGATAATCTTATAATTTCAAACTTAAGTGTTACAAGCCATCACAATTCTAAAAAATGTTATCACAGTGGATAGTTTCTCAAAAATAAATGTTTGCATTGAAGAGAGTTCGCCTCACATTATTTTTTGTATTAATTTTGTCATGGCAGTTTGTCATAAAGGCTCACATGCAAATACGCAATCACATTTCTACGCGCGCACACATACATACACATGTACTCACGCCTACACCTATGCACATGAACAATTACATAAAAACAAAAACAGATATACCCTGACGCATTTAACATACACGTATATCCACTGATACGGATATTTTATGGCGCTGAAATGGTTATGATGAGGCGCCGTTGAGGCATTTTTACGGCGCTAAAATGGTTTTGATGAGGCGCCATTGAGGCAACTTATAAGGCCCCGGTCGTTGCGCTTTTAATGGCCCTTGTTGACAAAGTGTGACCGGCCGCTAACGGCCCTCATGTGGCTTCCAGATTAGGGCCCGAATAAAGTTAGGGGAATATCATTGGGACCCGATCACAGCCCCAACTCAATTTCCGCACGGGTAATTTTAATAATGAAAATACCGGTTCAGGCCCATTTCCAATAATAATCATTCAGCCTCTAACTTGACCTCGTAGTTTTGCCAGCACGCTCTGGCACTAGTCTGCATAATTGCGAAACTAGTGGCTCTGATTGCGCGCGGTCATTAGAGGAAATCGTCATTAATTCAGCGTAGGATCGTTATCCGCGTGCAAGCTCGCCAGACATATCGATGTATGAGCAAAGCGGGGCTGTAAAGTCTTCTCCGCAATATACAAGGGTATATAGGTATACCGTACCATATTTCAAGCCAGATCGAAAGCCTCCGCGTCTCGACTGTACCTTCAATAAGGAAAGAAGCGACAGAGAGACCGGGACAGCCAGTCTCGAAGTAATTTTCTATTTGCCAACTCTAAGATTGCATCTTTTCCGATCGAACCCCCTCCCCCCTCTCCCTCTCTCTTTCCCACACGGAAATAAAATATATTTACATTTCGATATATAAAAAATGGATGTAAAATTTATTTCAGATATATATTATCCATCTTAGATATGGATTAGATATATGCAATATATACGGGAAGTCCATTAAAAATATCTTCGTGCTATCAAACTTTAGGGCCAAAATAGATCTTCAGAATGTATATAAAAAATATATGTTGAATAGACGGTTACATATATTCAAACTATATTGAAAATATACTTACAATGTACTCAAATTACCCTCAAAATATACTACAAATGTATTTCAAATGTTATCGAATTATAATTGAAATATACTTTAAATGTATTTAAACTACATCTAAAATATACACGATATATGTTCATACTCCGTTTAAAATATACTTGAAATATGTCCATACTACATTTCAAATATTATTGAAATACGTTCACCGTGTATTTAATGTATACTTGAAATATATTTAAACTATACTTGAAATATTCTTAAAAATGTTGTTTTGACGGTATTTCCATCATTGCACCCTTTTACGATATTTGTCGTTGTCATTAATGACGATTATGGTCGTTGCGCTTCAAATATATTAATGGTTCAAATTTAAATTAAATCAGACACGCCGTAAGGTGGTTTCGAACCCGGGACCTCTGAGTGATGAGCTGGAACGTTGTCCACTGAGTTAGTTCTACTTGTTAAATTGATGAACTTTCGTATCGTCTGCATATCGGACAATACACAATGTTAGTTTATTGAAGAATGTGTGGATTAACAAGAGTAACTAACATTATCGGATCAATTACTTAATCGCGTTCGCATAGAGAGCGATAGTCGCATAGAATTACATAACCTTCAATTTTTTTGTCCAATCATTTATTCCGGCTAGTGCGGCTAGGTCATCGCGAGATACCGACTTGAAGATGTTTTTCATTCGCAACGTCATCTGTTACTCAAGTTGCTTAACCAACCATATTCAAAATATATAAAACATACACTCAGTTTGTATGTTTGATATATTTAAGATGTATCTTGAATGGATTTGTATTTTGTACTCTTTTGTACTCTTACCCAAAAATATAATTGGCATATCCAACTTTTGGAACCAATTATATTTGATACATGTTTTATGTATTTTTCGATATATTTGTTATATATTTTATTTTCATGTGGGTCTCTCTCTCTCTCTCTCTCTCGCTCTCTTTTTTTTTTATTAATTGCCGATAAAAAAAAGATTTCGCCTCAAAGCCGTCCACGGCGAACAGATTCAAAAAATGGACAAAACTTTGTGTCCGTTGATTCGAATCGTGTTTGAAGAAGGTCTCGCGAGGGTCTCTGGCCACTCGAGATAAGGCCGCGCCGACTTTTTTCCCCTGAAGAAAAGTCACAATTAATTTTTTTCGTGAGTTTAGGAAAGTCGTCTCGACCATTTTCGTCCGGAATATCATCGAGTGTAAGACGTAAATATTGGTAGGCGAAAGAGAGAGAGAGAGGAGAGAGAGGAGAGAGAGAGAGAGAGAGAGAGAGAGAGAGAGAGAGAGAGAGGGAGAGGGAGAGAGAGAGGGGGAGAGAGAGAGAGAGAGAGAGAGAGAGAGAGAGAGAGAGAGAGAGAGAGAGACAGAGCGGGAGAGCCACAATTATTACATTGCCGGAGGATGACAGAACTCGCCGGATTTCTCTCCCCATTCGATTAAATTCCAGCTCGTCTACTCCGCATTCAAAGTCCCCAGCTTAATCGTAATTCTAGCCTGATCCCTCCAGCGCTTAGGCCATACCTAATACGACTAGCTCCATGCTCGGGAGAGGTTTGTTGTCTGACAGGATAATGGAAATCAAGGACGAAGAACAAGGACACACATATGTGTGTATATATATATATATATATATATATATATATATACATATATAGAAATGAAGTAGAATGGTTCTCGGCTCAACGAGAAGCAGCTGCACCCAAGGATAATAACGCTCCTGAAAGACTCGCGCTATCGCCTTTCTCGCGAAAGACATTTCCGAAACAATGTCACGACTTGATTCAAGCCGCACGTCTGCATCTCGATCAATTATTAATACGTTCGCAATCAAAGTGCCGGACGTTTGCCGAAATAAAACTATACGCCGTTTCCTCGCCCTTTCTATCGTCATTCTATCTCCATCTCTTGGCTTTGCGGCAAGTTTGATTCTAGGGTGAAAACTTGCACTCGAACTAGCCACACGTATGTCCTTTCGACAACTTTGCACTCAAGCTTGCACTTTACTCCTTGGACTCGTTCAGCCGTCCATCCTCCACATCCTCGCGCGATCCTCAACTTCTCGCCATTCGTGGCCGTTTTTCAACGACGGCTTCTCTCCTTCCGCCATGTTTCATGTATATCTTTTTATTTCACACAGCCCGATAACTTTTCGCACTGAGTTTTCTCTCCACCTAGAAAAATATCAGCAAGAAATATGACGGGAACGAATATCGATGAGAAATGTCTGCAGGCCGATAAAGAATTTGTCGCCAAAGTAAAAAAGGGAAGTCGGAATTGTTCTTTTTGTCGACTTTTTTTCTTCCCCTCAATGTCATAAACGCAAAAATAATTGTCGGTGACCGCGCCGTCTGAGCGGCCGAACGCGGTTATTCGTTTTGCCCCGTTATTCCGGTCGCGAGGTACATACACGAAACTGACAGAAAATTTTTATTGATATGAACTAATTGCGTCTATTTGATTTTTGTTTATTTGAATCAACTAGATTTTTCGTGGAATCAAATTTTTCCTATTGCATTCCATTATTGAAATTATTTACTTTAAATATATTTATTTATTCAAATCAAAATATATTCAATATTGTCCAATGACTAAATATTTTATTTAATTCTAATAAATCTGTGATTCGGTCTCATTTGCTCAAAAAACAATTTAGTTGAATCCACTAGATGGTTACATTTGATTTTTATATATTTAAATAAAATAGAAATTTCGTAGAGTCAACCATTTTTCTATTTGATTGAATAGTCTGTCTTTATTGCAACACAGATATCAAAGAGGTGTGGGGATAGAGAGGGTGGAGAGAGAGAAGATATTATATATGTATATATATATATATATATATATATATATTTATGAAATATTTTAGGTATATAGTACACTTAGATTTACAGTGTTCATTATAAGCAACTAGAGATTTAGTTGAACCGAATATTTATTTATTCAATTTGAATATATTCAATATTTAAAACGAATAGCTGAAACAAATAAAAAAATTTCTTTGACACAAATAAAATCGTAGTAGGCCGTGAGCCAAGGAAAAAACCTCTTTGATTTAACGGGTTATACGCAGTTAAAAAATTTCAAAATTCGGTTTTTTTATTGCATTTTCGGAATGTACAAATATATGAGTATATGCCCTGAAAATTTCAAATCGATCCAGCGAATATTCTCGGGAATACACACATATTTGTAAGGACGCTCGGAGCGCGTTTCCGAGCGTTTTCAAATTCGGTGAGCACGATTTCTCAAAAACGGCTCAACCGATCGGTCTGCAATTTTAACACAACCTTGTCAGATATATTCTTCAGGTATTGATCGAAGGAATAAGAATTCCGATAATTATTTCTATTTTTTTCAACGATTTAACGAAAAAAATTTGGTCGAAAATCGAAATTGTTTCTTTTCGGAGCCACCATTTTGTCAAAAATTAAAATTTCGACTATTCCTTCGATCAATACCTGGATTCATCTATCCCCTGAAAGAATCTTTTTGGTTTTTTTATTTTAGATAATCCAAACCGGAGATACTTTGCCCACCGCCGGACACTTTTTTCGGGGACCTCCAGGAGACTTCCTACAGGAGCAATGTTAATGAATATTTTTAAAAATGAAAAATGCCAATTTACAGCTCAAAGATGCCACTACGCTGCCTAATACTTTTCGTTTTGCCCAAATGTAATCCTTTTCCAGAAAAAAATCGTGAAAAAACGACTATTTTTGGCCTTGCAACTGCGTATAACAATATAAATTCCGCACGTACTTCTCTAGGTATTCTAATGTAGATTGACGAGAATTTTTGTTTTTTGTTCTAGGTAAAAAATTGTGGATGCTAAACATCACGCCGCGGAGCGCCTAAAAAAAGATAAGAAAAGAAAATATTAGTAGTCGGCCATTTTGTACATCGAAAAGAAAAAATATACAGGGTGTCCAATAGGAAGTTGCTAAAACTAAATAAGTGTATCTTCGCTCCATGAATTCAATAGGGGTCCCTTTTTCTAAGACGCATACCTGAGGCCCCGCAGTTTTATTCCAGCCGTGGTTGAAGCAAGTACGCGCGCGTCAAAATGAGTGAGCTCACGACGGAAGAAAAAGTATATCTTATTGAGTGCTTCTTCTCGAGGGGAAAAATTTATAGTAATGCGTATAGAGGGTTTCGTACTAAGTTTGGAACTCATAGAGTTGCCAGCGAAAACACTCTGAAAAGGTAAGAATTGAATATTTATTCATATTCATCTATCACACAACTTGTTTTTCAATTCAATTAAACTGCATTGAAGTAATTTTACGTTAATTTTTGTAGGATAATCGATAACTTCGTGAAGTATGGTACACTCCAGGACCGTAGACACGAGTTGCCAGGTCCATCTGTTACGGTGACTACACCAGAGAAGATCAACGAAGTTGAGAATTATTTCAAACAAAATCCAAATGATTCGATTCGGAAAGCTGCTCAAGCATTAAAAATAACCAAATCATCATTACACAACATGTTGAAATATTTTTTAAAGTTTCATCCGTATAAAATAAGCACTCATCAATTGTTAACTGAACATACCATGACGAAACGCATCGAATTTTGTAACACTATTACGGGAATGTTTGAAGCCGAAGAACTTAATGAGAAATTTATTATTTATTCCGATGAAGCACATTTTTGGATGAATGGGTACGTAAAAAACCAAAATTACCGGTTTTGGGGCACGGAAAATCCCAACATATCGCTAGCGAAGTCCCTCCATCCACAGAAAGTAACGGCATGGGCAGCGATTTCAGTAAAAGGAATTTATTTGCAATTCTTGTAATCTACGGTAACAGGAGAGAGTTACAAACAGCTTTTGGAAAGGAAATTCTTCCCTTATGCAAAAAAGAGGGGACTGGTTAAAAATTTTACTTCATGCAAGATGGAGCGACGCCGCACCGGACTCATGAGGTGTTTGAAGCGATTCATCGCGTATATGGGACTCGAGTAATCGGTCTGGGGTACCCTAAATTTGCTCAAGGCGGACTAGAATGGCCTCCGTACTCACCGGACCCGAACCCTTGTGATTTTTTCTTGTGGGGTTACATTAAAGATCATCGCTACGCTAAAAACCCCAGCACAGTAGAAGAACTGATCGCGGCCATCCAGGAAGTGGTTCGCGGCATTACGAACGATATGTTGGACACAGTTTTTCACAGTTTTCAAAAGAGAATTGATTTTTGTGCACAATCTAACGGTTCGCACTTCGAAAATATCTATCATTAATCACTGTACTTTTTTCGTTATTTTTATAAGATGTAATAAATTGACATAAAAAATATTTGACTGGGTTTTATTTATGTGCGTTTAAAACTGCAGAGTTTCCTCTATTTAAAGCAATTTGGCTTTTCTGATTCTGTGCACGTGTTTCAAAATGACAGTCGATTAGTTACAGCAACTTCCTATTGGACACCCTGTATATTTTCTAACATCTTGATATTCATACTAAATAGCTGTGTAATTAGCTTTATGAGTGAATCACTTTTTCATACGAAAAAATATTGTTAGATTCGCACACAATTTTATACCCGTTACTGTGGCCTAACCCCTCAAATTAAATATTTTTGTTTGGCAGTGTACCTCCCACATGCGCCGAGTCAACTTTCATTCGGCCCATGGTTACTCCTCTCCCTCGGCAAAGCTCCGCCTGACCCGAAACGCGTTCGGCTTCAATTAATCACCGCGATTAATCACTCAATATCTTTCCTGGCCTCGAGTTTCTTCGCTCAGACGTGGACCGGGGGGGGGGGGTACAGCTCCGTAATCCGTTCGGTCATGCTCTCCATACACCAGCTCCTCGCCTTCTCACTCTCCCGGCGTAAAAATAAATGAAGCGGTAATTGATTTGTACCGTAAATAGCCCTCGAGTTCTCGAATAAGACGATTCAAAGCTTTGTATATACACAAATGCACGTGCCCTCCGTATGCGCGAAAAATATCGCAGCTTAATTATTAATCGCGCGACCTAGCCTTCGATCGGCTCAACTCGATGCCTTCTCGTCACAGCTTGTCAGGTCCAAACTATTTTTTTCTTTTTTTTTCCCCTATACCGGGAGAAAGAGAGACAGCTCTCACGTTCAGCGGGGTTTTCTCACGTCTCGGGTTGGCCCCTTTTCGCGAAAAAAGATTTCTAGGCAAAGAGGAAGCGGTCGTTTTCTCGAGGAAAACACGCCAACGGCGATGCCGAGGCATCGGGCACGAGGGGCGAGCTCGCGAGGTTGTTTGCCCTGGCGGAGCTCTCGCGGTCTGACCTGCCACTGCCGGATCTACTGCCGCGTCTATTCCTTCGCTCCCTCGCTCTTTCTTCCTATTCGTACCCCGAAGAATTTTCAATCTCGAGAATGCGGAAAGCTCTTACACTCCGCGATCGTATATGGGCGAATATGTCTATATGCGCAATTCTCTGGATGGAAAAGAAGATGAAGAAATAGCGAAGAGAGGAAAAAAACGCGCAGGAGAAAATAAATCGAGAGTCGGGGAAAGCACGACGTACTTATATGAGGTACACTCGGCTTCCTGTACAGTGAACGAAGGAGACAGGGAGGGGGATTTTTTTGGCTTTTTCAATTAGCCATTTGTCTTAAGGGGGGATTGTCTTTTTTTTCGCAAAATTTACCGCTTTTTGGGAATTTTTTTCTGAAGAAAGTATACAACGGAAAACTTGTGAAACTTGGCATATAGTTTTATTGATCTGTTTACTACATACAAAAAAATTTTTAAACAATTTCATCAAAAAATCCGCCTCCCACCCCCCTCGACGCGCGATGGTCCTTTTTTGATGGTGTGCACGATTTCTCAAAAACTATTCAACCGATTGCCTTCAAATTTGGACAGAATGCTCAGCTGACATCCTTTTATCGTTTGATGAAGCAAAAAAGCAATACGTTTAATAGTTTTTTATTTATAACAAAAAATCGATCAATTTTTTTCGAAAAATCGATACTTCAAGCTCAAAACGTCACCAAATCGTCAATTTTTTTTTTCCCCTTCATCGAACGATAGCTATATGTGTCTAAAGTAAAATGCTTTTTGGGTTTTTGTTGCAGGATGAACGTGAAGGCTGTAATCGTGCACACCATCAAAAAAGGACGATCGCGCGTCGAGGGGGGTGGGAGGCGGATTTTTTGATGAAATTGTTCAAAAATTTTTTTGTATGTAGTAAACAGATCAATAAAACTATATGCCAAGTTTCACAAGTTTTCCGTTGTATACTTTCTTCACAAAAAAATTCCCAAAAAGCGGTAAATTTTGCGAAAAAAAAGACAATCCCCCCTTAAACAGGATTACTTTGAACAGGTTTTGGAAGTTTTGGAGGTAACTTTTTTTTAATATTATAAATTCCACTTTTTTTGGCTCCAATAGAACGAGTCATTTGGCCATCAAATGTATAAACAAGTCAAGCCCCACGAACTCAGAGCTGGGCGTAATTTTATTTATAGATACGAATACGAATTTATTTACATCGTGATTTTCACGGGAATGTAAATACAAATTTATTCATACTCTACTTATTGTATTCACAAATATTCTGAACATACAAATAAATTCGCAGAAAAAATTGTGAACATTCACGAAAAATGTGAATATTTACAAAAAATCCGGTGAAGCAAAAAAAAATTCACAAAATAAGTTGTGTTTTTTTCTCGTATTCAAGACAAATTCAAATCAAATTCACTATGATTCGATTTAAATTTACACCAATAGTGAGTTCTTACGTATTTTGAGAGAAAACATTGCGTCGAGGCGAAGAAATTTTTGCAAAAAAAGTTGTGAGTTTCAAATATGACATTATAAATATGAAAAAATTCACAAAATGAGTTGGGAATTTCCTCAAGTTGAAGAAAATTAAAATCGAATTCACGACAATTATATAAAAATTAACACCACAAGTGAGTCCTTAACAACAACAAATTGATATTTTGGAAGCTTCCACAACGGCAGAAGCCCTATTGTATGGGCCAGGAATTGATGATTCGATGTAAGTAATTTTTTAATTAGTATTTCTATACATGAATCAAGTGTAAAATTGGAAAACTCTTTCAGAAATTAAAAAAAAATGTATTACTCAAAAACTATGAACTTCAGCAAAATGTTATAATGAATACTTTCGTTTTAAAATTGCCCAAAATGTCTTTAAAAATAATTCATCCCGGAAAACTTCAATTTTTTGAAAAATGGTTCTAAAAATTGGCTATAAACGATTGAATGCTCGACTTTTCGGCAAAAAATTGTGATATTCGGATTCAGCGGATCAAAATACATAAAAAAGTTTCGCTTCATCCATCGAGCCCAAAATGTTACGAACATATAATACCGTATCCACATCGGAAAACTTTAAACGCGTTTTTTCTCGAAACTATGTCTTTCAAGTCGGTGACCACTATCATTCCAAAACCACTCGGTGGATTTTGATGAAATTTGGTGTGCTTATTGATAGCATTAAAAACTAGTCCTTAATTGAAAGACTTTCATTTTTGTTCAAAATTTCTATTTTTTTTAAAAACAATAAACGAGCGATTTTTTGGTCGAAAATCGAAAGTTGTCTGTGGGAAGCCGCCATTTTGATCATTTAAAAAAAAAGCTTCGATAAAGGACTAGATTTATTATTAAACTATTATTAAACATTATTTAAAAATGATTTTGTTTGGAGTTCTGTTTGCCGCCGAAGGAGTTCTCTTAAATATCTTTACAACTTTTGCTCATGAGATAAATATTTACAACGGTACACTCGAGTAAATTTCGTAAAGTTGGGCCCCTAAACGAAAAAAATCGTTACTAACAACAGAACTATCAATAATAAGTATATAGAACTCCAGAACTATGTGAGAGGCAACCAGAACGGATTTTCTTTTTTTTCCTTCGACTGAGCAGTATATGGATGGCGCAATGGAATGCTTTGAGTGGAGTCAATTTTTTTTGTTGCAAAAATGATTTTTTTCTTGGAGTTCTGGTTGCCCCCGCAAGAGTTCTGTTAAATATCTTTACAACTTTTCCTCGTCAGACAAATATTTACAACGGTACACTCGAGTAAATTTTGTGAAGTTGGCCCCCCCTCGCGAAAAAAAATCATTACTAACGACCGGAATATCAATAAATAGTACATAGAAATCCAGAACCAAGTAAGAGGCAACCGGAAATGATTTTCTTTTTTTTCCTTCGACTGAGCAGTAGATGGATGGCGCAATGGAATGCTTCGAGTGGACCCAAATTTTTTTTTTTTGTAAAATGATTTTTTTTTCGCAGTTCTGATTGCCCCCGCAAGAGTTCTGTTGAATATCTTTACAACTTTTTCTCGTCAGATAAATATTTACAACGGTACACTCGACTAAAGTTTGTAAAGTTGCCCCCACCCCCCACAAAATATAAAATTCATTACTAACAAGAGAACTATTGATAAAAAGTACATAGAACTCCAGAACCATGTGAGAGGCAATCACCACAGGCTATTCTCAAATACATTACACAATACCTAAACTATAATATCTCACACAAAAACACCTGGAACTCACGCCTATTCATCAGCAGATTCTACTTGTATAGTTGACATGCTGATCGACATTTTTAATAATTATTTGAAAATAGCTGGAAGCCAGAACTATACTCAAATACATCCAACAATACTAAAACTATAATATCACACACAAAAAGCACCTGGAACTAACGCCTATCCATTGTGTAGTTGAGAAACTGATAAACATTTTTAACAATCATTTCCAAATAGCTGGTAGCCAGAACTGCTCTCAAATCCATCAAACAATACCAAACCCATAATATCTCATACAAAAAGTACCTGGAACTAACGCCTATCCCTCAGCAGAGCACACTCGTATAGTTGAGACGCTGATAAACATTCTTAATTATTATTTGAAAATATCTGGAAGCTAGAACTATTCTCAAATACTACAAACAATACCGAAACTATAATATCTCCCACGAAAAGCACCTAGAACTCACGCCTATGCATCAGCGGAGCACACTTGTATAGTTGACATGCTGATAAACATTTTCAATCAATAAATTTTCAGGCAATCGGTTGAATAGTTTTTGAGAAATCGTGCACACCATCAAAAAAGGACCATCGCGCGTCCAGGGGGGTGGGAGGCGGATTTTTTGATGAAATTGTTAAAAAAAAATTTTGTATGTAGTAAACAGATCAATAAAACTATATGCCAAGTTTCACAAGTTTTCCGTTGTATACTTTCTTCACAAAAAAATTCCCAAAAAGCGGTAAATTTTGCGAAAAAAAAGACAATCCCCCCTTAATTACTACAAAAAAAATTATTGAAAATGCTCGTTTTTTCACGCCTCTGATTGAATCTCATACCTTAAATGGATTTTTCACCCCGGGCGACAAAACATATAGGCCTCGCCTGAAATCCTAAGATACATTTGTTCCGCGAGCCATTTAACGTTGTGAAAATAAATGATATTAGAACGTACAGAGCGCGAGACTTGTTAGCGCTGGATTCAACAATAATTGATGAAACATAGCGAGAAAAGTTTTCCTGCAACTCGCTGGAACACATTTTCTCCGTGTACGTCTCCCGCTCATCATCGCACAGGGTGTGCCCTCTCTCGAGCGGAAACTTGCCCCGAATACCCAGGGCCACGCCGCAACGACGAAACTTTCGCTTCGGGAAAGTTGGCCGGTACAGCTTCGAATTTGCCCCTACGTCTCTATGGCTGTTTCTCAGCGAGCACCACTTGGGTGTAGCAACGTGTCGTGATGTACGATCGCGGACAGTGGACCAAGAGAGCGAATCTTCAGAGTCTCCTTGACGATGCATACGAGATAGGAATGTAGAGAGGATCAGTGGCGCAATCGCCCATCGAGACTACTTTACCAACTACTTATTCCACGAGACCTTCTCTGGCGAATAAACCTTTTCTCCTCCTCGATCTCGCCATTATTTTGTCTCTGCTTCGAAATACACTAGGCACAAAAATTAAAGGATATTTAAAAAATCCGAATTTTTTCGCCGATTTTCAAAAGACCGTCGCGGTGTGAAAAATGGTCGTAAAGCAAAAACAAAGAGAAAGAAAATTGTAACTTCAAGTCTCTAGTTTTGAGATCTTGAGGTCAAATATTTTTATCGTTGACCATTTTGAAGTAATCACGAAAAAACAGCGGGTATTTCTTTTTTTCAAATTTTTGGTCATTTTTCAAAAAGTGCACGGGTGTCGATGAATTTTTTTCGGTAATTTCATTCAAAAATTCTTATAGCTTCATTCTTTCGCTTTAATTCGAGCGGTCGGAGAGCTCTGCACGATGGTTTTTCGCCGAGTTATCGGGGTTGAAAGCAAAAAGACACTTTTGACTTTGATCATCAATTACTCGGGGAGTAAGGGTCGTACAGAAAATAAAGGAAGGGTTCTGAAAACTTGAGAGTATTCACTATAAGTTGCTTTTATTTTCTTTTCGTGAATTTTTTTTTTCGATTCGATAAACTTGATTTAAAGAAAGGTAAGAAAATGGCCCTTTACGATTTGTCGTTTAACGCGTTACCCCCACTTGTAGCGCACAAAAAAGGCCTTTTTCATGAATTTTTTTAAAGAAAACTACAAAACTTTTTTAATCGATCATTATACCATCTTAAAGAACACATCTTGAAGAACTTTCAGTAATTTTTTTATTGAAAAATATTACATTGTTTAGTGGCAAATGGCCGTCAATGAAATAATGTTTTTATATACACGGTTTGCGGTGACCAACATTACGGCGAAGTGGATCATCTGAAAAAAAAATGCGGATAGATTTAGTCAAATATAAGTATAAACTAGTCTTTGATCGAAGGATTTTAAAAAATATTCATTTTTCACAAAATGGCGGACAGTCAAAGTTAATGGTTCGATTTTAACGAAAAAAACAACCGTTTTTTGGCTATAAAACGGCCATTTTTTTCGAAAAAAAAATCGAACGATTAAAGTCTACATTTTTATGTATTAAATAAGCCTGCAAAATTTCAAGAAGATCGGTTCATTAGTGTTCGAGTAATCTTGGTCAGCGACTTCAGAAATGCCATTTTGAGAAAAACGCGTTTAAAGTTTCTCTTTCAACGCTCTTTCAACGCGGATTCTTCTCTTTCAACGCTCATATCTCAGTCAATTTTGTTCGGATCGACTTGAAATTTTCAGGACCTATTCTCAGATACTTATACTTCAAAAAAATGCAATTTAAAAAAAATCGTTTCTTTTTCAAAATCGCAAGTGAGGGGAAACTCCTTAACTTGGGATAACCGTGCAAATAATGCACAGACGAAGGATAATATTCATTTTTCTATTACCTCAAAGTATCCCAAAAAAAACCACAAAAGTTCAAACCGCTGCGAGTTTTTTTCACGGTACTCCGAATGATTGAAATTGCAACTTTTGCTGAAAAGTCTATTAAAGGATACATTTTTTCGAGATTAATTTTTTTGCAATTATCCAGAATTTTTCCATGATCCAAAAATCATTGACTGTCTGCAATGTAGCTGTCTTTTTCGCACTCATTCATGACCGCTCGGTGGATGTGAGACATCGCCTTTAAAATGACATTTAAAGAAATGGTGGATTTAGACGGTTAGTAAAAATCGAACCATTTTTTTTACCAGTAGTTAGCATTCTGAATGTTGAACGGAAAATAAATTTTGTTTTTTTTTTAATTTCTTTTTTTTAAATTTTTTTAGTTCAATAATTAACATTTTTGGTGATAAAAAAATGGATTAATGACAAAAAAACACACTTTCGTCTTGAAAAATGCAGAAAAAAAGAAAAATGTATCCTTTAATTGACTTTTAATTGACATTCGGAGCACTATGAAAAAAAATCGCAGCGGTTTGAACTTTTGTGGGTTTCTTTGGGATACTTTGAGGTAAAAGAAAAATGAAAATTATCCTTCGTCTCTTCACTATTTGCACAGTTATCCCACGTTAAACGGAAAATCGTAAAAAAAGCATTTTTTAACCTTTTTTTTAATCAAATTTTTAATCGATCAAAAATCACGATAAGACAATAAAAGCAACCTATATACTGAAGTTTTCAGAACCCTTCCTTTATTTTTTGTACGACCCTTATTTCTCGAGTAATTGATGATCAAAGTCAAAAGTGTCTTTTTTGCTTTGAACACCGATAGCTCGGCGAAAAAGCATTGTACAGAGCTCTCCGACAACTAAAAATCAAGAGAAAGAATGAAGCTAAAAGAGTTTTTCAATAAAATTACCGAAAAAAATTCATTAACGCCCGTGCAGCTTTCGAAAGATGAGCAAGAATTTGGAAAAAAAAATCCGCTGGTTTTTCAACGATTACTCTGAAATCGTCGACGACAAAAATATTTGGCCTCAGTATGTTAAAACAAGAGACTTGAAGCTTCAATTTTCTTCTTTTTAGTTTTTGCTCCAACACCATTTTTCACATCGTGACAGTCTTTTGAAAATCAGCGAAAAATTTCGCATTTTTTTTGTATCCTTTAATTTTTGTGCCCAGTTTATATAACACGCAATAACTGCTTTGAAAGTCGTACGACGACCGTCCAAAGAAAACCATCAAAATAAGTCCTGTTAAGTAAAGCTCGTGCGAAAAACGATCCAATTAAGGGCCTCTAGACCACTCTAGAGGCCGAAAAAATAGACTTTTTGGGGATTTTTTTTTTCAGAAAAACTACAAAACAAATTGAGATTATAAAAAAGGGTGTTTATGATACATATCAGTGACTGTAGACAATCATTTTATTGTGGCGATTAATTTCAAAATGGCGGCTGGGCAGCGTTTATCTCAAAACTGCATTTTTTAAGCTGGCCGGAAACGTAAGTCAGACAATTTTCAACCGATTCACTTGAAATGTTGAATATATCATTTTGAGGGTCATTTTGTAGCTGGTGTCTATTTTTGAGACGTATTTTTGAGGCGTTACGTTAATTTATAGTTTTTGTACTTAAAAATGAATTAAAATGAATTAAATTTTTTTGCATGTATTTCAAGACTTTATTCATCAAGCCCAACAACTTTTATATACATATCTTTTATAAAATCCTCAAAAAAAATCGCGAAAATAGCCTTTTTGTGGCTCCAAAGTGGACCGGCCCTTTAATCGCTTCAAAAAAATTATTGTATACAGTCGGTGATATTTATGATAAACACCCTTTTTTGTAATCTCGATTTATTTTGTAGTTTTTCTGGAAAAAAAATCCCCAAAAAGCCTAGTGTTTCGGCCTCTAGAGTGGCCTATTGTTTCAGCCTCTAGAGTGGTCTAACTCCTTAAGGGGAGGGTAGGGGTTTCAGCGTGAAAAAAAAACACTTTTTTGCGATTTTTTTCATCCATATAGATAGAGTAAATTTATTGAAACTTTTTGTGCATTGTTAAGTGTCATTTCAAGAACATTTCGTGAAATTTTTACGCGAAAATATCCACAGACAATCCGGTGCCGCGTTTTTCTCGAAACCACTTTTTCAAAGTCCGTGTCCACTGCCATTTGAAAACTACATGACCGATTTATTTCAAACTTGGTACACTTTCTACATCTAAAACACCTCCCCCCAACGGTTAGTTTGAGATTTCTTTTTACATTGAGGGGGTTTTCCACCCCCAAAATGGCGGAATTTTTCGTGGAAAATAGCACTTTTCACTTTACACGACCACCAAAAATTTAGATAAGAAAAAAAAAATTATCCAAGACCGTTGGGGGGAGGTTTTGATGATACTTTGACGAAATTTTAATGGTACTTGATTTCAGATAATTTCTAGTTGCGATACAGTGAACACCGCAAATCGTGTTTTTCCAAAGGCGTTCTTGGAAAAGCTTTGTCACCGGCTTGTTTGTGGAAATTTTCGCGTACAAATTTCACGGAATGTTCTTGAAATGACACTTGACAATGTACAAAAGGTTTCAATAAATTCACTCTATCCATATAGATGAAAAAAATCGCAAAAAAGTTTTATTTTTTTCACGCTGAAACCCCTACCCTTCCCTTAAGTAAAGCTCGTGCAAATAAATAGCCAAATTAATACGGAAAATGAAATGAAAGTAACAAGGATATAAGGATCGCGACCGATGAAGCGAGGGGTAAAGTATGACTGCGCGTCGTCTTTTCTTGCTCTACGTTGGGCTCCATTGTCTACGCGATAACACTCTCGTATAACATGCATCGTTCTCTCGCAAACCCAGAACCGAGGAATTCCCGATACTCCCCAAGCGCGCATTGTTGCCACCACATCCGTGTAACATAATATGCATAGGAATAACTGAGAGCGTTGGCGCGTACAATCAGACATACCCCCCTTCCCGTTTGTCAACGTCAACTTACGCTCCGAGTGCAGCCAAGTTTGACGCGAGAGCCACAGCTCGATATACGAGAATGTCCGATCCCCATCGACTACCCATGTAGAGGTTGCCACGAGTTGCCCAATGTTACGATCAGGCCAATATTGGGACCATCGTATAAGCCAACAAGAGAGAAATAATATCGGCCCATTACTGTTCCGCTCTAAACTGAAAACTGGTACAATATCGGCCCATCCCTAAAGCCTGTCCTGGCCCATCTTTAAAAACTAATGAACAGCCGTGATAGTTAAATTAAATTTGCGAATTTAAAAACTGGGGATACTAAAATACTGACAATTCCATTGGCCCGATATTGTTCCGTTATAAATTGAAAACCGGCACAATATCGGCCCATCGTTTAAAACCAATAACTAGCCGTGATGGTTGAACTATATTTGCCAATTTAAAAACTGGTAATGCTAAAAGACAAGCAATTACATTGGCCCATTATTGTCCCGTTGTAAATTGAGAACCGGCACAATATCGGCCCATTACTAAAAATTATCCTGGCCCATCTTTCAAAACCAATAAACAGCAGTGATAGTTAAACTAAATTTGCCAATCCTAAAGCTGGCGATCCTAAAATACTGGCTATTACATTGGCTCATTATTGTCTCGTTCTAAATTGAAAACCGACACAATATCGGCCCATAGTTAAAACCTATCATGGCCCATCTTTTAAATTCATTAAACAGTCATGAAAGATAAACAATATTTGCCAATTTTTAAACTGGTGATGCTGAGGTATTGCCAATTACATTGGCCCATTATTGTTCCGTTATAAATTGAGAACTGGCACATTATCAGCCCATTACTAAAACCTATCCGGGCCCATCTGTTAAAACGAATAAACAGCCGTGATAGTTCATCGAAATTTGCCAAATTTAAAAACTGGCAATGCTAAAATACTGGAAATTACATTTAATTAATCTAAGCCCTTTATTGGCTAAGTGGGTCAGACCATACCTGCTTTTATTTTATTCAAGCCTTGGGTTATTCATTATCTGTATATTGTGCCAGAATAGGCAAATAACTGGCACGCCATATATTAATCGTCTATATTTTGTAGTTCAGGTTTTGTAATCAAGTCTTGGCCTATTATTGGCATTTGTAAATAACCAACATAAGTAAGTAAAATATGCCAATTTTGAAACCTGTCATATACGCAAATCACAATTTATTTCAAGGTTATTCCATGAAATATGTATCCATAAGGACCAATCTCGGGCCAATCTTGGCCCGATATAGGTTGATCATTTATCACGCACTCAAACAAACTCACGGCCCAATATTCTAGATAGACTAACTTCTAGATAGACCAACTG
This sequence comes from Ophion ellenae, assembly GCA_963210295.1. NCBI lineage: Eukaryota > Metazoa > Arthropoda > Insecta > Hymenoptera > Ichneumonidae > Ophion > Ophion ellenae. Next base: position 3,233,334 of record OY723397.1, on the reverse strand, counting down.
TGAAGGCCCATCATAGAGCCAGTGGTCAATTTCTACATAGGCCCTTTAAGAGGGCCCACGTAGGGCCCAGTGCAATCACCAACATTGCCGCTACAATGAATTAAATCATTGGCCGAATAATTGTTACCTTGGTAACACCTCATTGGTAAATACTCACGGCCCAATATTCTTGAAAGGCTAACTGTGAAGGCCCGTCCCAGGCCCAACGGTCAATCTCTACATGGGTAGTACCACTTGGAGGCGTGAACCTCTCGAGTGTTGGAGTGTTGCGATGGATACGTCGCAACCTCGCGTTGTGCCACTCCGTTCTTTGAATCATGTATAACTAAGGTTGATCATCCATAAAGTGACGATAATTTGGCAACGCTTGATCGAGGCTCGGAAGCCTCGTTCCAACAGGCTTCGAATGTCGGTCGAGCACCTTCGGAGCTTCCCTCGCCTCCGCTCCCCTTCACAGGGCATCCTTAACGATTTTCTGTCGTCGTGTGCACACGTGTGCACCATCGGGACCTAAAGAGAGGCGGAGCGCGAGGCTATTTGAATTTATCGGCTGATATCGGAAACTACTTGGCCGCTCGACGACAATAGAGCTCATTGCGGCGGCAGCGGAGCCTCTCCGAACTACGAATCTACATTTTCACAACTTTTCCCATACATGTTCCCATACGGGCTGTTCGGCAATTTATCATCCATTCGTTTCTTCATTTCGATGAATCGTTTTAAACAACCGCATTTTTGTACTTTATGCCTTAAGGGGAGGCACCTGAGTAAACGGCGAGAAAAACAGGTAAACTTCGGGAATTTTTATCTCAAAAACTAATGTTTCGATTGGACCCTGGTTTTTTTATTGGAAAATATGTACATTGAGGTATGTTTAGGAATTTTTTAATATAAATTCGTTCACTGGAAGCGATCCAAACGCGATTATCTCGAAACATGGTTTTCAAAGTCGGTGCCAGATGTACCTCGAAAACGGCTTGTCCGATTTTGTCCAAATTCGGATACAATATTCTTCGATAGTTTTTCTCGTTCGCCACGTAGGGGTTTTTCATTCGATTGAACCATTGCTTTTTTATGCAGTGTGTATGCAATCCAAAATCGTCGGAAATTGCAAACGAAAAACGAATGTTAAATTAAAACGGTCGCAATTCCGTCAAAAATGAAAATTTCAAAAAAATCCTACGTGGCGAACGAGAAAAACTATCGAAGAATATTGTATCCGAATTTGGACAACATCGGACAAGCCCTTTTCGAGATACATCTGGCACCGACTTTGAACAACTATGTTTCGAGATAATCGCGTTTGAATCGCTTCCAGTCAACGAATTTATTTTTGAAAATTCCTAAACATACCTCAATGTACGCATTTTGCAATAAAAAAAACCCGGATCCAATCGAAACATTAGTTTTTGAGATAAAAATTCCCGAAGTTTACCTGTTTTTCTCGCCGTTTACTCGGGTACCTCCTCCTGAGGCGGGAGATACATTTAGACGTGACGGTAATTAAAATGAAGAAAATGCAAATTTAAGAAAATGGCACGCATTTATAAAAAGAATCAACATTTCACGCAACATTTCTGTAAAATGTGGATTAAAAGAGTATTTTTTTTTCTTCAATTTTTGAAATACAATTTTCGTCAAGTAGAAGGTACCAATATTATCAATATTTCAATAGTTTCAACTCAATCGGCTTAATAGTTTTTGAGTAATCCTGCACGCCAAGTTCGATAATGCAGTTTTGAGAAAAACGCATTTGAAATTTCCCGCTCCGAATCCGAGCGGTGAGGCACAGCGTTGACGGGCTGTAACGTTTGAAGTTTTTCGAATTTCGCTTTGAAACATTGGGGAAAGTATTCTACATATATAGTTCTATGGTTTAAAGAAGAAAAAAAAAACAATTTTTTTATCGTTATAAATGTATATCCCGCCTTAATGGACTATACCAGTGTGACACTTTCAAAAAATCATTTTTTTTTGCCTTCTTCGACAGTTCATACTTTCAAGAACATCAGTATCATTTATATAATTTCTATCAATATCATTTTATCTTGCAAAAATCGATAGTTAAATCTTTAAACGCGTTTTTCTCGAAATGAGATTTTTCAAATTTGCTCACATTGCAACTCAAAGAGCAATGATCCGATTGACTTGAAATTTGAACTGAGTACTTTTGAATATATTTACTCTACAATGGCGTAGGATACTTTTGATTGGATGAAAATTGACGATTTGGCATTGAAAAAACGACCATTTTATAGGCAAGAAAACATACTTTTTTTTCATAACTATGCCATTTTGTTAGATTTTGATATTTTTCGAAAATCCTACGCCATTGTACAGGAAATACCTTCCAGTTTAACGACATTTTTTTCCTTTTTCGGTTTCAGCTACTCAATCCGCCGGAATCATGTCAGCGGTGGAGGAACTTTTTTTCGGCGCCTCCGAAGGCAGCGCATAAGTCGCTTGGATCTCAATATTTGTCTATGACAAAATTATGTAATATAGGTCAATCACAGCCAAATATAGTCTTACCTTTCCGAAACATTTAATTGACTACTTTTCTTCCAAAAAATTCCCGAAAATCACCCAAATTTTCAGCGTTCACACTGGTATAACCCCTTAACGTGCGTTACCAACTAACGAGGAACATCCCTCAGGTGACACCCTTCGATTTTGTTGAAATTTGGATGTGTTATAAAGCACCGAAAAGTAAGCGATACATATTTTTTTTATCGGCGGAAAAACGGTTTCAAGGGCTGAAAGGCGCCCTCAAAAATGGGGGTGTTTTTCGTTTTTCGTCCACAACGTTTTAACGGTACAAGATATTAAAAAATTTCAAATTGCAACAATGTTTATTTTTTTGTGCACTATACATTGGAGATGAGAACGATAACGTTATCGACGAAAAACGAAAAACACCCCTATTTTCGAGGGTCCGTTTCACCCCTTAAAACCGTTTTTCCGCCGATAAAAAAAATACGTATCGCTTACTTTTTGGTGCTTCATAACATATCCAAATTTCAACAAAATCGAAGGGTGTCACCTGAGGGATGTTCCTTGTTAGTTGCTAACGCACGTTAAGGGGTCAAATATAGGTCAATCACAGCCAAATATATTCTTACCTTTCCGAAACATTTAATTGACTACTTTTCTTCCGAAAAATTCCCGAGAATCACCCAAATTTTCAGCGTTCACACTGGTATAACCCCTTGACGTGCGTTAGCAACTAACAAGGAACATCCCTCAGGTGACACCCTTCGATTTTGTTGAAATTTGGATATGTTATAAAGCACCGAAAAGTAAGCGATACGTATTTTTTTTTATCGGCGAAAAAACGGTTTTAACGGCTGAAACGCGCCCTCAAAAATGGGGGTGTTTTTCGTTTTTCGTCGACAACGTTTTAACGGTACAAGATATTAAAAAATTTCAAATTGCAACAATGTTTATTTTTTTGTGCACTATACATTGGAGATGAGAACGATAACGTTATCGACGAAAAACGAAAAACACCCCTATTTTCGAGGGTCCGTTTCACCCCTTAAAACCGTTTTTCCGCCGATAAAAAAAAATGCGTATCGCTTACTTTTCGGTGCTTCATAACATATCCAAATTTCAACAAAATCGAAGGGTGTCACCTAAGGGATGTTCCTTGTAAGCGCTATAAGGAAACGATATTTTTTCCATATCGTACTGAATTAATTGCACTTGAATCGCAATTAAATGCATCGCACGAATTGACAAAGTGACTTGTGGATCACGCAGGCGCATGTCGAATTCGCGTGTTGGACGAGCGAAAGAGATGAAATATAAATATAGGTGCACGAGGGCGCGTGGGACTGTCTGCGATCTCGAATTTTCATCCGGAGGCAAACGAGACTCTCGACGGTTCAACACACGCACACACATACACACACGTATCGAGAGAGCTCCAACCTGTTACTTCGTTACCCCCCCCCCCCCCCTCCTTCATGCCAACATGGACCGTTTTGATATCTCTCTCTCTCTCTCTCCTTCTCCCTCTCGTGGATATTATCGACGAGACACGCGAGAAATTTAACCCAAGGCCCTACCAGTGTTCTCTATCCGGTGACTTGGGGAGAATTTTCATCAAATTCGCGCGTCTCGGAACCACCGACACCGCGGCATCTTGGTGCAAAAAAAAAAAAAGAAACAAAGCCTCCCCACTCGTTCGAATCCTCTCGAAATCCCGACCAGTAAAAGAGTCAAGGGGGCTATGTGATAAACCGCGTCTAGTAACCAGATTCGCAAGATTTTTCGTGAGATGAAGACAGGAAATTCCTCGCGCCTTCCCTGAGGGTAGGATTGCCGTACTTATCCGTTCGTGAATGAATCCGTCAACGGGAGAAAAAAAAATCCGGGCTCGTCGCTCCCTGACGCGAGGGGGATGAAAACGAGAAACAGTGAAACGGAAGACGCGCGGTTTGGGGGTGTTGATGGACTGCGATTTTTCACGCCAGATATGCGAGGCTGAGGTACGGTGATGACCATGCTAGTAAACTTAGAGTCTATTTCACGCCGCAATATCGCCACGTTTTAGATATATGTATATGGCCTATTTTTCGAGAAATACTTTTTAAGTATTGCATTTCGAGTTTCCTATTATTTTTATAATATGGAAACAACCTTAATAATCTACTACTCGACTTCAGTAGTACGCCATATCGTTGACGTTTAGCATCGTCGCATTTTCGGTGGCTGTCATCGGTTCCACGCGCCCGGCTTATTATTTTTTGTAGCCGGTTAACATGGAGAACGAAAATACTGTGGAAGTTTATCAAAAGAGTAACGGGATCGTACCTGAAGTCCAGTTTAGAGACAAATGTAGATTCCGACGGACAAGAATTAGAAAATGAAAAGATAATATTGCGATTGCAAATAAAAAACGTCGCGTTGAAGTTAACCTCAATGCCCAATGTCCAATCTGTCCAAAGTCAAAACATATTTCATCGATTGTTATGTTATTTTTTCCTTTCCCAATTTTCGCAATATTTGCAGGTATAAAAAGGAACGTTTATTTTATATGACGGTTCTCCCATGCTGAATTTATATATAGATGCGTTGTATAGGTACATGTCGCCAGAAAAATTGAGATGCCCTTGCTGTACGTAAAAGAACATCAAGTGAATATCGACGAAAGGCCCTTTATAACCCATTAAAAAATGTACGGCTTCGCACAATCATATTTTTAATTCGCGTTGAAAATATCCGATGGACGAATCAAATTTGCGCGGGTATCCGACGTTGCCACACGTCGAGCAAGATGGCTGCTGTTACGTCACGAGAAGTCTCGCTCTCCGAAAACTTGGCTTTTTGCGACTTTATTTCTAAATTTATTGTTTATTTCTGCGGTGAGCTTTCCGATTCAAAGTGCCTTATCGATCACAACGATTCAACGAACGCAACCATCAGTTTTTTGACGTGTTTCTTGGCTCCAAGTAGCACAAAAAAAATCGAAAATTTTTTAGGGTGCGTTTCAGCCCTTAAAACCGTTTTTCCGCCGATAAAAAAAATACGTATCGCTTACTTTTCGGTGCTTTATAAACTATCCAAATTTCAACAAAATCGAAGGGTGTCACCTGAGGGATGTTCCTTGTCAGTGACTCTTGAACGCGGTAAAAAATAAATAAAAATTGAATTGGCCCTGAGCGAAAAAAAATACTCCCGATGAATATCCAATTAGCTTTTTCTCTTAGCCATCTCTTGAGCTACCGCAATTTTTCTATCCTTCATCGTCCACCGTTGACAATACAGATGAACGTATTTAACAAAATCCGCGCTCGTTTCGTCCTCCTTACTTTTTTTTCCTTTCCTCCCTCTCTCGCTCTGTTTCCGGTTCTCGCTCTCTCAATTTCTCATCACTGACAATTTACAAAGTTCTTCGCCGAGGTCCTCGAGCAAGCAGAGAGAATAGACGTCGAATTAAAAGTCCGTTAATTCCGGTGAGTTTTCTCGTCGGTCGACCGAGAGTGACATGGCTGTTTCCGGGCCCGAGAGTTGGAAATTCATTAAAAATAAATCTACGTGTACGCGTTTCTATCTGGCTTTTTTCTCTCTTCTTTCCACTCGCGCTGATCCACCGTCTCACGTAATAGTCTACCCCAGCGCCCTCTGGCTTATAATCGGCGTTTGCACCGTCTTCCGTAGGTCGGGCCCCTCGCGATTATCATTATCGCCCTTTAAGGGGCAAGTCCACTTTGGAGCCATGAAGAAAAGGCTATTTTCGCGATTTTTTTTTTGAGGATTTTATAAACGATATGAATATAAAAGTTGTTGGGCTTGATAAATAAAGTCTTGAAATACATTTCAAAAAAAAATTATTTATTTTTAAGTACAAAAACTATAGTTTATATAGTAGACATATGTTTATATGTAGACACCAGCTACAAAATGACCCTCGGATATAAAGTTTTATCAAAAAATTAAAAAAATGGCAGATGAAAAATGAAAAAAGTAAAAAAACGCAATTCGCAATTGTTCGCAAACGAAAAGAGTAAAAATCAAAATTTTAAAACCATCGAGGGTCATCTTGTTACGAATCATGTTTACAATATGTGGTTCAAATTTCAAGAGAATCGGTTTATTAGTTTTAGAGATACGATGGAGCTAGATTTTGAAAAACGTTGTTTCGAGAAAAACGCGTTTGAAGTTCATACTATGAAAAACTCTTACCTAAACTCAATCGGCAATTCCTGCACCGTACAAAATCCCTTCTGATTGTTCATCATCGTCGATTTCTTCAAATATTGCTTGCTTTCCATTTTTTGAAATTTTCAAAGTGGACTGGCCCCTCAAAACGGCCCAATTTCTTCCAACTTCTTCCCTGTTTACCGGCGACCGAGCCCTTTCGTATCCCGCGTAGAAATTTTTATGGGGCCCAAATCAGGGCCCGTTCAGGTTGCCTGACTGCCCTGGTAGCCCACTAATAAGGCAGCCTGAAAGGGCCCTACTAGGAAATGTAACGTTGTGTCACATATGGGCCTGACCTGGTTGCCTGATCAGGCCCCCATCAGATTGCCTGATCAGAAAGAAATGCATATATTTCAAAAATCCAAAATGGAATGAACCACTTAATTTAGAGTTCCACTACAATGATGTTGTATCATAATTCGTCATTCCCTGGCATGCTGAAATATTTTCGTTCGAAGAAAATATTCCGCCTATATGGGAATCGAACCTCGTACCTACCTACCCAAAGCTACGCACGCTACCCCTATGCTACCGAACGCTTGTAACATCTTGGTCCCAGATATGACATAAGGGACTAAATGGATTCCTATAATTATTTCGTGTATCACATAAAGTATATCAATTAGTTAATATCATTGTGACAATTAAAATCGAAGTTTCCATGTGGAAAATAAGAGGTTATGTGCATCTATCGACTGCTGAGGCAGTTATAGGGCAAGCCTTTTCATGGCCTCATCAGGGAAAGCCATAGTAGGGCCTATGAGGACAAGCCTTGGTAGGGCCCTATCGGGGAAAGCCTTAGTAGGATCTTATCAGGAACGGCCTTAGTAAGGCCATTTTAGTATAGCCTGATTTAGGGCCTATATACTTCCGGATCAGGATGTCCCTGATAGGTGTTACCCGTATCAAAACCTGATCTGGGCCTGATCCTGGTCAGGCCCAGATCCCTAAGAAATTTCAACTCGGGACTCTCTCTCTCTCTCTCTCTCTCTCTCTCCCCCCCTCCCTCCTTCTCTCTCCGCCCCGCTCTTTGATATCATATACGAAGCTTTTTTAATCCCGAGGCTAGGTCGTTAACGTTTGCTCCGTTCACTCCGGCTTAGTCAGTGACGGGGTGAGTCACCGGGCCAAGCCGGCAATTGCAATCGCAAGAGACGTCTCTTCCGTCACAACCGATATAAAATGAGTTTTTTCACCCTTCCTCTCGTACACACGGTAACTTGTCGCTTTGAAAATATGTCACGCGAAAGCTCCCGAGGCTTTCTCGTGCAAAATACGACAATGAGAAATAGCGTCGCTTTGTTCGCGAGTCGAAGAAAATTAGCATGAAAAAAATCGTAGTCGTGAGGGTATAATTTTTTCGGCAATTAAATTCACTTCCGGCCGGAAAATATTTTTATTTCGCGAGCCTCTTCGTTATCCTTCGAGGATGTGTGTGCTTGTTTTCTTCGTTGTTAATACGCGGAAGCGCTTTCGTGATTGGCAAAGAGCTCGTTACGCGACAAAAGCACGCTCTGAGCGACGAAAAAAAAGGATAAGAGACAAATAAATGGTCGGTGGTAGTTTTTCATTCGTCGCAGTGCTTCGCGCACCGAAGATCCTCCGAAACACAACACGTACGATGCACAAAGGGCACGAGAGGTGTTTCAACGGGAAGAAAGAAAAAACGAAATAAAAGAGCTCGCGTTCGCTTCGAAGCGCGCGAGAGACCTTTTAATTTCGCGAAGCGAACGTTTCGCACATGGAATAAAAAGAAGAGAAAAAACACGAGGTCGATGTAGTACAAATAGGAGCGTTTTTTGCTTCTCTAGGCTGTTTAATGCACGGCCCACTCGGAACAATTGGCTACGAACGTAACCATGGATGAGCTTGTAACGTGGACGCGCTATGACAGACAAGAGAGTCCCGTGAGACGAATTATCGAGAAAACAATGCAAAAACATCTCACGGAGAAATGTAAGAGGGGAACGAGCCCGTGAATACAGACGAGATGACAGGCATTTTTTTTTTCTTGGAAATCATTTTGAAAAACGCGTCTTTCCGCTTCGTTTGCTCAATGGGCCGGGGTGAAATTCCGAAAATTGAATGATCAGAACGCTCAAAACTCCGAAAATATACTGCCCCGAAAGATCAAAACTCCGAAAGAATTTTACACGCAAGACCAAAACTCCGAAAATCTGAACACCGTCAAAATAATTCGGCTACGGAAGTTTCAAAAGTTTCAAAATTTTCAATAAATCCACGAATTATTGCAAGATTTTTTTTTTATTAAAAAGTGATTTTAGGCCAATTTTGAAATTTGTCTAGACAATGTTATACGTTCTACAACATTGACAGCCAACTGTGTAGACTTTCGCTGGGATAATCTTGCCGAACCTTGTAATTTCGGAACATTAAAATTAGGAATTTTGAGCCGTCGGCGCATTCAACATTCGGAATTTCAACCCGGCCCTCATGTCAAGATCATGCCAGCAAAAGTCTACACAGTTGCCTGTAAATGATGTACACGTATAAAATTGTCTAGACAAATTTCAAAATTGACGCAAAATCACTTCTTAATAAAAAAAAAAATCTTGAAATAATTCGTCGATTTATTGAGTATTTTGAAACTCGCAAAACCTCCATAGCCGAATTACTTTGACGGTGTTAAGATTTTCGGAGTTTTGGTCTTTCGTGTAAAATTCTCTCGAAGTTTTGATCTTTCGGGGTACTATTCTTTCAGAGTTTTGAGCGTTCTGACCGGCTTAAATTGTTCTTAACAGTTCGGGGTTTGCCAGATGGTGACTAACATAAAAAAAAGAAAAATATTTAATTTTTTCATTTTTTAACCCCAATGACTAGGTTGATCCTGCTGAAATTTACACTGAATTTTCTTTTATTAGTGTAAAACAACATGTGTAAGTTTCATTCTGGGCTGGACTTGCGTTCAGTCAATATCGTCATCTCAAATTTAATGGAAAATAGTTTTTGTCGAATAACTCGGCGATTTACAATTTTTAAGTAACAATGGCAATGACTAAACCGGTAGGAAATCGAGCGCTTTACAACTTTGGTCATTACAATTTTTTCTCTACCATCGACATTTTTCGAATTAAACCTGAAGAAAGCGGCTATTGCATTATCTCGTTTATTGTTAACTTTAGGGCATAAACGAACAGAAACAAACTTGTAGAGAATAACATTTTGGACAATTTTTGTTCCTATCTTTTTTTCCTAGAATCAATATTTAAGGTCGTACGGCAACGGTAAAAGAAAAGAGCTAATGGTTCGCAAAATTATATTTTCACGCTTCTCGTTTTTTTTTACCACTGGCGTACGACGTTCAATGTTGACTCTAGTAGAAAAAAAGGAGGGACCAAAATTGTCGACAATGTAAACCTCTACAAGTTTGTTTATGTTCGCTTATGACTTACGAACTTAAACGAACGAAACGAAGTTAAAAACGAACGAGATAATGCGACAGCCGCTTTTTTCAGGTTTAATTCGAAAAATATCGATGGTAGAGAAAATCTGTATTGACCAAAGTTGTAAAGCGCATGATTTTCTACAAGTTTAGTCATTACCATTTTAACTTAAAAATTGTAAATCGCCGAGTTATTCAACAAAAACAATTTTCCATTAAATGTAAGACGACGATATCAACTGAGCGCAAGCCCAGCCCAGAATGAAACTTACACATGTTGTTTTACACTAATAGAAGAAAATTCAGTGTAAAATTCAGCAGGATCAACCTAGTCATTGGGGTAAAAAAAAATAAAAAATTAAAGATTTTTCTTTTTTCTAGTGCTGTGATACTTCGAAAATTTTGAATTTTTTTTTCAAAATAGTTCATAGAAAAACGCATTTTTTTTGTAGGGGACACTTTTCCGTACGACGAGAAGATCACTACGATACGAACATTTGAAATTTTATCACGTGTAAAAGCTTATCTCCGAATTAGCCGAGTTAGCGAACCGATAAAAACCTCAAAACAATCCCACGTACTCAAAATATACGATACAAAAACATCACCAACTTTGAAAGAGATTGAAGAAGGTCACACCCTTAGGCCGTTCGAAAACACTTGGAATACGTCATACACACTTTGTGCGCATATGCCCGGCCACCCTCGCACCCGTACACCCCGCGCGTTATACCGGGCTCTATTAAGCTTGGGAATAATTTACACGAGTCTTGGGTCTGTAAACGTTGCCTAAGCCTATCGGAGGTCGAAATTACCGTGCACACGTTGCGGACTGGAAACACGAGGAGACGAGGAGAAGAACGGTAGGCGCGCGAGCGCAGGGTCAGCCAACCTCGAGACTTTGGCTGTGTCTACAACGTATCCATGCTGGAAAATATAGAACACGGGAGAGCGAGCTCGTACCATGTACATTATCCATGTATACGGGCTATTCCTCCAAAATTCAAACCCTTCACGAAAACGGAAACATTATTATAACTTATTCTTATTTAAATACAAATGATTTCGATTAAGAAGAAAACGTGAAACGAAATAACGCGTGCAGGTGTGAAAAAGCAAAAAAACTACTCAGTCCAGGATAGGATAAAGCCTTTAAAACGATTTCAAAGCATTATCGTGAATTATTTCTTCTTCATTCTCGTGTCTTGGCCCTTGCCTTGCGTGCTGGTTCCATTGCTGCCTGCCTCCCTCTCCCCCTCTCCCCTCACTCACTCACTCACTCACTCACTCACTCACTCACTCACTCACTCACTCACTCACTCACTCACTCACTCACTCACTCACTCACTCACTCACTCACTCACTCACTCACTCACTCACTCACTCACTCACTCACTCACTCACTCACTCACTCACTCACTCACTCACTCACTCACTCACTCACTCACTCACTCACTCACTCACTCACTCACTCACTCACTCACTCACTCACTCACTCACTCACTCACTCACTCACTCACTCACTCACTCACTCACTCACTCACTCACTCACTCACTCACTCACTCACTCACTCACTCACTCACTCACTCACTCACTCACTCACTCACTCACTCACTCACTCACTCACTCACTCACTCACTCACTCACTCACTCACTCACTCACTCACTCACTCACTCACTCACTCACTCACTCACTCACTCACTCACTCACTCACTCACTCACTCACTCACTCACTCACTCACTCACTCACTCACTCACTCACTCACTCACTCACTCACTCACTCACTCACTCACTCACTCACTCACTCACTCACTCACTCACTCACTCACTCACTCACTCACTCACTCACTCACTCACTCACTCACTCACTCACTCACTCACTCACTCACTCACTCACTCACTCACTCACTCACTCACTCACTCACTCACTCACTCACTCACTCACTCACTCACTCACTCACTCACTCACTCACTCACTCACTCACTCACTCACTCACTCACTCACCCTCACCCTCACCCTCACCCTCACCCTCCTGAACTTGAGAGCTTCTCAACGAGTCGGGACCTTGTATCGTCTGCTCCTTCGACTTCACATTGAATTATTACCTTCGGCGAAACTCTCTGATTAATTTTAATCGCAATTTTTCACTTGCCGTTGTCTTTTTCCCATTTTCACGCACGGCATCGATCGAAGCAAATATTTACATGTCGAAATGAGTTTGGATCAATCGAATGAAATTTCAGATGAGAATTTGTCCCTTATCGATTAATCAGATCGAGTGATAACGAGGGGAGTATACGGTAAACCAAACGTGTGCTAAACAATTTGTTAACTCTATTTGCCGTAAAAGTTACGTGACGCGAAATCGCAATCCTCGTACGCACACACGCACATATATGTATGTTCGCTGGCGGATTATTTGCACGTACCGTCGTTCGGCTTGGTGAAATATCGGTATGAAAAATAGTTTGTTCATTATATACGAGTATTGAATAATTTCACAAAATTTATTTTCTGCCATCGATATTCTCCAAACGAGCTTCGTTGGCGCTCCGTTATCCCCCAAGTTTTGTAATCGGCACGAGTTAAAGTTTCTAATCGGCACGAGTTTCACGGCCGGAGCGAGCCCGTGTCTCGACAGCTCCGAGCTCGCTACATTCCGCCGGGAGGGCCGAGAGAAACGAAAAAAGATAACAAGTAGGCGGAGAGCGAGAGAGAGAGGGCGAGAGAGAGAGAGAGAGAGAGAGAGAGAGGGCGAGAGAGAGAGAGAGAGAGAGAGAGATCGGGCGGAGGGAAACACATCCAGGTACTGGGCATTATCTAGCCCTCTCTTCTCTCGACCCACCGCTCCGCGTGTTCCTTTCCCTCGAAGCTTTCAACCCTCTCACACCGGAGTACTCGACGTTAAAAGGGGTAAACACGAGGCGCTTTTTCTCCCTCTCCCACTCGACCGACCGAGCGCAACGGCCTCTGGGGCACTCGCTGTACACGCTGGTAGGTGCAGCTATCAGCACAACGCAGCGAGAAAGCTCGTTTCTTTTTTTTTTCAACCTCCGATATCTTTGATTTGCTGAAACTCCTTCTTGCTCTTTTGCTGTCTTCGCACTTAACCGTTGTAACAATGATATATTCAGTAGCGTTGAAAAGTTTCGGGCCACCCTATTTTTCGTGGATATTGCATCGAAATACGATGGTACGGGAAACACAAACGAGTGATGACACTTATAATTAGCGTTAGATTGCTCGATATTAAAAAAAAAAAGTGGTATAAACGGTAATATCACTCTTCGACAATTAATTATCCAACAGTTTTTATTTAATGACTGTGCAAAAGTATTGGGCTATGTACTATTGCGTATGAAAAAAAAAACAAACATTATAAAAATAACAAAACATGGTTTAGTTTTCTCTCTAGAGTCAATACTTCGTTGCCATGCCCTTAGCAGCGATTACAGCAGCACATCGTCGGGGTATAGACGCAATGAATTGCGAGATGCGATCTTGTGGCATCTTTTCCCACTCATATTGCAAATGATCCCATAATTCCGTCTTGTCGGAGTGATTCTTCGTTCCAACGCGAACCTTGAGCTCTTGCCACAAATGTTCAATCGGATTTAAATCCGGTGACTGCGAGGGCCAGTCGAGAAGGCGCACTTTTCGGCTTTCAAGGAAATTCTTCACAAGACGCGAAACATGTTTGGGATCATTGTCGTGTTGAAATATCCACCCATTCGGCATATTACTCTTTGCAAATGGGAGCATATGGTCTTGCAATATATTTCGATACATTATAGCGTCCATATTGCCTTGGATTTCTATTAGCGGACCAATACCGTCATCAGAAAATACTCCCCAAACTTTAACATTTCCGCCACCGTGTTTTACAGTTGGAATTTGATATCGTACATCGTATCTGGTACCTGCTGGACGTCTTACGTACTTGCGACCATCACTTCCGAGCAATCGAAATTTGGATTCGTCGGAAAAAAAGAACTTTCCGCCAATTCGATACTGTCCAATGTTGATATTTTTTGGCAAAATTCAATCCAGCCTTCTTATTCTTTGTGCCAATGAGTGGTTTCTTTACACCGACGCGCCCAATCAATCCCACAGCCTTCAGACGTAGGAATACCGTACTCCGACCGATATCAGCAAGATTTTCACTGCGTCATTCTCGCGAAATTATTGCTGCTGTTTTTCGCGGATCTACGACGCACTTTCTTTTAATGATTTTGTCCACGCGTTTTGAAGTTTTTCGTGGTCTACCGCTTCGACTTTTATCACACAACGAATTTGTTGATTTATATTTCGCAATAATACGGTCTACTGTGCTTTTCCCAATAGATAGAGTATTTGCAATATCACGAGAACTCTTTCCTTTTTCGAATAGTTTTAACACAACTTCGCGGACCTCAATTTTTGTGTGTTTCGCCATTGCGTCAGAACGAGAACTGATTTTTTCATGGTTCTTTGTGTTTCGAACTAACGCGAAAGAAAGCGCGGACGTAAACGTAAACAAACCGTGTGGCTGGAGAAGGTGAGACAGCGGCCAAATATTTTTGCACACTGACCGAACGCGTTCGACGCTGTACACAAGCCATACACTATGCAAACAAAACAATATACCACGCTGTTATGCATATCATAGCTCCCTCAAATATTTGAAATGATGGAGAGGTTCGGGCATGAAATATTTTATCGAATAACTGAGAAAAAATAGGTTGGCCCGAAACTTTTGCACGCCACTGTATATGGGTGTGTGTGTATGTGTTTGGGTTTGTTTGGGTTTGCAAGCAGTCGAGTACGAAACAATTCTGTCATCTTACAAACAAAGTTGGCAGCAGAGGGACACCGGTTCTTTCTGTAAGCTGTACTCTCTCGTCATATACAAGAAGAATACAAAATACTGGCTCTCGTCAAAACATTTTCCGCGAATGTACTGCCCCTATTTTCAAGAGTCTCGGTCCCGCGAGGACTGCACTCAAACTGCACTTTATGCCAAGAAAAAACAACCAAAAAAAGAAAAACGGTCGCCTTCAGCTCGGTGTTTTTTGTGCCTGGTATACGTCGCGCACGTTCCACATTTCCCGTCTGACTACCCGGTGGAAAAGCCTCTTCAAAAGGTACGCACGCGGAGAGCTTATTTTGCGGAACGGCTTGCCTTATCCATACTGACGAGAACGGGACCGCCGAGGTGAACGCGAGGCGAGAGAAAGACAACGACTGAGCGAGATGGCTGCTGCTATCCGTTGTTCGATTCTCATGTGGATGGATTCTTACCCCTTTTCAAATAACCGATTGTACATCAATTTCGAACTTGAGACGATTGAGAGAGACTGTATAAAGTTCAAGCGGATAAGTATTTACCGACAAAGGTGCTCGCGAGGGCTCGTCCCCTGCGGATCGAGCCTTAAATACACCGCAAGAGAAATCGAATTTCTTTCGCAAAGCTCGCCGAAGCTCGTCGCTCAACCACCCCTCCCACGATTACCACTGTCCTCTCGGGTACAAAGACTCGGCTATAAAAAAAAAGCTCGGAAGAAAAAAAAAGCTCGGAAGAAAAAAAAGCTCGGAAGAAAAAAAAGAAAGGAAAAAAGCCAGCCTGTGTAAAGACCCGTACGCTGGCAAAGAGATAAAGAGAAAGAGGGAAAAAAACGTCTCGCGACCAAAGAAACTTTCACGAGCGAGCTTTATCGTTTTGACGCTGCCATTTCCCCCTCCAGCCTTCGCGCATTACGTGGATGCACTAAAAAAAAAACTCTCCGTCTTCCTCTCCGGCGCAAACTAAAAAATTAACTGTACCGAGAAACATTGGCTTGGAAGAAAAAATTATGGCAAATGTTTGGGGGCCAGTTCACTTTGAAAATTTCAAAAAATCAAAAACAAGCAAGACTTGAAGAAATCGACGATGATGAGCAATCAGAAGGGATTTTGTACGGTGCAGGAATTGCCGATTGAGTTTAGGTAAGAGTTACTCGCAGTATAAACTTCAAACGCGTTTTTCTCGAAAAAAACGTCTTCAAAATCTAGCTCCATCGTATCTCGAAAACTAATAAACCGATTCTCTTGAAATTTGAACCAGATATTGGGAACGTGATTCGCAACAAGATGATCCTCGATGGTTTTAAAATTTTGATTTTTACTCTTTTTGTTTGCGAACAATTGCGAAAAAAACGCGTTTTTTTTACTTTTTTCGTTTTTCATCTGCGATTTTTTTAATTTTTGATAAAACATTATATCCGAGGGTCATTTTGTAGCTGGGATCATACTGAATATAATGGACTTTGATTTTCTTGTTCCAGACAAGCCGTTGCCGAGTTGTGATGGAGCTACCTAGCCCACCTATTTTTGAGGCGTTACGTTAAGGGGGGATTGTCTTTTTTTTTCGCAAAATTTACCGCTTTTTGGGAATTTTTTTGTGAAGAAAGTATACAACGGAAAACTTGTGAAACTTGGCATATAGTTTTATTGATCTGTTTACTACATACAAAAAAATTTTTAAACAATTTCATCAAAAAATCCGCCTCCCACCCTCCTCGACGCGCGATGGTCCTTTTTTGATGGTGTGCACGATTTCTCAAAAACTATTCAACCGATTGCCTTAAAATTTGGACAGAATCCTCAGCTGACATCCTTTTATCGTTTGATGAAGCAAAAAAGGCAATACGTTTAATAGTTTTTTATTTATAACAAAAAATCGATCAATTTTTTTCGAAAAATCGATACTTCAAGTTCAAAACGTCACCAAATCGTCAATTTTTTTTTTCCCCTTCATCGAACGATAGCTATATGTGTCTAAAGTGAAATGCTTTTTGGGTTTTTGGTGCAGGATGAACGTGAAGGCTGTAATCGTGCACACCATCAAAAAAGGACCATCGCGCGTCGAGGAGGGTGGGAGGCGGATTTTTTGATGAAATTGTTTAAAAATTTTTTTGTATGTAGTAAACAGATCAATAAAACTATATGCCAAGTTTCACAAGTTTTCCGTTGTATACTTTCTTCACAAAAAAATTCCCAAAAAGCGGTAAATTTTGCGAAAAAAAAGACAATCCCCCCTTAAACTATAGTTTTTGTACTTAAAAGTGAATAAAAATGAATTTAAATATTTTTTTAATGCATTTCAAGACTGTATTTGTCAAGCCCAACAACTTTTATGTTCACATCTTTTGTAAAACCCTCGAAAAAAAATCGCGAAAATAGCCTTTTTTTCGTGGCTCCAAAGTTGACTGTCCCTTTAAGGTAGTACCTCCATAGAAGAGTTGAATTGAGAAATGGCTGAAATTTGACATATATGTTATTTAAGGCGTTACCCCCACTTGTAGCGCAAAAAAAAGGCCTTTTTCATAAATTTTTTTAAAGAAAACTACAAAACTTTTTCAATCGATCGATATACCATCTTAAAGAACACATCTTGAAGAACTTTCAGTAATTTTTTTATTGAAAAATATTACATTGTTTAGTGGCAAATGGCCGTCAATGAAATAATGTTTTTGTATACACGGTTTGCGGTGACCAGCATTGCGGCGAAGTGGATCATCTGAAGAAAAAAATGCGGATGGATTTAGTCAAATATAAGTATAAACTAGTCTTCAATCGAAGGATTTTAAAAAATATTCATTTTTCACAAAATGGCGGACAGTCAAAGTTAATGGTTCGATTTTAACGAAAAAAAACGCCCGTTTTTTGGCTATAAAACGGCCATTTTTTTTTCGAAAAAAAAAATCGAACGATAAGAGACTACATTTTTATGTATTAAATAAGCCTGCAAAATTTCAAGAAGATCGGTTCATTAGTATTCGAGTAATCTTGGTCACCGACTTCAGAAATGCCATTTTGAGAAAAACGCGTCTAAAGTTTCTCTTTCAACGCTCTTTCAACGCGGATTCTTCTCTTTCAACGCTCATATCTCAGTCAATTTTGTTCGGATCGACTTGAAATTTTCAGGACATATTCTCAGATACTTATACTTCAAAAAAATGCAATAAAGAAAAATCGATTTTTTCAAAATCGCAAGTGGGGGTAACCCCTTAATACATTATCCAAACATCTGTGCAATTTGAATAAGTTTGACCACCCCGAACCTGAGATAGTTACACTTAAAGTTGGCTCGGTTTACACGTAACAAATGCGTTATGATGGGCAAACAGGGCATCATTAATTCTACCGTCAAAACTAAAATTAAGAAATTGATAAAAAAAACGAGGATAAGCTAGAGTAAGATATCACGAATAATGTGGAAAAAAATTAGCATGATTCACCATCTAGATTCCAAGATATAACCATGAGAAGCCCTCACAATTTTGGTGCAAAGCCTGGCAAAGCCTGGAAAAAAAAACAATTGGGGCAAAGCCTGGACAGTCCCGGCAAAAAGTTTACTGGCAATGGTAGATGAAAAACACAATATAAAATATATTTTACGGCAATAAATTATATCCATCGTATTATCTACTAGTACCGAGTCAATATTGCGTACTTTTTAATTTTATTTATTACTAATTGAACCAATTATCAATCTTTTAAACATGAACTACCTTAAGGCGTTAGATTTTTTTTTTCAGAAATACTACAAAATAAATCGAGATTACAAAAAAGGGTGTTTATCATACATATCAGTGACTGTATGCAATAATTTTTTTAAAGTGATTGATTTCAAAATGGCGGCTGTGCAGCGTTTATCGCGAAACTGCATTTTTTTAATTGGCCGGAAACATAACCCAAACAATTTTAAACCCATTCACTTGAAATGTTGAATATATCTTGACAAATACATTGTCTACGGAAGTGCGGAGGATTGTTTTTGTTATATTGCATAGTTCATTTGTTATTAACAATTATCTGACGATTTTTTAGACAATTTTTCACTTTCCAAAAATTTCAAAATTTCAAAATTCCAAATTCCAAAAATCGTCAGATAAGTGTCAATAACAAATGAACTATGCAATATAAAAAAAATCCTACGTACTTCCATAGACAATGTATAAGATATATTCGACATTTCAAGTGAACCGGTTGAAAATTGTCTGACAAGGAACATCCCTCAGGTGACACCCTTCGATTTTGTTGAAATTTGGATATGTTATAAAGCACCGAAAAGTAAGCGATACGTATTTTTTTTTATCGGCGGAAAAACAGTTTTAAGGGGTGAAACCACCCCTTGATATAGGGGTGGTTCACCCCTTAATTTTTTTTTGCAATGTCACGACAGTGAATTTTTCATTGCTTCGGATAAGAAGAATTTTCGTTTCTGTTTCATTAAAATCGGTGGACTCCTTGTGTGTGAAACTGCCATATTACCCCTAGAGATGCCTTTTTCCGAGGGGTGGTTTCACCCCTTAAAACCGTTTTTCCGCCGATAAAAGAAAATACGTATCGCTTACTTTTCGGGGCTTTATAACATATCCAAATTTCAACAAAATCGAAGGGTGTCACCTGAGGGATGTTCCTTGTGAGTTATGTCTTCGGCCAACTTAAAAAATGCAGTTTTGAGATAAACGCTGCACAGCCGCCATTTTGAAAGTAATCGCTTCAAAAAAATCATCGTATACAGTCACTGATATGTACGATAAACACCCTTTTTTGTAATCTCGATTGATTTTGTAGTTTTTCCGAAAAAAATATCCACAAAACGTCTATTTTTCGGCCTTAATGCAATTTTATCGAATTATAGATTTTTCTAGCGGAGGAGCGGTTTATTTTACATCGAGTTCCAATAACAAGGGCCTTTCAGAACGTCATGAAAAAATAAAACTCAGCTAAAAAGTTTCACAAGGAAAAACTTTTTCTGGGTCAAATATCCGTCGCGATTGTTTGATGAAAAACTTGCTCTCTCTTATTTCTCGACCTCTCTCGTACACGCTCGCGCGCGCTTCACTCACTCGTTTCGTTAGGCTCGGTGGAAAAGCATTATTTCTACATTTTCCACCTTATCGTATTTTTTTTTTGTTTTTTTTTTCGTCAATATTTTTCTCTCGTGCGTCAAGGCAGTGGCCGGTTCGTCGTAACATTTAACGCACACGTGCCTGTACGAGGATCCGTGTCGCGGGAAAACGTGACAGTGCTTGCATATAGGTGAGTCTGCGGTTCGAAAGTCTCAACCGAATGCCAATCGAAAGGGCAATTCCCGGCTCACCGTGCGAAAATTTCTTCACCTCTACGCATAGGCATTCGCAGTGGAATATTTGCGAAAAAAAAAGAAAGGAAAGAAAGTTGTACTTACACGCGACAGTGTGAAATCGTGATACAGCTGTGAACAAAGGGAAACCAACCGGTCCTCGATACGTCGAAGGTGAATTTTATCCCGAGAGCACAACGAGAGTTTCTTCCTCTTGAGCTTTCACTGCGAAACGACGCGACGATTGTGTCGAGTTTACGACAAAATTATTCAACCGTTGTATGAACGCGGCGACAAAAACGTCAAGCGAGTGTTCGAGTTGTTTATTTCGAAATAATTATTTCGATTTCGCGTGAGCGAGGATGCGAGCCACCCTCTCCGTCAGAGGGTGCGCGGACGACTGAAGCTCGCGAGCCTTGCCGTTGCTCGCGGTCTCTCTCCCCCGTGGGTGTAGCCGCGCGACGTCAGGCACAGGCTTGCAAGGGACGAGTTTTCCTCTCTCCCTGTTCCACCATCTAGTAGCTCCCGCTACCGATGCCTCGCGCACCCACTCCCCTTCCGAGAGTGCCACGGAGACCCCGAATACGTGTAACGTCGTCGTCGCTGTACTATATACGAAGGGGACGGAAAAAAAAAGTGAGTAAGAGGTTCAGAGGTGGAACGAGAGTGGGTCTCGCGCGCGCGCGCGCGATCCGTGTCCCACGGAGCCTTCTCGAGACTGAGAAAATCGTCCACTCGTCCACCCGAAAAATTCAACGGGAAAGAGAGAAAGGCTGATACGGCGTTGTACTTGCGGAACGGGGACAAGACGCGCGGCAATTTCAACAAATAAAAGGACCATGTCAGTTGATAGAGGTCGGGATGGAGGAAAAAAAAACGAAAAATAACCTCCAAGGGTCTTGTGACCAAGTGGATAGGTGAAAAAAGGCGCTTACGTAATAAATAAAACATTGTCATTTCGTACACTAGATATTCCGTTTTATTGAGGAAAAAATGTATTTATTTCAAATAAAATTATACCCTATTGAAATCATTCTATATACAATCCGTAGATGTATGGATGAAATAATTAAGCGGTTGCTACAACATTTTTTATTTCGCACAAAAATATAATCAATAGAATGAATTATTTCTTTACTACATCGAAACGAATATGCCATGAGACGAAAGTTTTTCAATTTGTTTTAAATCTTAAATAAAAAGGGAGCATTGGAATGGTCGTCCATGATAATAGTGGAGAGAATGTCAGATATCCAATGGAATATCCATGGAGAGAATAGCAGATATTCAACTGATAAGAACAGATACTACACTTTGATCTTAGCCACAGGCCAAGAAGCGATACTATTTGGAGTTTCTCCGGCGTTTAAGTAGATTTTCGGTTCGCGCTACGCTTACGAGAAACGAGGGCGCGTGCGGCTTCTAGCGGTTACTCCGAGAACTACGGGTTTCCTCACATCTACAATTTCGGTGGCGCTCGGCCAAGATTTGGTTGATTTTTTTCAACCAAATGCGCAAGAAACAAATTTCATTTTCGCATAATTTTTTAACCAATTTAGACTTAATATTTTTAATATTAATATTAATATTTAATATTTTTTAATATTAATATTAATATTTAATATTTTTTAATATTAATATTAATATTTAATATTTTTTAATATTAATATTAATATTTAATATTTTTTAATATTAATATTAATATTTAATATTTTTTAATATTAAATATTATTTTCATTTTCATTATATTTTAATATTTCTCAATGGAAATA
Source organism: Ophion ellenae (assembly GCA_963210295.1). NCBI lineage: Eukaryota > Metazoa > Arthropoda > Insecta > Hymenoptera > Ichneumonidae > Ophion > Ophion ellenae. The sequence goes on along the minus strand of OY723397.1, from coordinate 3,211,336 downwards.
TTTTTTCGATATAATTTCGATATAATTCGGCTTAATATTTTTCAATCGCAATGAAAAATATTAATGTTTGAAGGGGCCAGACCACTTTGAAAATTTCAAAAAATCGAAAGCAAGCAAGACTCGAAGAAATCGACGATGATGAGCAATCAGAAGCGATTTTGTACGGTGCAGGAATTGCCGATTGAGTTTAGGTAAGAGTTTTTCATAGTATAAACTACAAACGCGGTTTTCTCGAAACAACGTTTTCAAAATCTAGCTCCATCGTATCTCGAAAACTAATAAACCGATTCTCTTGAAATTTGAACCACATGTTGTAAACATGATTCGCAACAAGATGACCCTCGGTGGTTTTGAAATTTTGATTTTTACTCCTTTTTATGCGAAAAACTGCGAAAAAACGCGTTTTTTAAAACTTTTTTCGTATTTTATCGGCCATTTTTTTATTTTTTTTGATAAAACTTCATATCCGAGGGTCATTTTGTAGCTGGTGTCATACTGAATCTAATGGACTTTGATTTTTTTGTTCCAGACAAGCCGTTGCCGACTAGCCCACCTATTTTTGAGGCGTTACGTTAAACTATAGTTTTTGTACTTAAAAATGAATAAAAATGAATACATTTTTTTTAATGTATTTCAAGACATTACTTATCAAGCCCAACAACTTTTATATTCATATCTTTTATAAAATCCTAAAAAAAAATCGCAAAAACAGCTTTTTTCGTGGCTCCAAAGTGGACTGGCCCCTTAAGGGGTTACCCCCACTTGCGATTTTGAAAAAATCGATTTTTTTTATTGCATTTTTTTGAAGTATAAGTATCTGAAAATCTGTCCTGAAAATTTCAAGTCGATCCGAACAAAATTGACTGAGATATGAGCGTTGAAAGAGAAGAATCCCCGTTGAAAGAGAAACTTTAGACGCGTTTTTCTCAAAATGGCATTTCTGAAGTCGGTGACCAAGATTACTCGAACCCTAATGAACCGATCGTCTTGAAATTTTGCCGGCTTATTTAATACATAAAAATGTAGTCTTTAATCGTTCGATTATTTTTTTCGAAAAAAAATTGCCGTTTTATAACCAAAAAACGGCCGTTTTTTTCGTTAAAATCGAACCATTAACTTTGACTGTCCGCCATTTTGTGAAAAATGAATATTTTTTTAAATCCTTCGATTAAAGACTAGTTTATACTTATATTTGACTAAATCCATCCGCATTTTTTTTCAGATGATCCACTTCGCCGCAATGTTGGTCACCGCAAACCGTGTATATAAAAACATTATTTCATTGACGGCCATTTGCCACTAAACAATGTAATATTTTTCAATAAAAAAATTACTGAAAGTTCTTCAAGATGTGTTCTTTAAGATGGTATATTGATCGATTAAAAAAGTTTTGTAGTTTTCTTTAAAAAAATTCATGAAAAAGGCCTTTTTTGCGCTACAAGTGGGGGTAACGCCTTAACGAATAATGTACTTGAAAATCGATCTCGGATATGATGAAAAAAATTAAATAACATATTTACTCAATAGAAATTTTATCCGAATCAAACGAGCGAAATCCAATTTTTCTTGTGTACTCGAATCAACAATATTCATGTTATAAATTAAAACGCTTTTTTTGTTCGTTGCAGAAAAGGCATTCAAAACTATATAATTTGTTTGCGATAATTTTTTAGATAGTTTCATCAATATATTGTTCTCGGCTAACAATATGTCTTTTAAATGCAATAAAAAGCTTTTAATTTTATCATGTTATTAAGGGGTTAGGCCCCAGTAACGGGTATAAAATCATGTACGAATTAAACATTTTTTTCGTATGAAAAAGTGATTCACTCATAAAATTAATTACACATCTATTTAGTATGAATTGGAAGCAGTTAAAAAAAATATATATATATTTTTTTTTTATGTTCTCGAAACTTCTCGAAACAGCTTTTTTCCAATTGGCGTGACAAATAACTTCAACAATTTTCACTCGATTTACTTCAAATTTAAAAGTTACGTTCCTAATTGCATTTCACAGAGAAATACGTACGGAATTTCTGATTAATCGAAAACTTTTCATTTAATGAGCAGTTTATGAGCAGTTTTAACGAAATTTTTCACTGAATAGTCATTTCTTAAGTTCACATACCTACAACTTTTGAATAAACCAAGATTTTTTAAATTCCGCACGTACTTCTCTAGGTATTCTAATGTAGATTGACGAGAACTTTTGTTTTTTGTTCAAGGTAAAAAATTGTGGATGCCAAATGTCTGCCGCGAAGTGCCTAAAAAAAGATAACAAAAAAATATATTAGTAGTCGGCCATTTTGTACATCGAAAAGAAAATATATATATTTCCTAACAGCTTGATTTTCATACTAAATAGATGTGTAATTAATGTTATGAATGCATCACTTTGTGAATCACCAAACAAACCCAAACAAACTGAGTGAAATTGTTAAGTTCGTACATGATTTTATACCCGTTATTGTGGCCCAAGGCCTTAAGGGAGACTTTGTCTTTGGAGTGCCATATTTCAGGTGTTTACATTTTATTTTTTTTAAAGGAAACGAGTAAAGCTTTTTGAGTACGGTTTTTTTCTTGCTTTTATTCATGATATACAGAACGTTAAAAAAAATTTTTTCGAAGAAAAAAACCAAAATGGCGGCCGTTGCAGCTCCGCGAAAACAGGTCCTCAAATCGCGGGAGGTAAACGGCTGACATCACTGCCCCCTCTTTGTTGATCTGAAACACAAAATCAAAGCATATTATCAATCTGTGACCCTTTGGTCATGGAATGACGGATGGGTTTTTCGTTTAGTACAAATTTCGGAAAATGGCGGCAATTTAAAAAAAAATCGAATTTTCGCGTTTCTTTTTCGCATAAAAAGATAAATAATAAATGCAAAAATGTATCTATCGAAAAAAAACGATCCGTCATTCCGTGAAGACATATTTTCTGAGTATGCTCTCCAAATTTCAGGTCGATATGTTAATTACAGCGGTCGGGAGAATGTCAGCCATTTTTGAAAACGTGTTTTCGAGAAAAACGCGTTTAAAGTTTTGTAATGTGTTTACACAAATGTGTTTATAATTACCGCTAATCAGCAATGCCTGGTCCACAGAGGCATCCCTCCTCTTCTTCAAGCTGCTCATGTTGAGCCGCTAACATCTCCCGCTAACTTTAAGGACAAAGTCTCCGTTAAAGTCAATAGCGTTTTGTTCGGACTAATAAATCCAATTATTTACACCAACAATTTTACAATTGAATCAACGAAATTTCATCCAATAACACCAATCATATTGGATCAATGATTTTTTTTCCCAGTGTATTCATTTGTCCCGAAAGCATTGGTCATCAAACTGACGCGATTGATCATTCAAGGGCAAAGCGTGAATTTTCGCTATTCGCGAAATCGAGCGGGTAGGGTGCGGATGAAAAAAAATCAACCAACGCTGGCTTTCCTATCGCCAGCAAAGCGAAGAAAAGCCCTAGTTTTTATTGTCTTTTTTTTTCAACTTTCGTATTCGTCGCTCGCTTATTATAATCGGCTGGTCGCGCTCGGCTGCTGGTTCGTTAGCAAAGCAAATGAGATTGAAACTGTCCGATCCCGGGGCGGTGGGAGTATTCGATTATTCTTGACGAGGCCCATTCTTCTGAATATTTTATACACCCATTATGACCAATCTCGTGAAAATTCAAGAGCATTATTGTTATCAGTTGTGCGTGGGGGGGGGGGGGGGGGGGGGGGGGGGATGAAATAGCCTTCGATTTTTTGTTGAAATTCCTCACGAGGCAATGGCACTCGAATGGCTCCCGTAGATTTCTCGTGTCCCTCGTATTTCCAATTTTTTTCCTACAAAAGCGAACACTGTGTTTTTTTTTCTTTCTTTTGCAACTGCAGCGACACTGCAGTTCCAGGGCTGCAGTGTACGTGGCAATCTCCGTCATGGGACAGACTCGATTCGACGTACCAGCAATCAACGTCACTTTTTCTCTACGTCTCTCCCACTATTCAACAACGATGATGGAGAAAAATTTCAAAAAATTGATGCAACTCTATGTATATACAACAAAAAAGGAAAAAAGTGTGTAACATTTTTCCACGGAGTTTCTGCGTCCCCCCCCCCCCCTAAAGTCGCGGGCTTACACCGTAGTCCGGAAATTAGGACGTCACTTGCCACGACTTGCCCCAATTACCAGGACGCAAAGCTTCAAGCCCGAATCCCCGCCCCCTGTCTGACGAAAAGTCCGCGACCGTGTGACATACAGCAGGAGGCTTTAAAGAGCCTGGGAATTCTGCTCTCGACGCGATAATGACTCGTTTACGTTTTATCTCTGTAAGCTATGTCACATTTATCCTCCACCCATCGTGATTTCCCATTTTTCAAACCTACTCCCTTGCTGTTTGTTTGTTTTGTTTTTTGTTGTTTTGTTTGTTTTGTTTTTGTTTTGTTTTTTGAAAAAATTTTGAAACGCGCTAAAGCGCGATTTGGGCTATATGCGAAAATAAAATGGCTTTCTTTGGGCTCTTAGACCATGTAACTACGAGACGCGCCTTGCATAGTTCGCTTCAAACAAAACCATCCCCACATTTTTACAGGGAGTGAGGAAATACGCACATACACACAATTTACTACGGTCACAAATTATCATCACGTATTTACTCACGCACATAAGTAACATATCATCACATAACATAATACAGCCCGCTAACAAAACGATTATACGAAAATCGTGTTCTTTTTTACACACTATACGTATGTGTGCGCCAAAATTGAAGAATAGAGGAGCACCCAAGTCGATAACGCAATCGTTAACAACTATTTTATGGAGGTAACTTTCATTATGGGTTTTAGAGTAATATATTTTATACCTATAAATAATTGAACGTAGTGAATTCATATTTATTAAAATCTTAAATAAAAATATACAATTATACAGCCATCGAGTCATTGTTGTGTGATTCACATGGTGTGATTTAAAGTTTGTATGAAATTGCGTCATGGACGCAAAAAGCCTATTATTGTCCCGCTTGAATCCATGGTCACAGACAACACGAATTTTAAATTTATGATTACGAATTGGAGGCAAAGTATACTTCAAATGTAAAAAAGAAAAACTGTTTATTAATTGCGTATCATAAAATAAAAATACATAACGAACGACCAACATAAAAAAGCATTATCCTTCAGCCCGATATACTCATATACCCCCGCGGCCTCTTCTCAGCCGACAAGGGAAGCTGAGTTCAACTTGAATCCGGATGATCCGGACTCCGGCCCTGTCCCTGCCCAAGAGAATGTGCCAAAGAACATTGATGTACCAGAGATTCAAATTTCGAATGCAGAGGACCTGCTAAACGATCTTTATGTTTCTCTGATGGGCATAGTTGATTTAGATTTCTAGAGAACGTAAAGATATTTACTTTAATATTCTTATTCATATATCATATATGAGACTGTGATTGAAACTGGGTGTTTTTCGTACTAGTGTAATCTCGAGGAATAAGTATTTGTTTATTTATGTGATTGTATTAGCCTGCTACAAAATACAGATATTCGATTATGTTTGATTTTTGAATAATTAAAGAAATAATCCAAATTCTAGCTTATATCGGTGCTTTTCCTTCATGACCTACCAAAACCACGTATTTGGTCTATATGCGAGCTTTCACCGCGCTATTTGGGCTTCGTAAAATCCCGCGGTTTTTGCGCTACACAAGCGGCGTCTGGCGGCGGTTTCGCTCACTACACGTCTGGCAACTCTGCCTGTACGTAAGATCGCGCTCTCGCGTGACTTTACACCGTGTCGTACACGGTGTTTCTTCCTATTCGAAAGAAAAAGTGAAAAACAGCAAGCAGGTAAAGACAAAAGCTTGCAAAATGCGAGCCGAATGAAGCAACACCGAGATTATCCGCAGACATACTCCGACGAGTGGCGAAGAGACGCGCTCTCCCTCGTCATTTTTAGTCATCTTGTGTCAGTGAGCAAAGTACGTAACCTCGAAAGATCACAACAAGAATACGCGGCCCGTCTGAGCATTTCGCCACGACCGCCAGATCGTCATCGAAAGAGCCACAGACGGCAAAAGTTGCACAGAAGGTAAAAGACTCGTTAATTATCGCAATGAATACCAAGAAAATCATAACGTTTGGAAAGATAAGCTTGTCACAAAGGGACGAGAAGAGAACGGAGGATGCGCGAGTCTCGGGATTCGGTACGTTCGGCAAGAAAGCACCGGCGGAGCCGCCGATCGCACAGCCAGCGCCCGACGCCGACGACCAAGAGACGCGCAATCTCGAGAAAATCATGGGTCTAACGAGCTTCGGCAAACGCGCCAAGTCGTTCGACGTTCGCGAGATGGTCGAGTCGATAACAAAAAACGCCGCGAGTAGCTCCAAGAGAGCCGACCAGGTAAGCGTAAATACGGATAAATCGGATATCGGCATCCACCCAGAGATGGCGCCTTCCTCGAGCCAAAGCACGCGAGCGTCCCCCGACGAGAGGGAAAAAGCCGCGGAGGACGACGACCGAGACAGCGACGAGGACGACGACGACGAAGACGACCAAGACGACCGAGACTCGACGCGCAAGATTCCCTGTAGCCACGAGGTCACCATGATCCACGGGAGAAAAGCCGTAGTCGCCGTAGCGGCGGATCCCTCGGGCGCGCGACTAGCCTCGGGTTCGGTCGATTACGACGTGTCGTTCTGGGATTTCGCCGGCATGGATTCCTCCCTGAGAAGCTTCAGGACCATGCAGCCCTGCGAAAATCATCCCATCAAGTGTCTGCGCTACTCGACGACGGGCGACGCGATACTGGTGGTGTCGGGCGCCGCCCAGGCCAAGGTCCTCGATCGCGACGGCTTCGAGAAGTGCGAGACGGTCAAGGGCGATCGGTACATCAGCGACACGGCCAAAACGAAGGGTCACACGGCGGCGCTTCGCTCGGGCTGCTGGCATCCGTTCAACAAAGAGGAATACATGACTTGCTCCGAGGACGGGACCTGCAGACTGTGGATACTGTACAGGCCGCGCGGTCACGTCGGCATTATCAAGTGTAGAGCGAAAAACGGCGTCAAGACGGTGCCCAGTGCGTGCACCTATAGTCGCGACGGCAACGTCGTAGCTTGCGGCTGCGTCGACGGTTCCATTCAATTGTGGGATCATCGGAAGAATTTCGTTAATCCGACGTTGGTCGTGCGAGAAGCGCATCGTAACGGCACGGATATATCGTGCGTGAGTTTCTCGTACGCGGGCAATCGACTCGCGACGCGAGGATGCGACGATACACTGAAACTTTGGGACTCGCGATCACTCGACAAGCCGCTCTTCGAGATCGAAGATCTCGCGGCGCGATACGACACGACCGACTGCACCTTCAGCCCGGACGATTCGCTTCTCGTGACCGGGGAATCTCTCGCCGGGGGGCGCAAGACCGGCAGGCTGCTGTTCTACGACACGGGAACGTCCAAGCTCGCGGAGGAGATTCCCGTTACGGAATCACACGTTATTAGGACGGTTTGGCATCCGAAGTTGAATCAGATATTCGTGGGGTGCGGAGACGGGAGCGTGAAGGCGTACTACGACGAGGCCAAGAGTCTGAGGGGTGCAAAGCTATGCGTGGCTAAAACTCGTCGCAGAAGCAATCATATGGAAATAATGTCGAGTCAGCAGATAATAACGCCACACGCGCTGCCACTGTTCAGGCAGGATCGACCGAAGTCGGTGAGGAAACAACTCGAGAAGGACAGACTCGATCCGGTGAAATCACATCGTCCGGACTTGCCGATCACGTCGGGACAAGGCGGTCGCGTCGCTTCGTCCGGTGGCACCCTCAGCTCTTACGTCATTAGAAATCTCGGACTGAGCAAGCGCATCGAGGACGATCAGGATCCGCGCGAGGCTATCCTCAAATTCGCGAAAGAAGCCGAGGAAAATCCATACTGGATTGCTCCCGCCTATAGCAAGACTCAGCCCAAGACTATATTCCAGGAAGACGGACATACCGCATCCACCTCGGAAAACCCCGCCGAACCATCCGCGAAGAAACAAAAATCGTAAATCTGTCCTCTACTTGTGAAGCCTTTGGTTCTTGTTCGATGAATAAATTCGTACGAATCAATTGATCGTTTCGTAGCGGCCACGGTCTTACGGGTCTGGAAACTCCTGGGGGGATTTTTTTGCAATTTTTTTTCATCTATATGGATAGAGTTGATTTATTGAAAGCTTTTGTACATTGTTGAGTGTCATTTCAAGAACATTCCGTGAAATTTGTACGCGAATGTATCCACAAACAAGCCGGTGGCAAAGCTTTTCCAAGAACGCCTTTGGAAAAACACGACTTGCGGTGTTCACTGTATCTCAGCTAGAAATTAACTGAAATCAAGTACCATTGAAATTTAGTCAAAGTGTCGTCAAATCCTCACCCCAACGGGCTTTGATAATTTTTTTTTTTTCATATCTAAATTTTTGGTGCTCATGTAAAGTGAAAAGTGGTATTTTTCACGAAAAATTCCGCCATTTTTGGGGGTGGAAAACCTCCTCAATGTAAAAAAAATCTAAAATCTAAAAATTATATGTAGAAAGTGTGTACCAAGTTTGAAATATATCGGTCACGTAGTTTTCAAGTGGCAGTGAACGCGGACTTTGAAAAAGTGGGTTCGAGAAAAACGTGGTTGAAGTTTAGAGAAGTCGAAACTACAGTGTTAGAGGAGCGGGACTAAATAGTCAATAACTTCGAGAGTTTTGCTCTGATTTACTTGACATTCCTTGAAAATTCTTGGATTATATTCTTGAAATGTTTAACTATAAGAAAAGACAAAAAAAATCGATTTTTCAAAAGTGCATACCCCTACCCTCCCCATAGTGAAGCAACGGGCAGTTCTCGCTTGTGCCAGCCGAAGCGCTGCTTGGTAGAAGTTAGCCAATCAAACGCAGGTCCGAACAGCTGTGCAAGACGCAGATTTTTAAAAATAAACATAGAGTCTGTTCGATTCAGCTACACTTTCTACAATTTCAATAGATACAGTAATAGAAAGTCCTCGGAAGGAGTAAGAAGTGTAGAGAAGTAGTCAAAACGAACAGATCCAATATTTGTAAGAGCCATATAAATGGAAAATGAGTATTTTTCACTCCTGAACCCCCGGGCAGAATGAGAATTATTATTTCAGTAGACTGTGTTTCTCGTATGTTCGAACTTCTGTAATGTTTTTATTTGGTCTTTCGCGAGTAGATGGGGTATGAACAAATTTGTGCGGTCTGAATTTTTGTTCCTTATAATTAATGTTTATTCTTAGTATATTGCGTTGCTTGGTTGTTTGTACAACTTTTATTTTTGCTTTTGCTTTTTTAATAATGTTAATAAGAACCTGAAAATAAATATGAAAGCGTAATAGTTCAGTCGTGCTGTATATTGGAATCGGAAATAATTAGAAGAGGGCTAGTTTTTTGGCACGTGATTTTGTAGGTGCCGCGGGTGCTAAATCCAAGTTTGCCTAAAAAGCGGGTTGAAGGGTTTTTGGGGGATGGAAGTGGATTAATGCCAAGGTCGGCGCCGGGAGACAAAATGTTCAGAAAAATCTGGGCTTTGTTTTTGTCCACAGCACCGAAGTCGTGGAAGGTCATTTTGGAGGTGAAAAAGTGGGGTGAACTTTTGAAAAATCAGTTTTCATTGGATAACTCTTTAGGAACAATTCATACAATTTTTGTTCAAATGCCCTTGAAAAGACGCGTCAATCGGGTATTTGATCAAGCCTCTCCGGAAATATCTTCACCCCAAAAGAATTGTTGAAGTATAAAAAAAATAGTCTATTGAATAACTCGAAAACGATCGATTTTTCCGGGATGGTTTAAATGTACGAAATGTAGAGAATAATTTTCTGTATATTTTCGTTCCTATGGACCACTCTTGAATTTTGCTTTTTCGGACCCCTCTCAAGGGTTGAAAATTCAAAAAGAAATTTCTGGACAACAATTGAACGAAAATAAAGAGACACGAGTTTGGCGCTGTAGACAAAAATGTAGCTGAGGGTTCAAGCTACAAATTCTTCCACAGCGCCGAATTCGTACGGTCAATAGTTTTCCCAGAATTTCATTTTGAATTTCCAACCCCCGAGGGGGGGCGGCAAATCAAAATTCAAGAGTGGTCCATAGAAACGAAAATATAGAGAAAATTATTCTCTACATTTCGTACATTTGAACCATACCCGAAAAATCGATTGTTTTTTCGTTATTCAATAAACAAATTTTTTTTGGGATTTTAACAATTTTTTGGCGGGTGAAGATATTATCGGAGAGTGATGATCAAATACTTGATCGACGCGTCTTTTCGAGGGCTACAACGAACCCATTTGTTCCCATATTTCAAAATTTCACTCCACTTTTTCACTCCCAAAATGAACTTTCACGGCTTCGGCGCTGTGAACAAAACTAAAGCCTGGATTTTTCTGCACATTTCGTCTCATAGCGCCGACCTCGTAGGGGTTGTAGTTTGGCATTAATCCACCCCATGCCCTTTCATCCCCTAAAAAAAACTCTACACCCCGATTTTTAGGCAAACTTGGATTTAGCATACAGGGCACCTACAAAATCACGTGTCAAAAAATTAGCCTTCTAATTTTTTTCCACTTACGGGATTTTTCGGCGACAGCACGACTGTACTATAATAGAAAAAAAGAAATGAACGCATTGTGTATGTTTAAACCAGCGTTGGGCGTAATTCTATTTATAAATACGAATACGAATTTATTGACATCGTGATTTTCACGTGAATATAAATACAAATTTATTCATACTTCACTTATTTGTATCCACATTCATACAAATACAATTGTATTCACAAATATTCTAACATACAAATAAATTCACAGAAAAATTGTGAATATTCACAAAAAACGAATAGTTACAAAAAAATTATGGGAATTAAAAAAATTCACAAAATAAGTTGTGAATTTTTTCGTATTAAAGACAAATTAAAATCAAATTCACAATGATTAGATTAAAATTTACACCAAAAGTGAGTTCTTACGTATTTTGGGAGAAAACATTGCGTCGAGGCAAAGAAATTTTTGCAGAAAAGTTGTGAGTTTCAAATAATACATTATAAATATTTAAAAATTCACAAAATGAGTTGTGAATTTCCTCAAGTTGAAGAAAATTAAAATCGAATCCACTTTTTTCAACATCACATTTCTGTTCATTTATCGTTTATTTGTTTTTTGTTTCGAACTTTACGGAGAACCCATTTCGTGAGCAGCCACAGTTAGGTTCTTTCTTTATTTTGTTTTCTTTTTATTTTGGGATTTAGGGAAAGCCCACTTTTTTAAGCACCAAGATTAGGTTCATTTTTTTAGTTTTTTTTCTTTTTGTTTGGGTGTTTTTCGCCCATCACATTTTTTGTTCCGAGCTTCACAAACAGCCTATTTTATTATAAGCCAAAGTTAGGTTAATTTCTTATTTTATTTAATTTTAATTTTGGAATTTAGGGAAAGCCCACTTTTTTAACCACTAAAAAACCACTATTTTTTTAGATATCAGTGGAAGAAAATATTTTTTTACAATTTTAAAAATCGATATCTCGAAAACTACTTCAATGCGCCAAAAATCCCTTTAGGGTTTTTTTTTTATAACACTAAAATGAAGGTCTTCACAAAATTTCAGCGCAATCAGCGGTGGGGATTTTCAGAACTTTGTCCAGACCACGGTTAACGGTCTTGCAACGAAGCTAAATTTTCATGGTGGGGGTAGGTACGCTTATCGGCTTCACTTTTCGATTCACTAGACGCCGCTTCGCGTCGCTACTAGCGAGGGGAAGTAGTTTCCCCCTTACCTCTTACCGGCGAGTGGGCCCAAGGTGTTTACGTATGTTTTATGGCTAAGGGTTGCGCGGTTCGCGATTGTAAAACGGGGTACAAAAATTGTAAGCAGAAATGCTCCGTGTTTCGCGTGCCCAGAAACGTCAAACGATACAAAAAATGGCTCGATGCCATTCCGGGACTGAAAGAGTCTCAACGTGTGCGAAAAACATTCCGAAGAACGATGTATTGTGAGACATTGGAGAAAAAAGTATGTAAATGTTCGTAATATGTGCTGGTATGAATTAATGTATTCAAAAAGTTTTGAGTTTTTTTTCGATGAAAGTAGTCATCTTTTTTTTAATCAACACATTTTTTCAATTGGTTTCGTATATTATGCAGTTTACACAACAGTACGGTAAATTAAGTTAGGGCAAACGGCGCACGCGTTGCGTTCAGGATGGAAAAGGACAGAAGAGCTATTTCTCTCTTCGTCGCACCGCTACTTCCCCTTGTCGTCACGCAACAAGCGGCAGAAATCGGAATAAAAAACAAAACCGCTAAGGGTGCCTACCCCCACTACGGCCGTTGTCAGACCTGTATGTAAGTGATCCAGACCCAGCCCCCTGACACTGGCAGTTAAATGCTGTTCGCAAAATGTCCTTGCCGCACTGTGGCGCTAGTAGTCGTGTGACAGGCATGCACATATGTATGTTGCGCCGGTGTTTCGAATATCTTACATGAATGAAAGTCTATTGATATATTTGGAATGATTTTCCATTTGAACACAATAAATAACGTCGCTATACCGATAACAGGCGAAAGCCACGAAAGTATCCCATCGTTCAGCGCATCGGAATATTTCGAGCCGAAGGCTGTCACACAACAGCCATCGCTGAGTAGCGGCGATTTCCAGAACTAAAATGCCGGGACAAAACGCGTTTTCGTTTATCGTATAGGAATAGCAGGCCAGTGTCAGGGGGCTGTCGCCGCGGTATCGGCCCGTAGCCCTTCCCCTCGTACACTGAAGAAACCGAGCGAGCGCGGAGGGTGGCGCCGCGTGCGGCGCGTACTCGAACATCGTTGTTGCACACGCGAGGGACGCGCGCAGCCCTAAAAAATTTCACGAGTGACGTCGTCGTCTCCGTCGTCGAATGGCCGATGAGAAACGAGACATACATCGCGGTAACGTCGTCCGAGGACCCGCGACTGTTGAGAAACGAAGGGGAATAAAGATCGTGGGAGAGAGTCCGTCGAGAGGAACGAAACGAGAAAGGGTCTCCGAGGGACCGCTACAGTCGTACGATACGCGCAACGTAACTTCGATCCCCTCCCCATCGTGAAAATCGAGTTTCGTGCAAATATGTGATTTCCCTACGCACCAGAGGTTACAGATTCGGATAGGCAGCGTGCGGAAGAACGTACGATAACAAAAATACGAGAAATAATGTTCAATCACGAGTACGAGAAGAGGCTGCTGAAGCCGAACAACGATGCGACAGGATCGGAAACAGCAGCAGCAGCGGCCACGAAGATGCAGCAGACGTGCTCTCCGTCGTACCAATCGCCTACGAAATCCAGCAACAACAGCTTCGATCGTTTCATACCGACGAGATCGGGCAGCAATTGGCAGACGACGTTCTCAATGATATCGGAAAATCGTGGTTCCGGTGGTGGCCTCGCGACGAAAAAAACACGCGAAAACGGCGAGTCCGGCAGGGACGGAATAGCCTACTCGAGTCTCCTGAAGAACGAACTTTTGGGCGCGAGCATCGAAGACGCCAAGGGCCAGTCGGAGGATCGCGGCGCGTGGTCCGTCCTCAGGAGCAAAAATTTGTTCAAGTACGCCGGCTGCGCCAAGGATCACGACACTCTGCTGGATCAGAGCTCGCCCTATTCTCTCTCGCCTCTGAGCGCCAAGAGTCAAAAATTGCTGCGCTCGCCTCGCAAAGCCACGAGAAAAATATCCCGAATACCGTTCAAGGTGTTGGACGCGCCGGAGCTCCAAGACGACTTTTATCTCAATCTGGTGGACTGGTCGTCGCAGAACGTACTGAGCGTGGGTTTGGGAAGTTGCGTGTATTTGTGGTCCGCTTGTACCAGCCAAGTGACCAGACTTTGCGATCTCTCCGGCGACGGCAACAGCGTCACCTCAGTGGCGTGGAACGAGAGGGGCAACCTGGTCGCGGTCGGCACTCATCTCGGTTATATCCAAGTGTGGGACGTAGCGGCGAACAAACAAGTGAGCAAACTTCAGGGGCACGGAGCGCGCGTCGGAGCTTTGGCGTGGAACGGCGAAGTTTTGTCGTCCGGCAGCAGAGACAGACTCATACTGCAGAGAGACGCTAGGACGCCTTGCGTCGTGGGGGAAAGACGCCTCGGCGCTCACAGACAGGAAGTTTGCGGCTTGAAGTGGTCGCCGGACAATCAGTATCTGGCGTCGGGCGGCAACGACAATCGTCTCTACGTGTGGAATCTACACTCGCTCTCGCCCGTACAAACGTACACGGAACATCTCGCTGCGGTCAAGGCCATCGCATGGTCGCCTCATCATCACGGACTGTTGGCATCGGGCGGCGGCACCGCCGACAGATGCATCCGATTCTGGAACACGCTCACCGGACAACCGATGCAATGCGTCGATACCGGATCTCAAGTGTGCAATCTCGCCTGGAGCAAACACAGCTCGGAACTCGTCAGCACCCACGGATATTCGCAGAATCAAATACTCGTTTGGAAATATCCTAGTCTAACGCAGGTCGCCAAACTCACCGGACACTCGTACAGAGTATTGTATCTGGCCATGTCGCCGGACGGCGAAGCCATCGTTACCGGCGCCGGCGACGAGACACTACGATTTTGGAATGTATTTAGCAAAGCGCGTAGTCAAAAAGAGAACAAGTCTGGCCTCAATCTCTTTACGAGCATTCGGTAGAATTAGAAATCCGCCGTTACGGGGCTGCTGTTTTTTTTTTTCTTTTTCACTGAGTGACTCGGCGCGTGTGCAATAGAGAACATCCCGCCGACACGGAGTCACCCGAGATGCAATCCTCTTCGAGTCTTGCGGGCATTCGAAACCGCTTATATTATCATTCAAATATATATTTTCAGTAGCACAAAACGTTGGTTAATTCGCACCGAATGCTTTTTTATATTGTTTTTTTTTTTTTTTCTTTTTCCTCCGTACGGCAGAGAGGCGCTATTATGGAAGCAAGTCATTTGTACAAATTCAAGTCCAACGTTATTTTTACCAAGGGAATTTACTTATTTATATATCGAGGAAGAAATATATAAAAGAATTTTGCGAGAAAAACGACTTGTTGCAATCGCGTTTTGTAGGATCTTTAGGTTTTGTAGGAATCGGGGGGTTTTTTTTTTCGTCGCTACACAACGAATTTGTCGTTTCTTTTTCCAATACGCAAATGCGTACACGCGTACGTATTTGGTGTGTGCCCACATTTGGATTTTTACGTATGCACGTTTGCGTTGTTCAATCGAGTAAACGATTTTACAAGGGGGCGGGGGGGGGGGGGGGGGGGGTTTAACCGGCGTAGCACGGTGTACTTGCGAGTGCGCGCGAAACTATTAGTACAAGCTATTTAGGGATGTGAAAAGTGAGAACGAAGACGAACCAAGCTTCCATTCTGCCGCGTCCGATAATGATTTATATCATTTTGTGCAATGCGATTCTACCGACGACAAAAACAACACTTATCGACTATCATAATTCCATACGATTACGAGATAGGATAATTAATGTTAATCAATATATTATTAAGTCTGCGTTTATGTCCCAAAGTGACGAGACTATAATTATCGTATAAAAAGATTTGAAACAACATTGTTGGTCCATGGATTATTTTCTCGCCTCGCGTAAACCCATCTAATGAGACGTATTATCCTACGTTATTTTTTCTCTTTTTTTTTGCTTTATTTTATTCCGAGAATAAACAATGCATTGCGAAAAATATATAATTATATAATAGAAAAGAAAGGTAAACATTGCGAAATCATTTGCGATTAACTACTAATCGGTGGAAACTGATTTCTTTTTTTTCTTCTTTTTCTCGGAGGACGGTGCTTCCACTGGCGCCGTTTCTTCTTCTTCTTCCTGCTTCACCTCTTCCTTGATCTTCTTCTTCTTCTTTTTCTTCTCGTCTGCGGAACAAAAAACGGATTAAGGGGTTAGGCCACAGTAACGGGAATGAAATCATGT
Source organism: Ophion ellenae (assembly GCA_963210295.1). Taxonomy (NCBI): domain Eukaryota; kingdom Metazoa; phylum Arthropoda; class Insecta; order Hymenoptera; family Ichneumonidae; genus Ophion; species Ophion ellenae. Next base: position 3,195,339 of record OY723397.1, on the reverse strand, counting down.
GCGAATTTAACCATTTTTTGTATGAAAAAGTGATTAATTCATAAAATTAATTACACGTCTGTTTAGTGTGAATATCAAAATGTTAGAAAATATTTTGGTAAATATTCACAAGTGGGACTCCAGCTTTTTTTAACCCTTAATAGTCACACTGGGTCCACGGGACCCAAACAAATTATTTTGATGCCGTACAACTTTTTTTTTCAATAAAACATACATTTTTTTATATGCGTAAGCGTTTCATTCTTTCCTTCTAAATCGCACCTGCGTTGGATGAAATATACTTTTTGAAAAGTTCACAGAAACCGCTATGTCTATTTCAAAGTACATTGTTTCCAGATTATGAAACCATTTTTTTGTCAATTATTACGAGAGTTACAGCAATTTTTGTAAAAAAAAAGTAATTTCTCACGTTCTTTTTTGCATAATTTTTTTTGCTTATTTAAAATTTAATTTTTGATTTCTAACCAATATCCTTGTATCAATCAATCAATAGAGTTTTATTTGCATAACTTTAAAAATGTTTTTTACAAAACTTATACAATGTCAGACAATATATCTTTAACAAATCTTATAATTTCTGCAGTTTCATCCTTATCCATAAATCTGTATACCTTACATCTGCTCACCACTCGCCTAAAACCCCATTTATTCCTCCCCTCTCTCGGTCTCTCATTCCAAACTCCTTTTACTCCACACTTCCTCAATCTCCCTGAAATATGAACAAATCCCTTTCTGTATTTTTCTTCCCAACATATTTATTACTTCCCCAATAATCGCCACTTCGTCAATTCCTTCCAGCCATTCCTTCACGCCTTTTCGCGCATTTTCCGTCGCCATCTCTCTGCTTTTTTTACACAACAATAAATGCTCCAGGGTCTCATCCTGCTCATCACAAATTCTGCACATCCAGTCACTCTGTCCTTCCTTCCCCACTCTTCCAACATTTCCACATCTTATTCTAGCCCACATTTCTTTGTCTTTGCCCTTTACATTTACCTCAGACCAATATTTCCAGGGCATAATATCATCCTCCACAATAAACTTAATAAATCAATTATTTTCTCCCCCTCTTTCTGCAACGTCTCGTTTTTTTAATTTTCTAATCCCACCTTTATTCTTGCTTCAATTTCTCTCACCTCTCTCCGTTCCCAAATCATCCCGATTATATCCTGCACCCCCATTTCCGTGAATACATGCTTTAAGCACTTCCCCCACTTCGACGGCACATGATTCACACTGGCCCTTATTTCCTCCTGACAAATTTTTGGCCATCTTTTTTCAGTCATTTCTAATACTTCTACAATATATCGTAAAGCCCGTTCTCTTATCAGATACTTCATCGTCGGCACACCCAGCTCTCTTCGCCATATATACATAACCAATATCCTTGTATTTAACAAGGTTCAAATTATACCTGACTATTTTTTCCATATCGATCAATGCATTATTTCATTATTTATAACAATTTCAAAACGCCTGGGTCCCATGGACCCAGTATGACTATGACGTGATTCTAGATAAGTGTGACTACTGAGGGTTAAGAAAAAAAAAATTCCGGAAAATAATCGATTGAAATACGTTTTCTGTATGCTTACTCTAATTTAACTTGTACCCAAACAAACCCAAACCCGTTTCCTTCATACCTTTAAAAAAGTTTTAATAAAAGCGTTTGGGGGTTGAAATAAGGGTTGAAATAAGGGTTGAAATTGTCTTCCCCCGACTTAAATATTATAAACAAAGTGCCCTGAAATACATCGACTCGGTATAAAATTTCTAAACCCCTTTTCTAGCTGGAGCCCCACTTGTAAATATCTACCAATATTTTTTTTTCGATGTACAAAATAGCTGACTACTAATATTTTCTTTTATCTTTTTTTCGGCGCTCCGCGGCGTGACATTTAGCAACCACAATTTTTTACCAAGAACAAAAAACAAAAATTCTCGTCAATCTACTTTGGAATACCTAGAGAAGTACGTACGGAATTTAAAAAATATTGTTTTATTCAAAAGTTGTAGGTATTTGAATTAATTTTCAGTACAACATTTCGTATAAAACTGCTCATAAAATGAAAAGTTTTCGATTAATCAGAAATTGCGTACGTACTTCTCTGCGGAATGCAGTTAGGAACGTAACTTTCAAATTTGAAGTAAATCGAGTGAAAATTGTTGAAGTTATGTGTCACGCCAATTGGAAAAATGCTGTTCCGAGAAAAACGCGTTTAAAGTTTAAGGTACTCTATGGCCGTGCTAGAGGTGGCTTACGTTATACGCTCAAAGACGGTGAAAAAAAATGTTCTTGCTATGAATCGAATAGTAACTTATTCTTATGATGATAAAGTACCGTTTAAGCGGGGAAAAAAATTGATTTCTTGAAAATTCTACTGTGGCCTTAGGGGGCGTCCATTAATTACGTGAGGCGTTTAGGGGGGGGAGGGCGTCGAGCGAAATCTCACCCAATCTCACGTGGGGGAGAGGGGGGCTTCGGCAAATCTCACGTAATTTTAGTAATTTTAGTAATTTTAGTAATCACATAATTTTTATCACGTAGGGAGAGTCTCCCTACTACTTTACATGGTGGAGTAAATGGTACTACAACCGCAGTTACTTCTACTACAATTTATTTTCCGTGAACGTATGCATTTTGAAAAATCTCACGTGAGATTAGGGGAGGGGGGAGGGGGTCGAGCAAAATCTCACGACATCTCACCAGGGGGAGAGGGGGGGTCGAAAAATCGCCAAAATCACCTCACGTAATTAATGGATGCCCCCTTACCTCTTAAGGCCTTATATACGCGAAAAATTTTCTTTTCTCTTTCATTTTTTATTCCATTAGCCTGAACGGTTAGGAATATTTTAAGCTTTACAGAATTTAAAAATTCCAACGATTCCAAAAATAAGGTAAGATTGCAATTATAATAGATACCGCGCGGCGCACCCGACCGCCAACGTTTTTCCACGATTCACTTTTTTAAACCTTGTGGAGGTTCTAACTCTTGAACGAAGGTTCCGGTCGCTTTGAAATGTTTACAACATATTATTAGTATCATTACCTATCGTGCGAAACACAGAAACAAACATTTCAACGACACAAAAAAATATAAAAAATAAAATACCGAGAGAAAATTGAGTAAAAAATTGCAAGTTTCGAATTTTTATAATGTTTTTTTTTGGTAATTTTCGGTATTATGACCCTACCTTTTGAGGGAGTTGCGGGGTTAGGAATATGGTGGCGGAGGAACCCTATAACACTATTCTTAAGAGAAATTGTGATGGTAACCCCCCCCCACTATTTTATAAACAAAAAACTTTGAATCGTAGCGACAATTTTATATGATTTTAACTTGTTACCTTTACTTAGGATGTTTCAGATATTGATCCCGCGATTCTACTCAGGATGTATCAGATATTGACCCCGCGATTCCATGTCCCCATGCGAGGTGCCCTGCGCCCACCCAAGTGTTCTACGCACCCCAAGATAAAATGGCAAATTTTATCGTTAATTTTTACAAACTTCAAGTTCACATAACTTTTTACTGTGATTTCTCTTCGGCATGTTGTTTGGGGGGACCTATTTTTAACATACCCCACATTCCATCCCCCTCAAAAGGTGGAGTCATAATACCGAAAAATACCGTTTTTTAAATAATATTGTCAGATCACACTGAAGATACATTCATTATGCAATTATAAATATGTTCATTTTTTTGTCAGACACCCACATCGATGCCGAGAACTTTCACCATCAACGCGCGCGCAAAAAAAATACATTGCTTTATTACGTTATATCTCCGCCATATGTTGATATTTCTGATTTTTTTTACCTATACTCAACCATGTGCATAAATTATCTGTAAAAAAATGTTGTCAATGTGTCATTTTTTTAACCGCGTCTGGAAAAGTATTAGGTGTACAACTTGGTTTGGTCCGTTTTCAAAAGATGGCTCTAGGTGCTATAAATGGTTGACGGCAACAGCCGATTTTTGGTGTATCGTGAAGTATCAACATCTCTTAACCAAATATCGTTTACAGACCTTTGAGTTTTGCGCATCAAGTCTAATTTTGACTGCGGTGAAAATTTCGAATTTCGTCCAAAATAAGCACCATATGCGGGAAGTGTTGATTTTTTGTTTCAATTGGAAGAAAAGTGCAGCTGAAGCCCACCGAATGCTTGCGGAAGTTTATGGTGAATCTGCACCGTCGAATAAATTTAGCAGAGAATGGTTTCGACGGTTTCAAAGTGGTGATTTTGGTGTTAAGGACAAAGAGCGTTCAGCGCCACTAGAGTTACTTCGGAGGTCTATAGCCCAGACCTTGCCCCTTCCGACTACAATTTGTTTCGATCAGCCCCGGATCTAAGGGGGCCAAACCGGGGTACCTGCCCCGGGCGGCCATTTAAGGGGGCGCCAAATTCTTGTGTTTGAAAAAACTCGTTTCACTAAAGCGCCTAAAATAAAACTGCCTAGGAGACGAACTTTGATGAAGTTTTCCTTTAGGCGCCTTTTGAAAAACTGCTCGTGTTATTGATCGATCTGGCTGATATTATGCCAGATTTCTCACTATAAGACTATTGGAAGGATATACCTAAAGTTTTAAGGTTATCGCGTAAATAAATTACTTTTTCGGGGTAAAAATTGTCGAGAAAATGGTAAAAAATATGAACATTTGATTACCAAGCCTACTTAGTTTTCAATTTTATACCTTTTAATATTTTTATAGGTGCATCCTTCCAATAATGTTATAGTGAGAAACCGCCCAAAATTTCAGCCCGATCGATCAATAACTTTTTGAGCTATACCATGAGCAGTTTTTCAAAAGACCCCTAAAGGTATAGTTTGAAAAAGAAAAAAAAGTTTTACCACTTGAAAGTTGCAATAAGATGTCAACATTTTTAAATGATGCGATTATCTTATCACATTTTTTTTAAATAATGAAAAATTACTTATTTTCGGGCGTCTAAAGAGATCTCCCCACTTAAGGGAGACTTTGTCCTTGAAATCGGCCGGAGATGTTAGCGGCTCAACATGAGCAGCTAGAAGAAGAGGAGGGATGCCTCTATGGACCAGGCATTGCCGATTAGCGGTAATTATTAACACATTTGTGTAAACACATTACAAAACTTTAAACGCGTTTTTCTCGAAAACACGTTTTTTTAAATGGCTGACATTCTCCTGACCGCTGTAATTAACATATCGATCTGAAATTTGGAGAGCATACTCAGAAAATATGTCTTCACGGAATGACGGATCGTTTTTTCGATAGATACATTTTTGCATTTATTATTTATCTTTTTATGCGAAAAAAAAGCGAAAAATTCGATTTTTTTTTAAATTGCCGCCATTTTCCGAAATTTGTACTAAACGAAAAACCCATCCGTCATTCCATGACCAAAGGGTCACAGATTGATAATATGCTTTGAATTTGTGTTTCAGATCAACAAAGAGGGGGCAGTGATGTCAGCCGTTTACCTCCCGCGATTTGAGGACCTGTTTTCGCGGAGCTGCAACGGCCGCCATTTTGTTTTTTTTTTTCAAAAAAATTTTTTTTTAACGTTCTGTATATCATGAATAAAAGCAAGAAAAAACCGCACTCAAAAAGCTTTACTCGTTTCCTTTACAAAAAATAAAATGTAACCACCTGAAATATGGCACTCCAAGGACAAAGTCTCCGTTAAGTTGCACACCTGATAATTTCGAAAATCGGCGAAATCGCGTATATAAGGCCTAAACATATCTTTCGACGATCATTGCAGGGATGAAAAATATCACAAGAGTATACCTTTGACGGAATCATCGGGCAAGTATTCCTCCGACTTGATAGGATGTTCGGTCTCGTCCTCCGCCTCTGTTTTTATCGAGTCTCTCTTCTTCTTTTTCTTTTTCTTCGCTTCGGTGGTAGCGGCCGCGGTGTCGGCCGCTTCCGCCGACGGATCTCCCTCGACGATCCCGTCTTCGCCGCTCTTCTTCTTCTTCTTCTTCTTCTTGGGCGACGCGTCGAATACGGAAGAGTCGAGTTCCTCGACCAGAGGCTTTTGATCGTCGACTTCCGAGTGCCGTCTCTTCGTACCGACCGGGGTGACGGTGGTGCTGCCGCCCGCGCCGCCCGGTAGCGTCGAATCAGCGGCGCTCGAATATTGAACAAATTCGCTACTCGACTGATACTTTTCGAATTTAGCCTTGGCTTTGCCGGTACCGCTGATCCTACGAATGTTGCCCTCCTCGAGTATTCTGAGGCGAGCCTCGAGTTTCGCCTTGTGCTCGGCGCCCAGGTCGAAAGTGCCGTCCTCGCCGAGGGCGTCGACTCTGGTGGCGAGTGAGGCTTTCGCGGCGAGCATCCTCGACATCTTACCCTTGTTCCTGGTCGAGGCCTGGCTCACCAGCTGGGCGTGATAAATGAGACCGTACTTGGGCGTGTCCCGTTTGGTCTTGAGAGCGCGGAAGAGAGCCTTCTCGGCACCGAGTATCTGCACGGTCGAGGCCGGATGCTTGGCCAAATTGATGAGTGAACCGGCGTGCGATATGAGCCTCGCCCCTACGAGATCACCAACGAGAACCGTCAAGTTCGGCGCCATCGCCATCATTCGCGTCTTCAAGTAATCGTACAGCTGAGCACGATATTGAGATATCTCGATCACTTGGTCGCACAGATGTTGAATGTTGAGTATGTCGTCTTCGGATATTTCCGTTCCCATTGATATCTCCGCAGCCTCCTTGACGCTCTCCTCGATCTCCTCCGGAAGCAAATCCGAAAGATCGCATGCGCTCGTGTTCTCGCGCGTTCCTATCACCTTGACGGTCTTGACGAACGCGACGTTGTCCGCTATGATCTTGCCTAGCTCGGGAAAGTGCCAACCGTACCATTCCCTGCAACGCATTACGTAATTGTTCAGTTCCTTGTCGAGATCGTCCAAGAGACAGACCGCCTGGATGATCATCGTGTCGATCTTGTCGGGGGAAAATTTGAGCTTGTAACGAGACAGGCTGTGCGCCAAACCAAGCGCCATCGCGGTCATTTCTTTCTTCGGAAAACCGGCGAGCAGACTGTCCGCCTGACTCCTTATGCATCTCATGAGCTCTTGGATGTTGGTGTTGCTGACGCACGACAGCGACAGCTTGTCCTTTATGGCGTTGCCCAATTTTGCGTCCGCCACGGCCAATTGTTCGTGCACCTCCGAACAGTGCCTTTTCAGCGTCTTTTTCAAAGCTTTGCACAGTTTACCCTCGACGGCGGCTGTCGTTGCAGCCAGGGCGTCCGTCGTGTCGGCGAACTTTTCAAAATGCTTCAATTTCACGCTGCACGAAATAAATGCAGGATCATGTTACATTATCGAATTTTAGGTTATGTCTCGAGGCGAAAAGAAGACGCGAATAATTACTCACATTTTCGTGGCAGCCTCGGGTGTCTCGAAATCGAGATACAAATTCTCCGTTTTTGCCAATTTGTTCTCGTCCAGCAGCTGAAACACGCGAAAATAAGTCACGGGGGAGAGTGAGAAATATCACGAGCACGTGTTTCTTTTTTACCGTGACGCGCTCTCGTCGGAGAGGTTATTTACCTTGAAAATCGCGTATCCCGCCGGAGTTTCGAAAAGAACCAACATCTTTGTTTTCTTTTTTTTTTTTTTTTCTCGTTTTCACTTGGGCTGTTCCAGTCAAAATTGACTTTCCGATGCAAATCGCAATTATTCGAAATATCAATCCAGCGTCATCGCGAATGGTACGCGCGAGACGAAATACGCGTGCCTCGTGTCGTCGTCGGAACTGCTCGACCCGCGCCTGGACTAGGGACTTTTATCGTTTGCCTCGTGGCGCACGATACCCATGGCCAGGGCCGAATTTGAACATGTGGCCGTAGGGCAACATTTTACGATTTTTTGTACTTTTTTGACACGTCCATTTCGCGACGTATACAAACATCGCCATTCATCCCACCCCCCGAAGCCAAGACCCTCAATTTTTATTTAAAGGAGCGTGAACGGTGTGGGCACGGTCGTATATACAGGTCTGGGCACTCCGTTAAAAAATACGTGTCTCTAAGTGACGCCTCTCTTTGCGCATTCCACCGCGGCGCTAGTGAAGGGTAGGCACTTTTGTTTATACCGCGTTTACGAGGCATCGCATGCGCGTAGTTGTGGCGACGGTCGCACGTACGTGTGCCTACCCTAGGGATGTCGGAACGGCCGAAAAGTGTCGATATATGTCGTATCGATATTTTTTTTAAATATCGATATATCGGTAAGATTTTGTAACAATACTAGGGAAATCTAGTCCGTTTTATAAAACAGATTGTGTTATCTCTGCCTAGTTGAATACCAATAAACACCAAACGACGGATGACATGCTTTCAGACAATCATGACAGTGATCTAAAGTTTTGTATAAATAATATCCAGTTCTATTAAAACACTCCCATACCACACTGGATATGACTGCGCAAAACAAAACACTTGTTACTCTGTGGATTCTGCAATCGCGATTGACGAGTTGTGCTTGCGCTGCGTTGATTCAAAGAACATATATCACATGGAAGAACAGGTTTCGTGTTGATAGTTGGCACAGAAAATGTAGTACATAACTTCGCCGATAGACTACGCGGCGACGTATCGGTCTGTCATACACAATCAAAGAACATATATTCTTTGGATGATTCATGCACATTGATACAGGCAGCGCTTTAGGTGGCCGGGGTGATAACTAAGCATCATCCCAAGAAATCGTGACACCTATTTGATCAACCCTGTCCGAAAATACCTTCACCCCCAAAAGAATTGTTGAAGTATAAAAGAAAATTGTTTATTGAATACCTAAAAAACAATCGATTTTTCGGAGATGGTTTAAATGTACGAAATTTAGAGAATAATTTTCTCTATATTTTCGTTCCTATGGACCACTCTCGAATTTTGCTTTTTCGAACCCCTCTCAGGGGTTGAAATTTCAAAATGAAATTCCGGGACAACTATCCCCGGTAAAATTGCTCGCGAGGTTTAAATTAAAAACTTGAACATGCAGAAATTTTACTACTTCTGGCAGTTTTATCGTGGTGGCAATCGTAACGTAACGCAAACCTTGACCCCCCGACCCCCCACGTACGGAGACCGTAACGCCTGGCTGAACCCCCCCCCCCCCCCCCCCATACGTTACGTAATTTGCGCACGGCCCAAAAGAGCAAACGATAATAAAAATACGTTTTGACATGGTATTTAAAAATAGTGCTCCATGGAAGTGTGACTGTCTTTTTTTCTTTGGCAGATCTGCGTGCAGTGATTGATTTTTCACCACGCGTTGTATAGCGTTCGTAAGGAAATTGTTGTCAAACATTTTTATTTTGGAAGCCCCAGGGCTTGAAGCCCGGCTGTCGCGCTCCCTATATTCCTTCTCGAAGGCCACGCACGATACCGCTTGGCACTTTTTTTCGTAACCAAGCCAAGTCTCCGGTACGATGGTGTTCAGCATAAAAAAATTCACTCCGGCAAAAAAAAACTCTGTATCCCCGTCTGTCACGCTTCAGCGTGCTTTTTTCATTTTGTTTCTTCATTCATTCATTTGCAAAGATGACGAGCGTCTCGACGGATAATCATTTCGACATTATAATCGTTGGTTCGGGTCTAACCGGACTAACCACGGCGTACAACTTACTGAGACGAGGTGTCGGATTGAGCATCCTCATCCTCGAGAAAAATGGCAAGCTCGATAAAAAATGGTAATCAAACGAATGGTTAATATTCGCGTATCGCGATACAACAGATAGCGTGGGTGGAAGGATTCTTCGGGGGAGGATGAGCGAAGGATACTTTGGAAGCTACTCTCAGAGAAATATCACGGCGCTGCTCGATCAACTGGAGATTCCAATCGAGAGCGCGCAACATCCCGATGGTCGCCTACGAAATTTTGTATTTTTGACCGAATCAGAGACCGGCGGCTCGTCCAACGACCAGATATCCCGCCTCGTTTCCGGTCAAGTATATCACTTCCTAAAACTGGTATCTACCCCGCTATTTGCCGTCGCCGTGATTCGCGTATTTCGCCGACTGTCTTACATACCGGTCGGGAAACTCCTAGGGTGGGGAGTGACCAGCCCCCTGACACTGGCCTACTATTCCTATACGATAAACGAAAACGCGTTTTGTCCCGGCTTTTCAGTTCTTGAAAGCGCCACTGACTAGCGTTGGCTGTTATGTGACAGCCTTCCGCTCAAAATACTCCGATCAGCTGAACGATTCGATACTTTCGCTTCGTGCTGTTATCGTTATTGCGATAACAGCACGTACTGTTACAGCGATAACAGCATCCATCATACACGCGAATAATGGTTTTCGCAAAGTTATCTACACTAGACTTTTATTCATGTAAAATATGCGAAACACCGGTGCAACGTACATATATATGCATGACTGTCACACGACTACTAGCGCCCTGGGAGTGACTCAGATAATGAGACAAACGGGCAGTTCTCGCTTCTGCCACCCGAAGCGCTGCTAGGTAGAAGTTAGCCAATCAAACGCAGGTCCGAACAGCTGTGCATAGGTGCAGATTTTTCAAAATCAACATAGAGTCTGTTCGGTTTCGCTACACTTTCTACAATTTCAATAAATACAGCAATAGAAAGTCCTCAGAAGGGTAAGAAGTGCAGAAAAGTGTAGTAAAAACGCACAAATCCAATATTTGTAAGAGGGATATAAATGGAAAATGATTGAGTATTTTTTCACTCGCCTGAACCCCCGGGCAGAATGAGAATTATGATTTCAGTAGACTGTATTTCTTGCATGTTCGAACTTCTGTAATATTTTTATTTGATATTTCGCCATTTGAGTAGATGGGGTATGCACAAATTCGTGCGGTCTAAATGTTTTTTCCTCATAATTAATGTTTATTCTTAGTATATTGCATTGCTTGTTTGTTTCTAAAACTTTTATTTTTACTTTTGCTCTTTCAACAATGTTAATAAGAACCTGAAAATAAATATAATGAAAGCGGAATAGAAAAAAAAGAAATGAACGTATTGTGTATATTTAAACGGCATCGTCTTTATTGATTTGTCAGTTTGGCGAGTTTATTTGAAAAAAAATTAGTTTTTGCCGTTTTTGGTTTTGTTGATAGGCGAACTGGTGCATCCTCAATCGAATATAATACAATATAGCGAAGGATAAGGCCGGGTCCACGCTATGCGGTTCTACCGGAGCGTTTCAGGTAGTTTAGATTTCTAGAAACGTTGCGAACACGTGTACCGGCTGTCAGATTATTTTTCCATTGCTGTATATCTATATCTACTAGACGACTTCTACTTGACAGCGCTTCCAGTGGATAAATGAGGAACTACGTTTTGCCTCACTAACGATGACACTTTCCACCATGCAAAAACGCCGGACTTTCCAGACCTGTATGTAAGACCGTGATTTCGCCTGAAGAAAATAATAACATTGTCTCGTGATGCAAGCTAAATTGGATGACCACCGCCGGAGCAGCCAACGAATACGCAACGAAAAATCATCGGCTACTCGCAGCGATGAGTATAGAACGACTCCTGAAATCGAGGGTGACCTTTCGACGAGCTCGAATCCTCTGCACCAGTTTGCTTCGCGCTTGTTGGCCCGGCATTGAAAATTTGGCCGAGGTGTCGGCGCTCTGGTTTTTGCTCGCGCTGACAGGAGCCGGAGGTCTCTTTGCAAAGTTGTCAGCATCGTTGTCAGTGGAGAAAAGATTTTTCCTCGAGGCTGGCGACGGCTTCGAACGTCTCGTTGAAACGCTGGAGAAGAAGATATCGGAAAATGGCGCTATCGTGAAACGGTGCGAGAAAGTTGTAAAGATCGAGCAAGTGGATGGAAGGATAAGCGTGACGAGCGAGTGCAACATCCCTAAGCGAGCGGTAGGTTAATTTCCGTTCGTTTATTATTCAAATGAAGTTTGCGGCGCCCTCTTTGGCGATACTCACGAGAGATACAAGATTCATCGGTACGGATGCGAGTGCGTCGTGGTCGCAGTGCCACCACCGGCCAACGCTAGTATTAACGTGGATACGAGAAGGCGGCCGGCCGACGAACGTTTCATCGAGTCGTGGAAAGTGTATCAGGGCGGAAGCAACGTCTTCTTTTGCGGGAGTTACGAAGAGGCGTTCTTACCGGCGAGCAGCGTTCTCTTCGAGGGACAGAACTGCCCAATGAGGACGTTACACGTGGCAGGCCGACAGCGACAAGATGAAACGAGTCGCACGATCGCCGGATTCTCAAGCGCGAGAGACCTCGAGGGGATTCAGGCGACTTTGGAGGTATATTTCGGAGCGCACGATCGTAAGAGTTTCGGAACGAGCGGGGCCAGTTCCGTGTACGCACCGAGGCCCTCCTCCCAGGAGCACTACCTCGCAAAGCCACTTTTTCTCCATGGACGGTAATTAACTGATAGCTCGATCGTGCCGGCCAGCCCCCTGACACTGGTAGATAAATGCTGTTCGCAAAATGTCCCAGCCGCACTGTGGCGCTAGTAGTCGTGTGACAGGCATGCATATATATCTATGTTGCGCCGGTGTTTCGAATATCTTACATAAATAAAAGTCTATTGATATATTTGGAACGATTTTCCGTTCTAATGATTTTCCATTTGAACACTAAATAACGTCGCCATAATGATAACAGACGAAAGCCACGAAAGTATCGAATCGTTCAGCTAATCGACGTATTCAGACATGGAGCCTAGATACCAGGAGGTTCAGCGAGGCCTTTCCACGGGCTTACATACAGGTTTGACAACGGCGGTAGTGGGGGTAGGCACCCTTAGCGGTTCTGCTTTTTATTCCGATTTCTGCCGCGTGGTGCGTGACGGCAAGGGGACGTAGTGGTGCGACGAAGAGAGAAATAGCTCTTCTGTCCTTTTTCCTCCTGAACGCAACGCATTTTTTTCCGAACCGTCATGAGGAAATTATGAATCGGCGGATATTTCGACGTTTGATGTCACGATCGGTCTGTCGTGAGGGTAGAAACTCATCCGATCACTTTCACCTCGTTGACCAATATATTACTATATATGTGGGTGCCGCTGCACCCAGCGCCATCACTTCGACGCATTTTCGGGGACGCTTTTTTCAGCGCCTTTGCATTGCCGCTACTCCTGGTATCTAGGCTCCATGTATTTAGAGCCGAAGGCTGTCACATAACAGCCAACGCTAGGCAGTGGCGATTTCAAGAACTAAAGAGCCGGGACAAAACGCGTTTTCGTTTATCGTATAGGAATAGTAGGCCAGTGTCAGGGAGCTGGTGCCGGCCAAAGAGACGCACGGGCAGGGGCCTGGCATCTTTCAGAATTTTTTCTACGCAAAATATCCTCTGTTTGTAATGTCCTACTCTGGGACTCGTGGCGCTAGTTGTTCTCGGACAATCCTGATGCGCGCGCAGGGGCTATGTATCGGAGATGGGCATTCTCGAATACTTTGAGTATTCGTGTAGGAAAATAATACCGAATACATGTAAGACGGATATTCATTTTGTTTTCGATAATGAATCCAACTCGATTCAGTATTCGTTCCGAAAAGGAATAGTGAATCTTACTGGATTCAGTATTCATTTCAAGATGAATAATAAATCCAGTTGGATTCAGTATTCACTCCAAAATGAATAATGTATTCAACTGAATTCAATATTCATTTTAACACAAGTAATTAATCCAATTCGATTCAGTATTCATTCCGTATTCGGATATCAAATTGAATCATCTGGAAATATTGACAGAAAACATGTTTATTCTATTGAAACATTATCGTCCGATTCCATTATATTTACCCAAGGGAAACTGCGGTCTTAGTATCTAGTAACTGAAGAATGGGGGGGGGGGGTGAACTTCGGGAATTTTTATCTCAAAAACTAATGTTTCGATTGGAACCGGGTTTTTTTTATTGGGAAATATGTACATTGAGGTATGTTTAGGAATTTTTTAAAATAAATTCGTTGACTGGAAGCGATTCAAACGCGATCATCTCGAAACATAGTTTTCGAAGTCGGTGCCAGATGTATCTTGAAAACGGCTCGTCCGATTTTGTCCAAATTTGCATACAATATTCTTCGATAGTTTTTCGCATTCGTCACGTAGGATTTTTTTTTAATTTTCATTTTTGACGTAATTGCGACCGTTTTAATTTAACATTCGTTTTTCGTTCGCAATTTCCGACGATTTTGGATTGCATACACGTCGCATAAAAAAAGCAATGGTCCAATCAAATGAAAAACGCCTACGTGGCGAACGAGAAAAACTATCGAAGAATATTGTATCCAAATTTGGGCAAAATCGGACAAGCCGTTTTCGAGATACATCTGGCACAGACTTTGAACAACTATGTTTCGAGATAATCGCGTTTGAATCGCGTCCAGTCAACGAATTTATTTTAAGAAATTCCTAAACATACCTCAATGTACATACTTTCCAATAAAAAAATCCGGATCCAGTGGAAACATTAGTTTTTGAGATAAAAATTCCCGAAGTTTACCTGTTTTTTGCCGTTTACTCAGGTACCTCCCTGAAGTACGCCGCGCGGGCCTCGCGCCGGCGCAATAAGAATATTGTCAGTGACCTACCAGCGCCACGGGGAGAGGTAGAACTGAATAAAGCGGTCAAAAAGTGTAGCATTTTTATATACGGTAAGAGATAGAAGGTGCCAGCCCCCTGTGCACGAGTAATCGTTTCGTCGCGACTGCACGCATCCCCGAGCAGGATAATCTTCGCAGCGAGCGAGTTCGCGACCGAATGGCCTGGGACCGCGGACGGCGCGGTTGAGGCTAGCATCGAAGCGACACGCGCAGTTCTCTCACGCCTGAGACCACAGGCTCTCGGGGCTCTCGAGACGGCAGCGATGAACCCGTATCCACCTGGTGTCCTTCCTCTCCGCCCCACGATGATGCCCTACAGGGATGTTTCCTCAAACGAGACGAACACGGCTGTACGGACGGCTCACGCGATATGCCTTGGACTGAACGTTTGCCTTCTGTTTATCCTACTCGGCGACGCATGGAAAACCCCTTGAACGCATCAGCCGAATAAATACAAGACGGTCGCGTGCATCATCGGGTCCCTCGATTGCTACGAAAGTACGCCCATGCGATGACGAGTGTGAATACGGAAAACACGATCGCCACTCTCGTTATCGTACTATCGCACATGATGCCCCTCCTTCCACGTTCGTTCTCCATCGAACGCGTTCTCTCTCTGTACTTGCGTCGCGGCTTGAACTTTCTCTCGAAACGCTCCACCTCCGTGCGATTCGCGGCATCCTCAGCCTCGCGTTTTTTCGCCTCCTCGGTCTCACGGAGCCTCTCGCGTTCCCGGGCGATGCCACGGCAGATCTCGTCGCACTCGAGCCTCGTCGTGAGCTCCGCGCAGGCGACCTCCCTCTTGATCCTCTTGCAGGCGCACCACACCTTTACCCTCTTGGCGCAACTCCGACTGTTCGGGCACTCGCCGGGATGACACTCGTTGGCGCAACGATGCCCGCACGGATACTGCAAAGGATTACATTTTTTGGTCAACGCCTCACATCCGAGTGGAAAAATAAATTGTCAAGGTTTTTTTTGATCGCTCAAACAATATACACTACTACAGAAAATTAAAGGAATTGGAAATTTCTTCAATTCTTGAAGTGTGCTTGGAAGCTGTATCTGTGTGAAAAATGGTCGTATCGAGATGAAAAAAAAAGCATTTTGGAGCTTCAAGTTGCTAGTTTTGAGATATTTTGGCGAAAAAAATGTGTGCTACGGTTGTCGCGCAATCATAAGAAATAGCCCGAGATATACATTTTTCGGATTTTTTTGTTTTTTTTTATGGTCCAACACTGAGGAAAAAAATCATCGGTGTTATTGAATGAAATTTCGTTGATTCAATTTTAAAATTGTTGGTGTAAATAATCGGGTTTATTAGTCTAAACAAAACGCTATTGACTTTAATAACATGATGAAATTGAAAATTTTTGTTCATTCAAAAGATATATTGTTAGCCGAGAACAATATATTATTGAAGCTATCTAAAAAATTATCGCGAACAAATTATATAGTTTTGAATGCAAGTACATTATTAATTATATAGTTTTGAATTCAAGTACATTATTCGTTGAAATATTTATATTTTATTTTTATTGAAAAATATTAAGCAAATGTCTAAGTTCGTTAAAAAATTTTGGTTGAAAAAATTCAACCAAATCATGGCCGAGCGCCACCGAAATTATAGGTGTGAGGAAACCCGTAGTTCTCGGAGTAACCGCCAGAAGCCGCACGCGCGCTCGTTTCTCGTAAGTGTAGTGCAAACCGAGAATCTACTTAAACGCCGGAGAAACTCTAAAGAGTATCGCTTCTTGGCCTGTGGCTAAGCTCGAAGTGCAGTATCTGTTCTGATCAGTTGAATACCTGATATTCTCTTCATGGATATTCCATTAGATATCTGATATTTTCTCCACAATTATTGTGGATGATCATTCTAATGATCGCTTTTTATTTAAGATTTCAAACAAATTGAAAAACTCACGTCTCATGGCATATTCGTTTCGATGTGGTAAAGAAAT
Source organism: Ophion ellenae (assembly GCA_963210295.1). Lineage (NCBI taxonomy): Eukaryota > Metazoa > Arthropoda > Insecta > Hymenoptera > Ichneumonidae > Ophion > Ophion ellenae. Next base: position 3,178,816 of record OY723397.1, on the reverse strand, counting down.
AATTCATTCTATTGAGTATATAGAATGATTTCAATAGATTATAATTTTATTTGAAGGATGATGTAGATATTCAGAGAACAGAAGAGATCTAAAAATAAAACGATATGTTATTTGAATAAATCACATTTTCCAATATTTTATAGTATTGTAACAATCTCATATATTGGTGGCACTGCGCCGCGATCAGACATTTACTTGAATGAACCAATATATTTTTTTGATTCAATTAGTTTTTTTTCAGTAAAGGGATCGAGATTTTTTTCGCTTCAATTTGGTTTTTTGTCTCTCTACGACAATTTTTGCTGAAATATCACACTGAATGAAAAAAGGATCCTTTTTTCTTTGATCATCGATATCTCAGCAACCTATGATCGCATAGGGAATTAAAGGGCAGCCTTAAAAGCTTGAATACATTTTTCATTTTGATGATGATTACATGATGCTTAGGAACAATACACTTATCGTTCCTTTAACTGGTTTGTAAAACTTTCAATCGGTCAGGAAAAACAGTTGGATGAAACAATTTGAAAATTTACAGGGCTATTGGGGGTAGATTAAGCTGAAAAAAAACCTAGCAACTAGTCTTTTGCTACGTTTGCTAGGCAAAAAAATCTAGCAACTAGCAACTTAGTCTAGAAAAAAAACCTAGCAAACCTAGTCTTTTCATCACTATATATATGTAAAGTAGTAGATTTACTGAAAAACCATAGTCATCTTTTTGTACTTTTTTCAAATTAATGTTGTGGGTGAACATTTTTTTCTCATAGATCAATGTAAATGTCTTGTCGGAAGTTTAATCAAGTTTTCAAAGCCCTCAATTCCCTGTGTGATCAAAGACAAAACGGATCCTTTTTCGTTCAAAGTCGGATACCTCAGCAAAAATTGACGTAGAGGACGTGGAACTCGTAAAAAGTTTCGAGGCGTATCACAATTCACGGCGTAATCGAAATAAGCAATTGGAACCACGTAAAACGTATCGGAGTGTATCAGTGTACTATGTAACCTCAATAAATAATTAAAACCACGTGGATATTCGTACAGAAGTATTGCACATAATTACTCGGCATAATGAACAACGATTTTTTACACAATTCTGATAATGAATTTGATGATGATTTTGAGGAAATTGTGAATAGATTTCGATGGCGTCTTGACAATCGAGAGCTGGTTTGAGTTAGTTTCAAATAAAGCCGAGTGGCGCTTCTATCACCGGTTTTACCGCCATAAGCAATCACATATCCCTAAATATGTCTTCCATCTGGAAGGGAGAGCCGAGTTGTGACGATGAAACAAGGACGCCTCTGAGATTCAAGGAAGCCTTCATTAAGGCGTCCTTTGTCCTTGTGATAAGGAGTGACTATGAATACGGGTGTAAGATACCGCCAAGGACAAACGACTCGGTACGTACGTTTTTGGGACACCGGTTGCCGCACTTGAGCAGCTCTGTGCGTTTCTCGCTACTGCCGCCCTCCGAGGAAGCGCCGAGGCCGACGGACAGCAGTTGAGCGCATCGCCTGTACAACGAATTGATGCCACAGTGACAGGAGACTTTGACCAGTTGCTTGCACGGATAGCACGCTCCGGGATGACAGCGTCTACCGCAGGGATGCGAGCATCCTTCGGGTCTCGGTAGAGAGCAAGCTCTCTCGCAATCCGGACAATCGTAAAATTCGCGTGTTTCTTCCTTTTCGAGGGTCTCTTCGGTGATTGAGTCACCGTCGGCGATCCTCGGCCGGTGACATATGACCTCGCAAGTGTGATTGGTGCAGTCGAGGACTCGGCCGCACGGTCTTTCGCACGAGTACGGTATCGCCTTGTGACACGGAAGTGGAATCGTCTCGTGAGCACCGAAGCAAGTGATCTTCACCGAGACCTCGCACGGCGGACATGGGAGAGTTTTAAGTTGGCCCGGCCCTGCGGCTCCTCGGCTCTTCTCCGTTATCCCGAAGCACCCGCCGTTCGTCACGCTCGCGACTCCCGTCTTCGTCCATACTTTGTTGTGGCAAACGGCGCTGCACGTGTGGCCGCACTTTTTACGAACGAGGGCGCAAATCTTGCGACACGGCGGACACGCGCCGTAGTGACACTTGTGCGATTCACGTTTCGGATGATGACAGACCGGTGGTATTTTGCACAATTTGTTGCAACTCGGGGCTTTCGGGCGTTTGAGCCTGCCGCAGGGTACGGTGAGGGCGCTGGCGCCGCACCGACACCGTATAACGTTGGTACGCGGACACGGATAGCAGGGCCCTCGGTGACACGGAGCCGAGCACTTGTGCTTCTGACAATTGAGCGTGTTGTCGCAGAGCTTCTCGCAAACGTTCGACGTACCGCGCAACGCGCAGTCGCAACACTTTCGATTGCACGCGTGATTGCCGCAGGTGCGCATACGCGAGCACTTTTTGTTGCAATGGAACTCCTTGACGCAAGCGATCTCTTTGGTGTAAGAGCGACACCTGCAGGTCTTGACGACGACCTCCAGGCACGGTCCGCAACGATCCTGATGACAGCGCATGCTGCAGTAGTGCGAGCCGCACTCGAGAAGTTTGCCGCAGGTGTCGCCGCAGGTCGGTATCTGCTTGGCCGTGCACGGCGAGACTCCCTCGTAGCGTTTCTTCCCGCAGGGACACGCTCGAACGCTCGCCCTCGGGCACTCGCCGCAATCCTCGCCCGTCGCTCGGTGACAACGAGCCTCGCACGCGTGCACCTCGCAAGAAAATACCAGACCGCAAGGCTTCTCGCAGCGCCAATCGGCAGAGCCGCAGATACGCTTCTCGACGCGCTCGCCGCAACGACACGCCGCCGAAACGATCGTCGAGCACGGCGGGCAACCGTTCGACGTCGGGTGACACTCCTCCGCGCAGACGTGCTCGCACTTCGGCAACTTTCGCGAACATACCTCGCCGCAACTCCACTCCTTGGCGTTGCAGCGACGCGTCCGCGGCGACGATCGCCCGCAGAAACAGGCGATCTTCACGGTCTTGGGACACGGCGGACAGGGACCCGGATGACAGAGGAGGACGCAACGGTGACCGCACGACGGTCTCAGGGGCTTGTCGCAACGCTCGCCGCACGAGTGCGGCACCAGCCACGCTTGATACGGCGGATCGGTAGTCTGAGCGCAGAAGCACACGTAGCTCCGCGGCGTCTCCTCCTCCGCGTACTCCGTTCGACACTTCGGACTGAGCAGAGATAAGAGTGAAAATTTGTCGGCGTGGCGAGGACAAGCATGACTTACCACGCCCATAACGTCGGTACGCCTTTCTCACGTTTGTAGCTCAGGCTGTCCCTTATCCAGTGGAGAATGCATCCGAGATGCACAAACGTGAAACACACGCCGCAGCTCCAGATCTGTGAGGGAATGAAACGTCGAGCGAGATTAGGGAAAAGGCGTCGAGCTTGTTCTTTAGATATTCTCTCGCTTACCGGATCGGTTTTTTTAACCGAGGATATACAGATGAGGCACGTCGCACCGCCGGACTGGAATACGTCGGTCAGATAGGACAATGATTTTTCGACGTTACCACCCTCGTCGCGATAGTCCGACAAGAGCTTCGAGACCGCGCTTCGCAATGCATCGTCGTAGTCGTCTCGCTTGCTCGCGTTCTCCTCGTCGTCGCTCGAGGACTCGGTGCTGCAAGCCTCGTCCCGCCATTCCGCCAGGTGCTTCTCTATCGAGGCCTGATTCCGGGCCTGAGCCTTCTTGAACTTTTGCATCTTTCGCCGCCGTACTCCGCGAGATCGAACAATTTCACTCGCCGAACAAACAACACGGGCGACTCGAACTTTTGAGGTTAGGCGGCGCGCAACGTCAACGAATTGAGACGTACATAGTACGTATCAATTCGTTGACCATGGAGGCTAGAGCGGGAGGAGGCCGATCTGTGCATTTCATAGTGGCTACAAAAATGTGGTCAGACCGGGATGGCGCCACTATCTCTAAAACCTCGAGCACGAAGCTGAGATCGATGTCGTGTAAGAGAGATGGAAGAGGATCGAATACGCATCCCAGCAAGCAGTGCAGCGAGATCGCGCGCAAAAGTTACCCCCTCGCTGGTCTCTTACGCGCCCATCACGCAATCATAGTAGCGCGTGTCCATGAGCGAGCGACGCTCGGACATCTTCGGAAAGAACCGAGCGCGCCGAAGTTTCCCGACGACTCCTTCGGCAGCTACACCAATGCATGGACGCCGAGCTCGTTCATGTGCGGCCAAGCCGAAACGAAGGCTTCAAGGGAAAAAGCAATGTGAGCACGACTCGCGCGTGACGTCACCCGAGGGAACGCGCGAGGCTTTTAGATGATTTCGATGCTTATTTAGCTCTTGATTCTCTGCGTTATCAATGTATACAAAAAAATGTATCGCGCACCCCGATTGCTTATTTTTTTAGTTTATACGTTAATTTAAATATAATTATGAATCCAAATTACAACTTATTTATCTTCTAAAAAATTGTTTACGCTTTACTCACACCCGTCCTTATGCCAAATAAATTATAATTAATAAAAGTAAGCGGAAATATATTTATATTCGTATTATTATATTAATTCTCGTAGTTTCATCAAGCGATAAAGCATTATCCCCGAAAGCAAGCCAATCGACCATCCGGCCGCGGATCGTCAGTACCAGAAAGTGCATATTCTACAAGCGATGGGATGGTCCCGTTGGGAGCGTTCCTGGCTTCGGTCCGCAGGGGCGCAGGATCGTTCCCCGCGCTCAGTGCTTTTTTTTTATTATTATTACTATTAATTCTTGTTTGATTAGTTATTTTTATTAAGTTATCATTATTATTTTTATTAGTTATCTTTTAGTGCCGAAAAATGTATCGCACACTCCGACCGCTTATTATATTAGTTTGTACGTTAATTTGAATGTAATAATAAATCTAAATTACAACTTATGTATCTTCTAAAAAATTGTTTGCGCTTTACTCACACCCGTCTCTATGCCAAATAAATTGTAATTCATAAAAGTAAGCGGAAATATTTTTATAGTCGTATTATTATATTCATTCTCGTAAGTTACGATTCGCGGCCGGATGGATGTGGTCTGTTTTTGGGGATAATGCTTTATCACTTGATGATAGTATATGAGAATGAATATAATAATGCGAATGTAAATATATTTTCGCTTACTTTCTATGAATTACAATTTATTTCGCATAGGGACGGGTGTGAGTAAAGCGCAAACAATTTTTTAGACGATAAATAAGTTGTAATTTAGATTTATTATTACATTATAATTAATGTACAAACTAATCAAATAAGCGGTCAGAGTGCGCGATAAAATTTTCGACACTAACAGATAACTAATTAAAATAATAATGATAACTAATAAAAATAACTAATCAAATAAGAATTAATGGTAATCAGAATTAAAAAAAACTGAGCGCGGGGAACGATCCCGCGCCCCTGCGGACCGAAGCCAGGAACGCTACCAACGGGACCATCTCATCGCTTGTAGAATATGCACTTTCTGGTACTCACGATTCGCGGCCAGATGAATGATTCGCTTGTTTTTGGGAATAATGCTTTATCGCTTGATGAAACTATGAGAATTAATATAATAATACGAATATAAATATATTTCCGCTTACTTTTATGAATTATAATTTATTTGGCATAAGGATGGGTGTGAGTAGAGTGTAAACAAGTTTTTAGAAGACAAATAAGTTGTAATTTGGATTTATTGTTATATTTAAATTAACGTATAAACTAAAAAAATAAGCGATCACGGTGCCCGATACATTTTTTTGTATACATTGACAACGCAGAGAATCAAAAGCTAAATAAGCATTGAAATCATCTAAAAGCCTCGCGCGTTCCGTCGAGTGACGTCACGCGCGAGTCGTGCTCAGATTGCTTTTTCCCTCGAAGCCTTCGTTTCGGCTTGGCCGCACATGAACGTGCTCAGCGTCCATGTGTTGGTGTAGCTGCCGAAGGCGAGGTCGGGAAACTTCGGCGCGCTCGGCTCTTTCCGAAGATGTCCGAGCGTCGCTCGCTCACGAACACGCGCTACTATGATTGCGCGATGGGCGCGTAAGAGGCTAGAGAGGGGGTAACTTTTGCGCGCGATCTGGCTATATATCATTTTGCATCTCTCTCGCACGCAGCCTACTTCTCAAGTATCATGCTGCCTTATGCACAGTTCACTTCTCACTATTTACTTGTTCCGTCTCTGTCAGACGCAGCTCACTTCTCGACGTCTTAGCAATAGTGGCGACATCCCAGTATGACCACATTTTTGTAGCCACTTTTTTCAATTCTCTCCATAAGAGATCGGACTCCTCCCACTGTAGCCTCCCTGGCAATTATACCGGATACCAGAAAGAATAGAACGCGAGAGACTGCGCTCGTTTAATAGGTAATGCGACGAGAGCGCGTCCAAATATTCGTATTCGCAAAAACGTGAAATTTTGCGGTTATGTGTATGCAGTTGGAGCGAGGGGAAAATGCGCGCTCGTAGCGAAGCGGACGAGGCGTTTATCGTCGGATCGTGGAAAAAGAATTTGTACGAGAATCGGGGCTTCCCGGACAATTATACGGACGCTTCGTTTCTCGACGAGTTGCGAAAGAATATAAAACCGAACGGGGTTACAGCGAGAGTGGCGATCAGCCTCGGAGCGAGCGTATCGATTCAACTGAGCGTCGTCGTACTCTTCGTAATGGTGTTTGTCTGGCTGAATCAGGAATGGACGACGCCCAAAGTGATATTCACGTCGAGCGCCGTACTCGCCGTACTGGGCTACCTCTGTTACGCTCCGTCGCTCGCCGATCTTCCCGAACGCGCCTCCAAGGATCTCCGTACAGCCCTCATATTTCTCGCTTTCGGCTACATTCTCTCGCCCGTTCTCAAAACCCTCACGGAGACCGTCAGCACCGACACCATATACGCCATGGCGATATTCATGTTTCTGGTGCATCTGATATTCGGCAAGTACGGTTCGCCACGGATATCGCTGTCGGACTCGTTGGCGGTGACCTCGTCGATCTTCGGCTCTCTGATGCTAGCGTCCAGGCTCGCCTCGCCCCTTCACGCCTTCTCGCTACTCACCGTCGCCGTCCAGGCGTTTGTACTCTTGCCCTTTCTACTCGCTCGCAGCCGATGCGACACGGCCGTGTCGTCTGTTCTCGCGGCGGCCGCCCTTCGCCTCTTGCTCCTCGTATCGCCGATGCTGGCTTGCGTCTACGTCGCGGTTACGCTCTTACTTCATATCGTCTGTCCCCTGTGGTACGTGGCGTGGCAAAAGTACAAGGACAACATTTACGGGCCTTGGGACGAGGCCGTGCTGGCTCGGCCCCCCGCCGTGCTTCCCCAATCTCGAACGCGCTCGGGCGAGACTTCACTCGCTGCTCCTTCCAATTTTGTATAAGTACGAGGCAGAGATGGGCTACTGAAAGTATTCGAGTAGGATAATCACGAATACATGTCGGATGGATATTCATTTTTTCTCGATTATGAATCCACCTCCATTCAGCATTCGTTCTGAGGATGAATAATGAATCCTATCGGATTCAGTATTCGTTCCGAAAATGTACAATGAATCCTACCGGATTCAGTATTGATTTTAAAATGAATAATGAATCCTAACTGAACACTGAATCTAGTAGGATTCATTATTCATTTTCAGAACGAATACTGAATTGAGTTACATTCATGATTAATTTTCGTAACGAATTTTCAATGAGTTTCTTTATTATTCATGAATTAAAAAAAATTCGAATATGCCGATCCTGGTACGAGGATCCGCGTTCTTCCCTCGCTATCTCTATCGCAAATTGAAAAGAAAAACTATGCGCCGCAATTATACGTGGTTTTAAATGAATTTCTATCATGACACATGTTTTTGCTTGTTTTTTCATTTCACGATGTTTCGCAAGTACGAGAGTGAGTCAACGAAGGATAAATCTACTTGTATAATATATTGAAAGAATTATTCGTACAAAAGGCAGCTGTAATCGAGCTTGTAATAAACGAGAAAATATTGAAAGAATTATCCGTACAAAAGGCAGCTGTAATCGAGCTTGTAATAAACGAGAAAATATTGAATATTTCGAGCGAGCAGTTGAATAGTGGCGCGCAGCTGCCGCGCATGCGTCGTGTGAGAAACAGCTGAGGTCCGTCCGCTCTGGCTCGTTCGCGAGATGACCGCTCCTTAGAGGGAGATATACACCTAGGTGCCGGAAAAAGGTCATTTTTGTGAATTTTTTCAAGGAACACTATTTGAAATTTCGGATTGGGGTATAAATGATCTAAAAGTATATACATTCAAATATATGTTTAATTTTCTTTATTTAAAAATATCAAATATATATACAAGGATATTGTATGATCCTTGGAGCAACGTAAAAAAATCTGCGTATACGGTACCCACTGGCGTTTCTTCAAAAATCATCTGAAAAAAAAAACCAAATAGATTATTAAATTAGATACTATAATCTAGTACTTGTCATAGCCGATTTTGAAAATATCGATTTATGACAAAATGGCGGACGTTTGAACATAAATAGTGATTTTTGGGCCAAAAATTAGTTATTATTTTGCCTATAAAACAAAAACTAAGTAACGGGAAAAAAAAAATCCTATGACAAGTACTAGATAATGGTGTATAGAATAACCACAAAAAACCTCAAGGCAATCGGTTCATTGGTTTTCGAGAAATTTTGGGTACCGATTTGAAAAACGTGGTTTTGAGAAAAACGCTTTTGAAAATTTGGGAATGAATAAGTCATGAAATTTGTCAACTTACATGGGATCACCGATACCAGGCCTATAATGTAGGTCTTCTACGGTCGACGGAATGTTCATAGCTTCTAAATCCTCGACCCCGACCATCTAGATGTATATCTCTCCTTATGAGCATGTACAAGATCAACATAACCTCACAAATTTTTCAACCCCGTTTTCTGATGGATGTTTTTGGATATTTTCTACTTCTGATTTTCTGTTCGAAAATTTCAGCCATCTCTCTCGCACTCATATGTCACGTGGTACATCTTCTACTTCGCCTTAAAGTAAAACGAGCGCGCAATCTTGATTTCTATCAGAGTTGGGCGTAATTCTATTTATAAATACGAATTCACGAATACGAATTCACAAAAAATGTGAATATTTACGAAAAATCCTGTGAATTAAAAAAAAATCACATAAAAATCTGTAAATGCAAACGTATTCACAAAAATTGTAAATACAAAAAAAATCACACAATAAGATGTGAATTTTTTCGTATTTAAGACAAATTAAAATCAAATTCACAATGATTAGATTAAAATTTACACCAAAAGTGAGTTGTCACGTACTTTGAGAGAGAACATTGCGTCGAGCAAAAACATTGTGCTGAGTTCAACATTGTGTTGAGATCAACACAATGTTTTCTCTCAAAATACATAAGAACTCACTTGTGGTGTTAATTTTATTATAATTGTCGTGAATACGATTTTAATTTTCTTCAACTTGAGGAAATTCACAACTCATTTTGTGAATTTTTTTCACATTTATAATGTAATATTTGAAACTCACAACTTTTTTTGCAAAAATTTCTCTACCTCGACGCAATGTTTTCTCGCAAAGTACGTAAGAATTCACTTTTGGTGTAAATTTCAATCTAATCATTGTGAATTTGATTTTAATTTTGTTGTATTTACTATTTCTGTGAATACATTTGCATTCACAGATTTCGATGTGATTTTTTTTTAATTCACAGGATTTTTTTGTAACTATTCACTTTTTTTCTGAATATTCACAATTCTTTCTGTGAATTTATTTGTATGTTCAGAATATTTGTGAATACAATTGTATTCGTATGCATGCATGTGAATACAAATGAGTGAAGTATGAATAAATTTGTATTTATATTCACGTGAAAATCACGATGTGAATAAATTCGTATTCGTATTTATAAATAGAATTACGCTCAACTCTGATTTCTATAGATTTTGTTTAAATTTTAACCAGATATTGTTCATATCACTATGCATGTTTGAGTGAAATTTCAGAACAGTCGACTATTTAGATTGGGAGATAATGGGTTTCAAAATTGCAACTTTTAACACTGCAGGGTCTGCATTGTCCGAAAGCCAGATCGCATAATTCCCCGTACCATTCTATTGTGTTTACAAAGTTTGAATGAAAATTATGTTTAGATAGCAAACTAGTTAGGGAAAGAGTGAAAAAAGTTTGGATTGCCTGTACTATTCACTTTTGCTAAAAACGCTCCGTAAAGACAGAATAATTATTCGTAAAAAATATTTGTCCCCTATAATAAGAAGACATATGGCAACACCGCAGAACAGTATTGTTCAATATTTTGAGAAAAAAATAATTATCGTGTTCCTAAAGTTAAAAATGTTGTCATAAAAAATATTTGCATTATAAATATTAATATTTTATATTGTTTATGTTATCTTCATTAACAAATAAAGGTGTTGGTTCATTTATAACTAATTAAAAACTTTATTCGATTAAACATTACTTCCAAATAAAAAATTTCGTTGCAGTAGTATTTTAAATATGCCGCGCAAACTCACGTCATTGGATACGTGGAAGAATGCGGTGTTGCCATACGTCTTCTGATTATGGGGACACATATTTTTTACGGATAATTATTCTGTCTAAATTTCAATGCAGACCCTACAGTGTTAAAAGTTGCAATTTTAAAACTCATTATATCCCAATATAAATCATCGACTGTTCTAAAATTTCACTCAAACATGCATAATGATATGAACAATGTCTGGTTGAAATTTGAACTAAATCTATAGAAATCAAGATTGCGCCCTTAAGGGTATGTACAAGGTCAACATAACCTCACAAATTTTCCAACCCAATTTTCTCATAGATGCTTAAATTTTTTAGGAAAAACAAAGCATTAGGCTCTGAAGAATTTCCTGATGCAGAGCTTGATTATTTCCTTTTGTCCTAAATATTATTCATCTCTGAGAAATCTATGTTCGAAAATTTCAGCCATCTCTCTCGCACTCATATGTCACGTGGTAGATCTTCTACTTCGCCTTAACAATTATAGCACGGTGTTACATGCAGGAAACTCCGGCGTTTTTTGCACGATAGAAAGTGTCATCGCTAGTGAGGCAAAAACGTAGTTCCTCATTTATCCACGGGAAGCGCTGTCAAGTAGAAGTAGTCTTGTAGATATAGATATACACCAATGGAAAAATAACCTCCTGACAGCCAGTACACGTGTTCACAACGTTTCTAGAAATCTAAACTACCTGAAACGCTCCGGTAGAGCCGCATAGTGTGGACCCGGCCTTATGCTTTGCTATATTTTATTATATTCGATTGACGACGCGCGAGTTCGCCCATCAACAAAACCAAAAACGGCAAAAACAATTTTTTGTAAACAAACTCGGCAAACTGACAAATCAATAAAAACGGTGCCGTTTAAACATACACAATGCGTTCATTTCTTTTTTCTATTCCGCTTTCATTATGTTTATTTTCAGGTTCTTATTAACCTTGTTAAAAAAGCAAAAGCAAAAATAAACGTTGTAGAAACAAACGAGCAATGCAATATACTAAGAATAAACATAAATTATAAGGAACAAAAATTTCGACCGCACAAATTTGTTCATACCCCTCTACTCAAATGGCGAAAGACCAAATAAAAATATTACAGAAGTTCGAACATACGAGAAATACAGTCTACTGAAATAATAATTCTCATTCCGCCCGGGGGTTCAGGAGTGAAAAAATACTCAATCATTTTCCATTTATATCGCTCTTACAAATATTGGGTCTGTTCGTTTTGACTACACTTTTCTACACTTCTTACGCCTTTTGAGGGCTTTCTATTACTGTATCTATTGAAATTGTAGAAAGTGTAGCTAAACCGAACAGACTCTATGTTTATTTTAAAAAATCTGCGCCTTTGCACAGCTGTTTGGACCTGCGTTTGATTGGCTAGCTTCTACCTAGCAGCGCTTGGGGCGGCAGAAGCGAGAACTGCCCGTTTGCCTCATGAGAGTCACTCCCCACCCTCGGAGTTTCCCGTCCCGTATGTAAGACCGTGGTCGGCGCACAAATTTCCCCACGGGCCTTCGCCACTCCCCCCGTGTGCCTCGACCGAGAATTTACCCCGTCGCTCGTACGTAACACCAATTGATCTGTCTTCTCTGCTACACGGGCGATGATCCGTAATCTTTCGCGTTATCGCGAGTGCTGACACCGTGTCAAGGAGTTACCGAGCGAGCGCGCGACCGCGACGTCGAGAAAAGGAAAACAACGAAAAAAAAAGTCGAGTACGTTCCGCTGCTGTCAGTGAGACGTCGACGTGACAACGTCTCCCGCAAGCGCGATACAGCTGATGCTTCCTTTCACCATTGTAACGTGTCACGAGGATATTGCGATTCGACGTTTTTCTTTGTTTTCCTATTCGATCCGTCTCCGCTGAATTTGCCGCGGGTCGCATGTAAATTCTCGCACGATCGCGACACTTCGACGCGCGAAGTATCCGTGCTCTGCTCCGAGCGAGCGTAACTTCGCTGTGATTTTAGGAGAATAAAGCAAAGGATAATCGTTTGCAGGTTAGGTGAATGCCATCCCCCCTCCCTGCCCGTCGTCGACCTCGATGCTCCGTTTCTGACGTTCGATACGAAACTCGGCGTTTTTCGTAGACGAGTCACGTTCCGGCGATGTAACTCGCGAGCACGAGGGTGCCAGCGACGCGTCTTTATTCACGCCAAGTTCGAGATGACGGCCGGACCGAGCTTAGTCGTGCCCGTAGTACTCTGGGGCAGAGTAGCTCCTACGCACTGCGTATCCTGCGTCTATCTGTCGAGAGACCAGAGGACTCTCGTCACGGGCTGCTACGACGGACAGATATGCCTGTGGCGAGTGGATCCCGAGACACTGGAGGTGAGCGTGGCCTGTCGGTCGCGTTCTCCGATCGCCAGGCGCTAATCGTCGACTCGTATTCCAGATGACGCCGCGCTGTCTCCTGGTCGGACACACCGCACCCGTCGTTTGCCTCAGCAGGGCCAGCGTCGTGGCGGAGCAAAATTTCATCGTCAGCAGCAGCGAGAGCGGCGAAATGTGCACCTGGGATCTGGTGGACGGAAAGTGCCGAGAGGCCGCTAAGCTCAACAACATCCATACCCAGATGCTGCCGTACGTGTCGGCCGGCGGCGAAGACGTGAGGCTCTTTTGTTCAGGGTAAGCGAGACTTCCTGCGCCGCTCCCTCCCGAGGATGTCGGGCGAGCTGACGCGAGACTTTTGCAGATATTATCCGGAAGTGCTGGTGATGGATCCGTTCAGTTTGGAGGTGTTGTTCGCGCTGAGCTCTCGCGTCAATCCTGATTGGATAAGCGCGCTGCACGTACTCAGACCGGCCAAACGGAAAGGTCGGTTCTACGTCCACACAAGTTAGTTACGCTTTGTCACACTTACGCTTAGTAATACTTAACGCGCGTCTCTCTCTTGTCTCTTGTTCGTATCGGTTTTTTCATGGTTGCGCGAGGAATGATCGGCGACGACAACCTCTTGAGTTTCTTTTACTCGGTGCGCAACTAAGTTGCCGGGGTTCACACAGGGATGGCGCCAGCGACGCGTGTGGTCGGCATACGGGTCTGAAATTGGGTGTCTTTGTTGCTTGGACATCTGTTTAGAATGCCCAGTTGTAATATAAACAAAAGATCCTTTTTTCTAACATCGAAAATGTCAAAGTTTGTGCCAAATAAACAGCATTCGCGGGAAGCATTGCTTTTCTGCTTCAACGTAAAAAAAAAACGGCAGCTGAAGCACGTCGGTTACTTGAGGAGGCCTACGGCGAACATGTGCCATGGAAAACAACGTGTGAAGATTGGTTCAAGCGGTTCAGAAGTGGCGATCTTGAGACTGGGGACGAGGAGCGCTCGGGAAGAGCGCAAACATTTGCGGACGCCGATCTGCAAGCGTTATTGGATGAAGATGACACTCAAACGGAAGATCAACTTGCCGAGGCGTTAAACGTGACTCGGCAATGTGTTTCGAAACGTTTGCACGCCATGGGAAATATTCATAAGGAAGGAAAGTGGGTGCCGCGTGAGTTGACCGAGAGACAAATGGAAAATCGAAGAGCCACTTCCGAAATGTTGCCTTTCGCGGCAGAACAGAAAGAATTTCCTGCATCGAATTGTTACTGGCGATGAAAAATGGATATATTTCGAGAATCCCAAAGGCAGAAAATCGTGGCTTTCACTTGGCGAAGCGTCAACATCGACGGCACGGCCAAATCGCTTCGGAAAAAAGACACTTGGCCAATTACGATGCGGTACAAAATTGGTTGGACGAATGGTTTCAGTCCAAAGACGCCGCTTTTTACCGTCGCGGTATTTACGTATTGCCAGAGAGATGGCAAAAATGTGTAAATAGCCAGGGACGATACTTCGAATGAACCGTCTTTTGTATTTGTCTGGAAATTTTCGATTTTTTATCGGTAAAAAAAAACCCGGAAACTTAGTTGCGCACCTAGTATATCTATAGTATTAACGTTGCCGTCCGGGTCGTTGTACATCGGCGATGTAAGTATCGAAAGACACAATAGAGAAACGTACCCTTGCGCGACTATCGACACACACATACACGCGATAGAAAAACAAATAAACGAGGATGAGTATTAAATTATCGAGTATGATCGTTTTTGAATGTGTAGGTGTGAGATAGCAACGAGCATGCGTATCGTTGCTCTGTGCTGTGTCGCGACTAAGTTTGCAGCGTATGGCCCTTGAATATCGCCTTTCACATTTATACTTTCGTTACGATACTTCTCCAGCGTCCATTCGGCTAGTCTCAAAGTAATTCGCTGTCGCACCGCCAGGGTTGCAAATAATGCAATACTTTTTGCAAGGCATCATAAATTTTATTACTCATTGCATTGCATTTTGTAATGCAATTGCCATTACTTATCACATTGAATTTTGTGATGTAAACAATTTTCATCACTCGAAGAGTGAAGTATGTTTGCTTTATTCGTTTCCCCGTAGGGTTACAAAGGACTCCGTCTCCTCTCCTCCCTTACATTTTCCTTATTCTACTTAACCTATCTAACAACTATTTTCACTACTCATTACGATGGAATTTGTAATGTAAAAAAATTCCAATCATCACATTACATTTTGCAATGTGAAATATTTTCAGTACCCATTACGATGTAATGAGCAATGGAAATATTTTACATTACAAAATGTAATATAATGAGTAATGGATTTTCTTTACATTACAAAATGTAATGTAATGAGCAATGGCATTTTTTTACATTACAAAATATAAGGTAATGAGTAATGGCATTTTTTCACATTACTAATACAATGCAATGTAAAAAATCTCCATTACGCATTATAATGTAATGAGGATTATTATTCGTTTCCCATTAGGGACAGCGGTTTATGCACTGGGTCGATCTGACCCAATGGGAAACGAATAATAATCCATATTAACTTGAAAAACTCCATTACTCATTACATTAAATTTTATAATGTAAAAAAAAATTCCATTACTCATTACACTACATTTTGTAATGTAAAAAATGTCCATTGCCCATTACAATATAATGTGTAATGAATTTTTTTGTCATTACACGTTACATTGCATTTTGTAATGAAAATCTTGCACGTTACAAAATGTAATGTAATGAGTAATGGAATTTTTTTACATTACAAATTTCATTGTAACGAGTAATGGAATTTTTTTACAAAAAAATATAATGTGACGCGTAATGGACATTTTTTACATTACAAAATTCAATGTAACGAGTTACGGAAATTGTTTACATTACGAAATATGACGTAATGAGTAATGAAATATTTTTTCATTACCCATTAAAAAAAGTAATGAATAATGCATTACTTTTTCATGACAAATTTCCTTTTGATTTGATTCTGCACGCGCCTACAAAACCGACGAATGAGCTACGCCGCGTGAAAAAGCCGTAGGCTTGTTCCCGAGACGATTCGCACGTACCCGCCGCATGACACGTTCTCACTTGTTGTTCCTAGTTTATTTTTGGCGGAGTGTTACCTGTCCTGTACGCTCGTTCGAATATTTGTTCATTTCACTGTTGAGAGTAAAACACGGCGAGGCTTGCGCGCTGCATCGACTAATCAACGTGCTTTTTAAAGATGACGTCGTCCTCGCTCTAACGACCACCGGCACCGTCAAAGTTTGGACGCTACTAGGCCATGAGAATCGCAACAGCGAGCCGCTCTACGAGCACGAGAGCAAACAGATAAGATGCCTCAACGCTCTGGCTCTCACCTGTTGTCCTTACAATCAGCGAACCGTCCTCATCGTTTGCTCCAAATACTGGCAGGTAAAAGCGGCGTTTTGTTACTTTAAGGGGCCATACCAGTGGGAACTCTGAAAATTTTGGTGATTTTCGGGAATTTTTTGGAAGAAAATTACTCAATTAAATGTTTCGGAAAATTAAGAATATCTTTGACTATATTTGACCTATATTACATAATTTTTTTCATAGAAAAATGTTGAGATCCAAGCGACTTATGCGCTGCCTTCGGAGGCGCCAAAAAAAGTTCCTCCACTGAGTACTCAAGTCAAATTTTAAGTCAATCGGATAATTGCTCTTCGAGTTGCGATTTCAGCAAATTTGAAAAATCCCATTTCGAGAAAAACGCGTTTAAGGCGTTACCCCCACTTGCAGCGCAAAAAAGGCCTTTTTCATGAATTAAAAAAAAAAAACTACAAAACTTTTTTAATCGATCAATATACCATCTTAAAGAACACATCTTGAAGAACTTTCAGTAATTTTTTTATTGAAAAATATTACATTGTTTAGTGACAAATGGCCGTCAATGAAAT
This sequence comes from Ophion ellenae, assembly GCA_963210295.1. Classification (NCBI taxonomy): domain Eukaryota; kingdom Metazoa; phylum Arthropoda; class Insecta; order Hymenoptera; family Ichneumonidae; genus Ophion; species Ophion ellenae. The sequence continues at coordinate 3,162,007 of OY723397.1, read as the reverse complement.
AATGTTTTTATATACACGGTTTGCGGTGACAAACATTGCGGCGAAGTGGATCATCTGAAAAAAAAATGCGGATGGATTTAGTCAAATATAAGTATAAACTAGTGTTTAATCGAAGGATTTTAAAAAATATTCATTTTTCACAAAATGGCGGACAGTCAAAGTTAATGGTTCGATTTTAACGAAAAAAAAAACGGCCGTTTTTTGGCTATAAAACGGCCATTTTTTTTTCGAAAAAAAAAAATCGAACGATTAAAGACTACATTTTTATGTATTAAATAAGCCTGCAAAATTTCAAGAAGATCGGCTCATTAGTGTTCGAGTAATCTTGGTCACCGACTTCAGAAATGCCATTTTGAGAAAAACGCGTTTAAAGTTTCTCTTTCAATGCTCTTTCAACGCGAATTCTTCTCTTTCAACGCTCATATCTCAGTGAATTTTGTTCGGATCGACTTGAAATTTTCAGGACATATCCTCAGATACTTACACTTCAAAAAAATGCAATAAAAAAAAATCGATTTTTTCAAAATCGCAAGTGGGGGTAACCCCTTAAAGATTTATCCATCGATTTTTGCAAGATAAAATGATATTGATATAAATGATATAAATGATTATGATATTCTTGAAAGTATAAACTGTCGAAAAAGGCAAAAAAAATTGATTTTTTTTAAGTGTCACACTGGTATAGCCCCTTAAGGCGAAGTAGAAGATGTACCACGTGACATATGAGTGCGAGAGAGATAGCTGAAATTTTCGAACAGAGATTCCTCAGAGATGAATAATATTTAGGGCAAGAGGAAATCATCAAGCTCTGCGTCAGGAAATTCTCCAGAGCCTAATGCTTTGTTTTTCCTGAAAAAATTAACCATCTGTGAGAAAATTGGGTAGGAAAATTTGTGAGGTTATGTTGACCTTGTACATGCCCTTAAATGAAACGCGTCGATGTTTGGCTCTCTTTGGACAAAGATCTTCGACGCCGGAGACTTTTCGGTTCTGTGCTCGGTGACGGCACCACCCAGCGAGAGATGGATGGCCGGTGACTTCCTCGCGGCGGACCGCGTCATACTTTGGAGCGACGAGGGACACGGATATCTGTACAAATTACCAGCCAAGTACGTTTCCAACCTTTACCACTTGAAATTCGATCTCGTCGCGTTGTTTTTCCTCGTGCGATTTCCATTACGCGATTTTCCTCATCCGACGCGTTATCGTTTCTTTGGGGATTCGGCGATAATCGTGGCGCCGCGATTTAAGGGTTCGGCCACTCTGGGGGCCGAAAAAATAGGCTTTTTGGGGATTTTTTTTTAGCAAAAACTACCAAATAAATCGAGATTACGAAAATGGGTGTTTATCATACATATCAGTGACTGTATACAAGAAACTTTTTGAAGCGATTAATTTCAAAATTCATATTTTTTTTCTTCAATGAACCCCAAAAAAATGCATACGAGGTACAGATGTATTCTGTATATGCTAATTTTTTAAAATATATAATTAAAGCGCAATATGATGCATTTCAATATTTTTATTACGTAAAGTAGGAAAACTTTTGTGTTACTACCAACTTGAAAAAGTATAACATTATCGATGATTATTATGAAAAAAAAACTACGACAACGAATGTTTTATGCAATTCACAATGAAATTTTGAGTAATTTATAATAATGCCTATTCATATTTACGTCACGAGATTATTGGCTGATCGTTTACGATAGGCAAGTGCAACTTTCGACTTGTCTCGTCGAGATACACAAGAATCTATCATTAAGTCGCGGCGCTACGGTTATTGCAGAACTGCCGTTTCGTTTTTCCCTCGTTTTCTCACACAGCAGGCAAACACGAGGTATATTGATATCTTTGTTTCTTGATTGGTTATAGGGTTCTGGTACACATCGAAAGGTAGATTAATGCACGTAACGATTGCACCGACAAAACAAACATATATATCTAGATATTTGCATAATCATTTTGATATATCGTATAACATAGGAAACGGTACAAGTTCACTGGTTCCTTACGGTGGTTGGAGCTTTGTATTTTTTTTTTGTTCCCCTGACTAAAACTCCAGGATGTTTGGCTGTGCGCAATTCATATGAACAAACTCAATGAAACGTTTCTTAAATCGCAAACGGGCTACAGGAAGGAAGCAGATAAAAATGCATCTGACATACTCACGGCGGAATAAAGGCTGCTATGAATGATTAACGATTAACAAGAAAAGGCGCTGCTCTCGATAGAGACACTCGCTCGCAATGCACAACTATTTTTTTTTTTTCGTTCTTTTCTTCTTTGCATTTTATTCATAATAAGCGTAAGAATAATTTCGTCAGACGCATGTGAGGCATTCCACGTCACTTCAGTCAGTGACAAAAAAAATTCACAAATAATTTTGAAAAAACGAGTTACTTTATTGAAAAATAATCACCGAGTGTCGACATTTTTAAAAAATTTCTGGTTTTTTTTTTTAGTTGATTACGATTTTTTAATATTTTTCCATTCAAATGGCTGTATCTTTGGCAGGATTTGACGTATTTACATTAGTAAAAAACGAAAATGTGCGTCTTTTTCTAGCCTTCCAGAAAAAAATTAATGTAGATTCTATTGAGCAAGTCGAACGTCCGTTTCAGGGCAAAATATGCGAAAATATTTTTTTTCTCAAGGAAAGACACTCGTTATTTTATTTTTAAGAATTTACCCGAATTGCGAATACGAAAAACGGATTATTGGGATTTTTTATATTATGGGATTCCTAAACACCGTGAAGTTACGGCTATTTTTATTGTTTTTATTTTTTGATTAATATTGGATTGAAGAGTGTGGAGCACTCGCTGTAGGTTTACCAGGTTTTTGAAATACATATGACATATATGTCATATGTATTGGAGCCTTGGAGTGCTCCACACTCATCAATCGAATATTAATAAAAAAAATTTTAAATAAAAATAACTGTTACTTCACGATGTTATGGAATCCCATAATATAAAAAATACCAAAAATCCGGTTTTCGTATTCACAATTCGGGGAAATTCACAAAAATAAAATAACGAGTGTCTTTCCTTGAGAAAATTTTTTTGTTGTTGCATATTTTGCCCCGAAACCGACGTTCGGCTTGCTCAATAAAATCTAAATTAATATTTTTCCGGAACGCTATAAAAAGACGCACATTTTCGTTTTTTACGAATGTAAATACGTCAAATTCTGCCAAAGATACAGCCATTTGAATGGAAACATGTTAAAAAATGGTAATCAACGAGAAAAAAAGTCAGAAATTTTTACAAAATTTCGACACTCGGTGAATATTTTTTAATAAAGTAACTCGATTTTTCAAAATTATTTGGGGATTTTTTTTTACTTGCTGAAGTCACGTGGAATGCCTCATATATTCATCGAGTGATCGCGCGCACAGTATCATCGCAAGTTATAGAGCATCGGTAGTATCTCTAGAGAATCATTTTATCATTCGCGAAGATTCCTCAATGTGACGACGCGTAACCCATATGATCATTTGAACAAAGCGCCCTTTCCCATACGCGAAAATCACTTAACAAATTTATCTGTGTTTTTGTTTTTTACTCTCTTACGATGATGTGCATTGCCACATAACGTTACTTCTACCACAATCTACGTGGGACACGGTCCGTTCTAGCAAGCTGAAGGGCAAGGCTCTCAGCAGGTAACCTTCCCTTATTATCATCTCTTATATTCTATCTATACATATCTGTGACTAGCGATCTTTTGGGTTTTTCTCTCTCTTTCGCTCTCCGTCTCTATACTCTTTCTCGTATCTAACAGATATTTGTTTTTCCGATATTTCGTAACGCCGCATCTTTGTTTCGTCGCGTCTGAAAAGACGCTACTTTGCTCGGTCTTTCCCTCATTCTGTCTCATGTATCATTGATCATTCGATGCTCGAGTTTTGCTGAACTTCGTTGCTTTGATATATCGAAGAGATAACAATTATACCTTTCTTCATCGTACGACAGCCAGCACGTCATCCACTCGTGTCTCTCGTTGCTTCGATCGCTTCGCACGCATCGCACGCACGCGCGCGCACACACACACGCGCACGCACACGAACAAAACACACACGAGTTTGCGGCGAGATAAACTTTAATAATAGCTGACAACTAACGTTTGGCGGTGAATTTGACACCTTTCATCCTTTCTTTCCCCAATCTATTGAGGGGAGGTACCTGAGCGAACGGCGAGAAAAACGGGTAAACTTCGGAAATTTTCATCTCAAAAACTGATGTTTCCATTGGATTCGGGTTTTTTTTTGTTGGAAAATATGTACATTGAGGTATTGGACTGTTTCAAAGTAAATCGATAATTCTTTTTTAGCTTGACACAATCTTAAACTATACTTGGACATAAAAAAATAATCCTCGCGAAAGGGGGGCTTCAAGATTTAGACGTGCCTCATCGGACTTTTGTCTTTTTTATTTCGTTAATACGTAAATAACGAATTTGCATGAATGGAACATACATTTTTCTTGTTCTAAAATGATGAATATATTCTAAACTTATGTATAAATACTGAATATAGTATAAAAAAAACGGTCTTGGTTATCGCAGGAACAATTATCGGTCGATATATACGTCGATAAATGCAAAGCAAAAACAAGAATCCCCGTAAAAATGAATTTTTTGAATGAATTTCATTCAAAACATAATTCTATTATTACCATTCGATGTTTAGAAACAAATATTCATTCATGAAAACGCATTTTTTGAAGCCGATACGTCAGGGATTTTGCTTACCGGCCATTCATTGCTTAAAAATATTTCTTTTCAGAGATCAATTTTGTTTTAAGTCGAAGAACTCTCGTGATGTTGAAAATTTGCGTCACATGTGCATTTTCATCGTTAATTTCTACGTGAAAATATGGTTTTCTGCCCCTGATGGGATTAAAGCACCTAACCACGATTTGCAATTGATGCAAAATTCAATCAAGTTCCAAACGATTAATGCTGATGTCTCGGCGGCAGCTCTAAAAAACATCAAGGGGCATCCATGGTATCTAAATGAAGAGCTGGCAGCATTGGCTTTTTTCGATTCAATGGTTCCTACAGATGTGAAACGAAAGATGTTAATAGCCTTAAGGACACGTGAGAGTACATCGAAAAATCAAAAGCGCATTTCCCTGAGCGATAGCGAGTGTCAAACACTGCCGTAAATTGACATCAGTCATTTCATCACTCAAAAGTCGAGACGCTTATTTCAACAATGTGAATTGCCCCATGATTTCCTGGATGAGCCTTTCGAACAATGGGAATCTATTGAAAGCTTTCAAACGTCCTTAAGGGCTTTCTTACAAATGAAAGTAATAAATGATTCAGCTGAACGTGGAGTAGCCCTTGTCGAGGAATATAATAATTTGTTAACCAAAAATGAGGAACAAAAGCAATATTTGTTCCAAATAGTTCAAGACCATAGAAAAAAAAACCCCCAATTGCAATAAGTCAAGTTTTTTGTAGCCGAAAATGATGATCGTAACAGCGTATCAACGAATGTATTCATTGAAGATTATTGACGATAATAAAAAATTCATTTTTACGGGGATTCTAGTATTTTTTATTTTTGTTTGCATTTATCGATGTATATATCGACCGATAATTGTTGGTGCGATAACTAAGACCGTTTTTTTATAGTATATTCAGCATTTATACGTAAGTTTATAATATATTCATCATTTTAGAACAAGAAAAATGTATGTTTCATTCATGCAAATTCGTTATTTACGTATTAACGAAATAAAAAGACAAAAGTCCGATGAGGCACCTCTAAATCTTGAAGGACCGGTCCCCCCTTTCGCGAGGATTATTTTTTTTCTATTTCCAAGTATAGTTTAAGATTGTGTCAAGCTAAAAAATTATCGATCTATTTTGAAACAGTCTATTGAGGCACGTTTGGGAATTTTTCAAAATAAATTCGTTGATTGGAAGCGATTCAAACGCAATTATCATGAAACATGATTTACAAAGTCGGTGCCAGATGTTTCTCGAAAACGACTCGTCCGATTTTGTCCGAATTTGGATACAATATTCTTCGATAGTTTTTCTCGTTCGCCACGCAAGAGTTTTTCATTTGATTGAACCATTGCTTTTTTATGCAATGTGTATGCAATCCAAAATCGTCGGAAATTGCGAACGAAAAACGAATGTTAAATTAAAACGGTCGCAATTCCGTCAAAAATTTAAATTTCAAAAAAATCCTACGTGTCGAACGAGAAAAACTATCGAAGAATATTGTATCCAAATTTGGACAAAATCGGACAAGCCGTTTTCGAGATACATCTGGCACCGACTTTGAAAACTATGTTTCGAGATAATCGCGTTTGAATTGCTTCCAGTCAACGAATTTCTTTTAAAAAAATCCTAAACATACCTCAATGTACATATTCACCAATAAAAAAAACCCGGATCCAATCGAAACATTAGTTCTTGAGATAAAAATTCCCAAAGTTTACCTGTTTTTCTCGCCGTTTACTCGGGTACCTCCCCTTAAGCATATGAAAGTGTGTATACTTGCACCATCTTTCCTGCGAGTGTGTGTGTGTGGGGGGGTGTCTTTACGATATACGTATCGATAGATGAAAAAGGATGCTTTTGGATGAAATTTTGGCAGACTATTAGGCTTAACCGTAATGATGTTTATTCCTCGACGAACGAGCAGTAGCGTAGCGGATAACAAGAGCTTTCACACACCCTCGGCCGAGTGCGATCAGCCCTATCTGTACTGTACTCTTACGCAACCCGGCGACAAGGTAACGTAACCATCATCTTTCTTTTCCAATCGAGCACATCGAGTACAAAATAAAACGCAACGATACAAAAGTAAAGAGAAAGGGAAAGGAGAACGAATGTGTAATGAAATTGGACCGCAGCCGCTGTCTTGTCCGCCCGCGATGAGACTCGTTACGGTGCAACGTCTGAACAAAACTGTCAAGTATCTGTTGCGCGGTGACAGCGAGGGTGTGATTATGCTGTGGACCGTGCCGGACGTGACGCCGCAGCAACTTTTGCAAATAAGCCAGAACGACAAGAAATCCCAGCCTAGTCTGGCGCCAACGATAAAGACGAGTCTGACGGAAGCGTGGGAGTCGATGAAACCCTCGCCCGTCGGAATACTCGATCAATTGGATCCGGGGGACGCTCACGGCTTGAAATTAACCGCCTGCATGTATCTGCCCCAGCAGAGCCGTCTCGTAGTTGGCCGTGAGGACGGTAGTATAGTTATCGTACCGGCTACTCAAACGGTCATGCTCCAATTGTTGCACGGCAATCATCAGCACTACGACGGTAAGGCCACTTGAGGAACGTTGCCGACTCTTCGTCAGTTGGAGTCGACACAATCGACAGTCTCCTTTCAGACTGGCCACCCCATCAGATTCTCCTCGGACACTCGGGACGCGTAAACTGTCTCTTGTATCCGCACAGTGCCGCTCCACGTTACGATCGCACACATCTCGTTTCCGGCTCGGTCGATTTCGCCGTTTGCCTCTGGGATCTCTACGCTGGCACTCTCATTCATCGTTTTTGCGTTCACGCCGGTGAAATAACGCAATTGATGGTACCACCGGACAATTGTAGCGTGAGTCCTACATTTACGATAAATATTAGGTGTAGTAAAAAGAAATCCATTATTTTTGCAATAGATTGCTTTAGTAATCTGTATGGCGTTAGGAAGATAAGATTTCGTACTGAAATAAACATCTCTGACAGTTTTGTGATTGCTTGACTCAATATTGTTGGAGCGCGCGTCAAAGATGGCCACCGGCAAAGTGAAAATACGCCATATTTTACAGTTGTTCTTCGATAAAGGCGAAAACGCGAGCCAGGCGGCTGAAAATGTGAATAGCGTTTATGGTCCTGATACTGTAACAGCCAATCACGTGCAATTTTGGTCTCGTCGATTCCGTTCCGGTAATTTTGATGTCAAAGATGCACCACGCTCTGGAAGGCCACTTGTCGAAAATGTCGATGAAATAATGGAAATCGTCGAGTCCGACCGTCATGTTAGCGCTGTTTCGATTGCCCAGGAGCTAAACATTGCACAAACAAACCGTTTGGAACCACTTGAATAAGGCTGGATACAAAAAGAAGCTCGATGTATGGGTGGCACACGAGTTAACGCGAAAAGACCTCATGGACCGAATTTCCATCTGCGAATCGCTGCTGAATCGCAACAAAATCGACCCATTTCTGAAGCGGATGGTGACTGGTGATGAAGTGTGGGTCACTTACGACAACGTCAAGCGAAAACGGTCGTGGTCGAATCGCGGTGAGCCGGCGCAAACGGTGGCCAAGCCAGGATTGACGGTCAGGAAGATTTTGCTGTGTGTTTGGTGGGATTGGCAGGGAATCATCTACTATGAGCTGCTCCCCTACGGCCAAACTCTCAATTCGGACCTGCACTGTCAACAATTGGACCGTCTGAAGGAAGCAATCGCCCAGAAGCGGCCAGCTTTGGCCAATAGGAGAGGAATTGTGCTGCATCAGGACAACGCCAGGCCACACACATCGATAGTGACTCGCCAGAAGCTCCGGGAGCTTGGTTGGGAGGTTCTTATGCATCCACCTTATAGTCCGGATCTGGCACCAAGTGATTACCACCTGTTCCTGACGATGGCGAATGATTTTCCTGGTGAAAAATTCGCGTCAAGAGGAGCTTGTGAAAATCGACTGTCCCAGTTTTTTGCCAATAAGGACGAGGGTTTCTATGAGGAGGCATGATGAAATTTCCTTCAAATGACAACAAGTTATCGGTCAAAACGGTGCATATTTGATCTAAATCGGATCATTCTAACTATGCCAAATAAAGCCTTCAATTTCATGCAAAAATAATGGATTTCTTTTTACGACACCTTATATTATTTCACCTCACGTCTCTTTGGGCTTTCTTTCAACGGGATGTTCTCTCTCGTCGTTCTACAGCCTCGCATACAAAAGTGCGTGTGCAGCGTCGCGTCGGATCACAGTGTGACTCTACTCTCGCTCGCGGAAAGAAAGTGCGTCGTGCTCGCGTCCCGACACCTCTTTCCCGTCGTCACCATCAAGTGGAGGCCACTCGATGATTTCATGATCGTCGGCTGTTCGGACGGTGCCGTCTACGTCTGGCAGATGGAAACTGGACATTTGGATCGAGTGCTGCACGGTGAGTTTATTTGAGTTAGGGACACGGTCTTGCATACAGGTCTGGAAACTCCTAGGGTGGGGAGTGACTCAGATAATGAGGCGAACGGGCAGTTCTCGCTTCTGCCACCCGTAGCGCTGCTAGATAGAAGTTAGCCAATCAAACGCAGGTCCGAACAGCTGTGCAAAGGCGCAGATTTTTCAAAATAAACATAGAGTCTTTTCGGTTTAGCTACACTTTCAACAATTTCAATAGATACAGTAATAGAAAGTCCTCAGAAGGCGTAAGAAGGGTAGAAAAGTGTAGTAAAAACGAACAGACCCAATATTTGTAAGAGCGATACAAATGGAAAATGATTGTATGCAAGACCGTGGTTAGGGATCAACCCAAACAAACCAAACAACATACCGCCATATCGACATATTGACGTACGGCCATATCGTCATATCGACATACCGCCATATCGACATGTCGAAATACGAGGGATTCTCCGTCAATTCAGCCACTTTTTTGCCGACCATCTCAGATCTGCGCCATAATTGGTTATATCAAAGTCCTACTAAAAGGCATTCTATGTGAATTTTTTCAGATTTTTCAATTCGACATTTTTGAAAATGCCGTTTTTTTCCAAATGAATATATCTCGGAAACTTGAAGTAACTTCAAAAAAATGTCAATTTTAGCACAAAAGGGGGAAATTATTTATTGTTATTCGAAAAAAGCCGTTTTTTTCGGCTGAAAAAATTACAGAGTCGTCCAGTATGTCTGACGACATCGCAAAAAAATCGCCAGAGTGGCACGGAGCGAGGTTCCGGTATAAAAAAAATAATTTTTGTGGTTTCATTTTTTTTACCCTAGAACCTCGATCCGTGCCACTCTGGCGATTTTTTCGCGATACCGTCAGACATACTGAAAGACTCTGTAATTTTTTCAGCCAAAAGAAATGGCCGTTTTTTAATAAGAAAAAATAATTTCCCCCTTTTTTTGGTAAAAAATCAGCGTTACCGGAACGTAAAAATTATTTCAAGTCGTCCGCTCGAAAGCTAACACAAAACTACAACTTTTATGTACAGACATTTCTTTTTCCAGTTACGTCTAGTTTCCGAGATATATTCATTTGGAAAAAAAACGGCATTTTCTAAAATGTTGAATTATATATCATCATATCGACATATCGACGATAGAGCTGGCTACACCGATCCCTATTTACTTATTTTCTTTCTCTCATTTCGGCCGTCAATCGATTCGTTTTGTTGCTTTCGTTGGCAGGTATCATCGCCGAGGAGGTACTCTACGCTTGCGACGAGAACACGATCGCCGCAACGGGAGGCAGCGCCGCACCCGGCGGTGAACTCGGTCTTGCCAATCCAGCCGTTCACTTTTTCAGGTACCACGACAAACAACATCCTCCCCTCCTTATTCGAGTGAACAGACAAAAATAATAAAACGCGACCGTCTCGCCTCGTTCGCAGGGGCTTGAGACACAGAAATTTATCGGCGATACGTCACGCGACCCAGCGCGGCCTTCATCAATTGCAGCAATTGCACGGTGGTCCCGGCAACGACCATGGCAATCAGATCAAGTCGAAAGGTGCACCCCTCATGATTCAAGGCTTCAGAAGTAATCCGAAGGATCCCGAGAGCCATATACTCTTCTTCGACATCGAAGCCCTCATAGGTATGTTTTGATTGCTTCGCTTTGAAAAAAAAATAAATTGCGAGAGGCACCGAAAAAAAAATTGCTCGATGTCGCGACGCCATTCCAACTATCCTAGAAACAAGTCGAACAAATGTAGACGAAAAGAAAAAAATATTCGCACACACACAGTACAATTATTGAGCGACGAGTACGGGACGATGTCACCCGGATCTCTCGAGGCTCAGGGCCTCATTTCCGCATCCGAGTATCAGAAAGTCGCGGCTCTCACGCAATCAGCTAGTCCCGATGCTCATAAAAAAATAGCAGGTAAGACGGAACGCGCGCGCGCGTGTGTGCGAGCCACTCGTTGAAAAAAAAAAAGAAAGACATTTACTTGTCGAAAATGTTTATTAAAGAGGAGGATTGCTGTGCATATTTTTGTAGACTTTTTCGGTCGCGTCAAGGATAAAGCGGGCGACGTTGAAAGAATTCTCAAGGAGAAAGATCGTCACGGTACCGTCTTCAATTTCTCTCTCTCTCTCTCTCTCTCTTTTCTAATTCTTATTCTCATTTCTTTCTCTCCCGTTATACTTTTTTTCGTGTCATTCGAAGCAAATATCCCCGTTTCCTTTTCCAGGGTAGCCGTTGCGTTTTTTTTTGTTCTCCCAACGTTTGTCGAAACGACAACGGCATATGTTAATCCTGTAATTTTTATTTTCATTCTCATTCACGTGTAGTTTAGAGTGGATATGTTTTTCGCGGATGTAAAAATGTCCGGCTGTTGTCTCAAGGTGAATATCTCCTCTTCTTTAGGTATATTGGCTAAGATGAAGGAGGGCGCGGAAAATGTTCATACAAAGTTGCAGGCCAAGGCGGAGAGCGTTGGCCTCAAGCCGTCGAATCTCGACGGCAAAGGTCAGAGCCCATGTAACGAGGCGAAGTGCATTCTTTTTCACTCCATTGTCGATGGAACACGCATATATACATACATTTTTATTATTCTCCCCTAGCGCATGGAATTTACGTTTGTTTTCCTTTAGTTTGCTGCTAAAATCGCTGTAACGGATGTACTTTCCTCGCGAGATAACATTTTTTTTTTTTGTAGCACCAAGTGTCGTTACGTGTGTTGTATCGGAGGAAAGAGAGCCTGCCCTCGGCGTATGCGCTTTTTAAGATGAATTATTTTCGATCGATACACTGAGAAACGAAAATCATTGATCCAATATCGTTGGTGTTATTGAATGAAATTTTGTTGATTCAAGTGTAAAATTGTCGGTGTGAATAATCGGATTTATCAGTCCAGACAAAACGCTATTGACTTTAAGGTGTGAGATGCAGTCAGAGGCGGGAAAAAAGGAGCATTTTCGATAATTTTTTTTATGGTAATTAAGTTTGTTCTACAAAAGTGGTTGCACAGACTTTTTATGTTATATTTCAACTTGACTTGTACAAATTTTCAAAGCAAAATATTGATTATTTATAGAAAATATCGCCATCTTTGTCGGACCCCCTTCGGCACGTGCTTTGCGGTGACCGTCATAAAATTTTACTGGATCATCTGAAATAAAAAAACCAAAAAAATTCATTGGTTCAATAATAAATCTCGTCCTTAATCGAAGCTTTTTTTTTTAATTAACAAAATGGCGGCTTCCGATAGATAACTTTCGATTTTCGAACAAAACAAAATTTTCAACGAAAATGAGAATCCTTCGATCAAGGACTAGTTTTTAATGCTATCAATAAGCACACCGAATTTCATCAAAATCCATCGCATTCTTCACGGAATAAAAAGTGTTGTAGCAACCGCTCAATTATTTCATCCATACATCTACGGATCGTATATAGAATGATTTCAATAGAATATCATTTCATTTGAAGGATAATGTAGATATTCAAAGAACAGAAGAGATTTTCAAATAAAACAATACGTTATTTGAATCAATGACATTTTCATACATTTTATAGTATTGCAACAATCTCATATATCGCTGGCACTCCGCGATCAGACATTTATCTGAATCAACCAATATGTTTTTTTGATTCAATTGGTTTTTTTTTTCTCAGTGTACGATATTTCGATCCAAGAGATTATTTCAAAGCACGCTATAGTGTTTGTCGCGCGCACTTTTGTACACGAAGCCGAGAGGAAGGAGAAAAGGGGGTTTGCTCGGTCCGAGTCGGTCGGTCGATTCTGATCGGTTGTCGAAATAATTTGTAGGCGAAGGCTGGCACAACAACGAGGCTACGAGAAACAGCTTGAAGCGCAACGGAGCGTTCAACGAGCCAAACGCAACGATGGAAGTGGCGCAACTCTTGCTGAGTCTTCTTCACGCGTGGGGCATGGATCCGGATCTCGACAGAGTCTGCGAGGCTAAACTGGGATTGCTCAGGCCAATGGTACCAGTTTCCTTCGGTGTTTTGTCCAAGGGAGGTTAGTCTGCGAGAGAGGGCTGGCAATGAGCATCGACGGGAAAGAAAGAGGAGGGGCGTGGGAATGATTATTAACATTGGTGAACATTTCAATCAGGCTACATGTCGCTACTGTTGCCAACGTGGCAGAGTCAGCTGGAGCCAAGCGACGCACCCGCGACACAATTGGAGCAACGCTTGCCCGCCGAATTGGTCAGACAGGACAAACTGACGAAAGCGTTCACGGCCCGCGCACACTGGGAACTGTCCACGACCCTAACGAGCAATCATTTGTTGGCCGTTGTCGCCCTTGCCAATACTCTCATGTCAATGAACAATGCGACCTTTGTGCCCGAGCAGGAGAGAAATCGAAAAATGCACCGGTATGTGAGACGTTTTTTTCTTCGTGTCTTATTTTTTTTTTCGTTTTTGTCTCTTTATTTGAAATCGCAGACCGGGAAACAGAGCCGGTGTCAATTGGAACAAGGCCGAGGAAGAGAACGAGGAAATATTCACGGTACAACAGGCTCAAATAAAGCAGGGATGGTCGTTGCTCGCGACTTTACACTGCGTCCTTTTGCCGGACAAAGTCGCGGCTCAGGGCGGTTCAAAGACGTTCAAGCGGCCGCAGGTTGAGATGATGGCTCGACGATGGCAGCACCAGTGTCTCGAGGTTCGTACACTGACAAAACAGTTTATTCATAGTGAAGAAATACATTTAGTTGGCAGTGTTATTCAAATATTCCTTAACTGTTACAAAATTCGTTTAGTCGTTTGGATATATTCGTGTTCTCATTGCAACATTTTATAGCCATTTCTTTGGCAATAATGATTTACCAGGTGCGTAACTAAGTTTCCGGATTTTTACCAATAAAAAATCGAAAATTTCAAGACAAATACAAAAAATGGTTCATTTGAAGTATTTTTACCGCGACGATAAAAAGACGCGTCTTTGGACTGAAACCATTCGTCCAACCAATTTTGTACTGTATCGTAATTGGCCAAGTGTAGCCCACCCAAGCCATGCGCCAATCGACCGGAACAAGCGATAGTCTGAAGGGGCCAGGTCTGGCGAATACGGCTGGTGCGTCCTTCCTTCTGGATTATGCCCAAAGTTTTAAGACGTTTTCCTACCGTTGATAAGTCAACTCCCAACGATGTAGACAATTCTCGAAGCGTTTGAGATGGGTCTTCATTGAGCAATGCCTCCAACTCGTTATCTTCAAATTTTTTCCGCTGGCCAGGTCACTCCTTTTCATCCAAGTCGAAATCACCAGCTTTAAAACGTGCAAATCACTTCCGAGACGTTTGCTCAGAGCATGTTCACCATACACTTTCACTGAAATACGATGAGCCTCAGCAGCACTTTTGTTCATATTAAAGTAATGAAGTAAAACTCCCCGCAAAAACACTTTATTCGGCACAAATGTTGACATATTCAATAAATTATAAAGTGCGGTTATTTACGATTCAAAAAGAGGTTATGTACGACAAATGACATTCAATGATAGCTGTTTCGCGATGAATACATTACTGTCGATAACAACGGAATACCGTACTACCTACGCCATCTCTTGTTAAACGCTACGAATTAATTCCAACACTTGATATATTTGTACAAAGCATTGGGTTAGACCAACTGTTATTCTATTGGCTATTAAGAACGAGTATGTTCCATTGAAGTATCAATGTCTTAAGTATTACCAAATCTTTATTTGTGACAATTCAGAGGCTCAAATGAATGATTCGTTAAGGTAGTTCCTCTGCGGAAATCTCAACCAAAAGTTTACACACCATGCTCATGTTTAAAAGATTGATAATTGGTTTAATCAGTAATGAATAAAATTAAAAACTACGCAATATTGACTCGGTACTAGTAGATAATACGATGGATATCATTTATTGCCGTAAAATATATTTTGTATTGTGTTTTTGATCGACCATTGCCAGTAAACTTTTTGCCGGGACTGTCCAGGCTGTGCCCCAATTGTTTGTTTTCCAGGCTTTGCCAGGCTTTGCACCAAAATTGTGAAGGCTTCTCATGGTTATATCTTGGAAACTAGATGGTGAATCATTCTCATTTTTTTTCACATTATTCGTGATATCTTACTGCAGCTTATCCTCGTTTTTGATCAATTTCTTAATTTTAGTTTTGACGGTAGAATTAATGATGCTCTGTTTGCCCATCATAACGCATTTGTTACGTGTAAACCAAGCCAACTTTAAGTGTAAATATCTCAGGTTCGGGGTGGTCAAACTTATTCAAATTGCACAGATGTTTGGATAATGTATTAAATAACGTATATGACAAATTTCAACCATTTCTTAATTCAACTCTTCTGTGGAGGTACTACCTTAACTGTAAGAAGATATTTATTTCGCCATATCCGACTTGACCATTTGTTAATAGTTGACAAATCCCGGTACATGGAAATATATTGTCTTCTCAGTGTACCGAGTTTGTTTCGACTCGTTCGTTACGTGCGCTCTATTATTCACTTTACGCAAGCGCAGGTGAGGGAAGCTGCTCAGGCTCTACTTCTCGCGGAACTGGGTCGTATGGGACCAAAGGGACGGAAAGCGCTCGTCGACAATTGGTCCCAGTATTTGCCGATGTACAGTACCCAGGAGCCGATAGTTTCGGCTCAACCGCCGAATCACAGTCCACCCTCGGGTAGCAGCCCCGTTCCACCGGGAGATGCGCTACCGGATGATGACGACGAGGAGGAGGAATTACTCGCCGAGGAATCGAGTATCACGAGAAAGCCCTCGAGTGTTGCCGAACTCAAGCGAAAACAGAACACGGCGGTTGTTTTGTTGGGCGTGATCGGAGCCGAATTTGGCCAGGACGTTGCGAATACTGCGGCAGCGGTGGCGGCGGCGGCGGCGGCGGCAACGGTGTCCTCGATGATGACGAATGCGACAACAATAGCAACAGCAGCAACGGCAACAGGAACAACGACGACGGCGAATCAGCGACGCGAGGGTGAGCAACGTAGAAAGAGCTCGCTCGCCGAAGGCTTCGGTATAGGAAACAACAATCTCGCGCGGCACACGAGTATGGCACTCACGCATCTTCTTCACGCGCCGCATTCTCCGAAATTGCCGATGCACACCTCGCTTCGACGCGCCGCGATCGATCTGATCGGGCGAGGTTTCACCGTTTGGGAACCGTATCTGGACGTTTCTAAGGTAATGCCGTTGACGCGCGAACAAACCGATACACAATTGAGGGGTTAGGCCACAGTAACGGGTACAAAATCATGGGCGAATTTAAGAATTTTTTTTTTTCGTATGGAAAAGTGATTCACTCGTAAAATTAATTACGCATCTATTTAGTGGGAATATCAAGCTGTTAGAAAATATGTATTTTTTTTCGATGTACAAAATGGCTGACTACTAATATTTTCTACCTTTTTTTAGGCGCTCCGCGGCGTGACATTTAGCATCTACAATTCTTTACCTAGAACAAAAAACAAAAATTCTCGTCCATCTACATTGGAATACCTAGAGAAGTGCGTACGGAATTTAAAAAATATTGTTTTGTTCAAAAGTTGTAGGTATTTGAATGAATTTTCAGTGCAAAATTTCGTACGAAACTGCGCATAAAATGAAAAGTTTTCGATTAATCGGAAATTCCGTACGTACTTCTCTGCGAAATGCAATTAGGAACATAACTTTTAAATTTGAAGTAAATCGAGTGAAATTTGTCGAAGTTATTTGTCACGCCAATTGGAAAAAAGCTGTTTCGAGAAAAACGCGTTTAGGTTTTCGGGACTTTATGGCCGTGCCAGAGGTGGGCTTGCGTTATACGCTCAAAGTCGGTGAAAAAAAAAATTCCTGCTATAAATCGAATAGTTACTTCTTTTTATGATGATAACGCAAAGTTTTAGCGAAAAGAAAAACGATTTTTTGAAAATTCTACTGTGGCCTTACCCCTTGAAGGGGAAAATTACTGTGCAAGAACTTGCACAGTAGCTTTCCCACATCCCCCAGGCAAAATTTGAAGAATTTTTAAAATAATTCTCGAAAGTACATGTATTGAAAAATATGTTGGCAACATTTTTATTCACAAGTCCGAAAATTGACGGAGATATAGGTCGTGTTCGTTGGATCTCATAATTTTGTTATGAACAAGTGCGCATGCGCATAATGATGTGCAATGCGCAACTGCGCATGCGCTTATTAATGCAGTACGCGCAACTGCGCATGCGCTTAATGATGCGCGACGCGCAACAGCGCATGCGCTTAATGAGGCGCAACGCGCAACTGCGCAATGAAACGAGTCATTCGTTTTGCGCATGATTCGTTTCATTGCGGAGTTGCGCGTTGCGCATCATTACGCGCATGCGCACTTGTTCGTATCGAAATGCAAGACCCAACGAACACGACCATAGTCACTTTAGTGAGAGCAGATAGCGCGACCGGTTAGTGCCCTCAGTCCCTACAGGTGTGGCATCATTGACAATATATGAAGTACAGGCTCTTATTATTTTGTGAACTATCACGAAGATGAAGAACCGTCATATCGCCCGCGACTACATACTTCAATGTAAATATCAATATTCTGGAAAAAATCGTAACTTCATACCACGAAACACGGAACGAAAACTTTGAACGCGTTTTTCTCGAAACTAGTTTTTTCGACCTGGTCCGAGCGAATACTTAAAAACTTATCAACCGATTGTCAATTTTTTTAAAAACATTTTTGTAATCGCAGTGACTAAGGCTGTACGGATCCGCGTTTTTAACATTTGATAATTACTATTTCTAAAGACTTCTTGAATACAGAAAAAGGGCCTTGAAAATAGAAAAAAATGTTCAAACTGTCGACATATTGTAGAAAAAAAACCAAAATAAACAAACGGCTACGCATAACGATAGCTACATTTGTATAGATATCGATAAATTGTTGACTTTTCATCTACGGATAACCTTTCATAAAGATATCGATGGGACAATGAAGAGAATTTTATTTTTTTCGTCGTCAAATCAAGGCATATATCTCGGTTAATTTTCAAGATTTTATCATAAAAATTGGTATAAAACTAGATGAATATATACTTCATAAGATGAGTATAAACCCGATCCTTTGATAATTAGTTATGTCTATGAAAAAAATCGCAATTACTGACGACAAAGCACCCGTTACGTAACGGAATAAGGGAGGGGGCCAAGCGTTACGGCCCCGTTACGTGGAAGAGGGTCGAAAATTGGGAAATGTTGCGTTACGTAATTTGTGTACGCCCCTTTCGTACACAGGTACTTCTGGGACTGTTGGAGATGTGCTGTGACGCGGACAAGCTCGTACCCAGTATGACGTACGGATTGCCCCTCACACCACAGGCCGACAGTTGCAGAACGGCCCGACACGCCCTTACCCTCATCGCGACGGCTCGGCCGGCGGCCTTCATCACGACCATGGCGCGAGAAGTAGCCAGATTCAATACGCTCCAGCAAAACGCTCAGACCTTGAACGTAAATCTCGGGGCTAGCGTACTCGCGAGAGCGAAGCCCGAAATTCTTAGGATCGTCGAGCAGCTGATTGACAAAATGCAGAGCGAAATGAGCGATCTACTGGTCGAGGTTATCGAACGATTCGTTTATTCTCTTTTTTTTCTTTCTTAAGGGGAGGTACCTGAGTAAACGGCGAGAAAAACAGGTAAACTTCGGGAATTTTGATCTCAAAAACTAATGTTTCGATTGGATCCGGGTTTTTTGTTATTGGAAAATATGTACATTGAGGTATGTTTAGGAATTTTTAAAAATAAATTCGTTGACTGGAAACGATTCAAACGCGATTGTCTCGAAACATAGTTGTTCAAAGTCGGTGCCAGATGTATCTCGAAAACGGCTTGTCCGATTTTGTCCGAATTTGGATACAATATTCTTCGGTAGTTTTTCTCGTTCGCCACGTAGGGGTTTTTCATTTGATTGAACCATTGCTTTTTTATGCAATGCGTATGCAATCCAAAATCGTCGGAAATTGCGAACGAAAAACGGATGTTGAATTAAAACGGTCGGAATTCCGTCAAAAATGAAAATTTCAAAAAAATCCTACGTGGCGAACGAGAAAAACTATCGAAGAATATTGTATCCAAAATTTGGACAGAATCGGACAAGCCGTTTTCGAGATACATCTGGCACCGACTTTGAACAACTATGTTTCGAGATAATCGCGTTTGAATCGCTTCCAGTCAACGAATTTATTTTAAAAAATTCCTAAACATACCTCAATGGACATATTTTCCAATAAAAAAAAAACTCGAATCCAATCGAAACATTAGTTTTTGAGATAAAAATTCCCGAAGTTCACCGGTTTTTCGCGCCGTTTACTCAGGTACCTCCCCTTAAGGCCTTGGGCCACTCTAGAGGCCGAAAACATAGGCTTTTTGGGGATTTTTTTCCAGAAAAACTACAAAAAAAATCGAGATTACACAAGAGGGTGTTTATGATGCATATATACATATGACTGTATACAATAATTTTTTTAAAGCGATTAATTTCAAAATGGCGGCTGTGCAGCGTTTATCTCAAAACTGCATTTTTTTAGTTGGTCGGAGGCATAACTCAGAGAATTTTCAACCGATTCACTTGAAATGTTGAATATATCTTGAAAAATACATTGTCTATGGAAGTACGTAGGATTTTTTCTTATTGCATAGTTAATTTGTTATTAACAATTATCTGACGATATTTTAGGCAAATTTTTGGAAAGTGAAAAATTTCGTCAGATAATTGGTAATAACAAATGAACTATGCAATATAAAAAAAAAACCCTACGTACCTCCATAGACCAGAGTTGGGCGTAATTCTATTTATAAATACGAATGCGAATTTATTCACATCGTGATTTTCACGTGAATATAAATACAAATTTATTCATACTTCACTTATTTGTATTCATATGCATGCATACAAATACTATTGTATTCACAAATATTCTGAACATACAAATAAATTCACAGAAAAAATTGTGAATATTCACAAAAAATGTGAATATTTACACAAAAAAGTCCTGTGAATTAAAAAAAAATTCACATCAAAATCTGTGAATGCAAATGTATTCACAGAAATTGTAAGTACAAAAAAATTCACAAAATAAGTTGTGAATTTTTTCGTATTTAAGACAAATTAAAATCAAATTCACAATGATGAGATTGAAATTTACACCAAAAGTGAGTTCTTACGTATTTTGGGAGGAAACATTGCGTCGAGGCAAAGAAATTTTTGCAAAAAAAGTTGTGAGTTTCAAATATAACATTATAAATATGAAAAAAATCACAAAATGAGTTGTGAATTTCCTCAAGTTGAAGAAAATTAAAATCGAATTCACGACAATTATAATAAAATTAACACCACAAGTGAGTTCTTACGTATTTTGAGAGAAAACATTGTGCTGAACTCAACACAATGTTTTTGCTCGACGCAATGTTTTCTCTCAAAGTACGTAAGAACTCACTTTTGGTGTAAATTTTAATTTAATCATTGTGAATTTGATTTTAATTTGTCTTAAATACGAAAAAATTCATATCTTATTTTGTGAATTTTTTCGTATTTACAATTTTTTTTGAATACGTTTGCATTCACAGATTTTGATGTGATTTTTTTTTAATTCACAGGATTTTTTTTTCAAATATTCACATTTTTTGTGAATATTCACCATTTTTTCTGTGAATTTATTTGTATGTTCAGAATATTTTTGAATACAATTGTATTTGTATGCATGCACGTGAATACAAATAAGTGAAGTATGAATAAATTTGTATTTATATTCACACGAAAATCACGATGTGAATAAATTCGTATTCGTGTTTATAAACAGAATTACGCCCAACTCTGCCATAGACAATGTATTTTTCGAGATATATTCAACTTTTCAAGTGAATCGGTTAAAAATTGTCCGAGTTATGTTTCCGGCCAACTTAAAAAATGCAGTCTTGAGATAAACGCTGCACGCCGCCATTTTGAAATGAATCGCTTCAAAAAAATTATTGTATACAGTCACTGATGTGTATGATAAACACCCTTTTTGTAATCTCGATGTATTTCGTAGTTTTTCTGAAAAAAAAATCCCCGAAAAGCCTATTTTTTCGGCCTCTAGAGTGGCCCAACCCCTTAAATACCTTGCGACTGCATCGCGACGCGTCTGTTGCTTTATTCATTGTTTGCCCTTGCAACAGGTGATGGATATCATTCTGCATTGTCTCGACCCTGGTCATTTGAAGACGAAGCCGCTCAACGAAGTCTTTCCCGCTGTATGCAGATTCAACCAGGTAAAGGAGAAATTTATTTTTCTAGTGGTCAACGTTCCCCTTTCGGAGAGGTTCGTTTGATAAGAAAAAAAAACAATTTTGTTCTCGACCAGGTGAGCCATTGTCCGGCCACTCGCAGGATAGCCGTTGGTGGCCGTGGCGGTCAATTGGCCCTGTACGAGCTTCGTGGCAACGTTAAGTGCCAAACGGTATCGGCGCATCAAGCTCCCGTGACCGCGTTGGCATTTTCACCCGAAGGAAAGTTTCTCGTCAGTTATTCGTGCCCGGAAAACAAACTCTGCTTCTGGCAGGTGAGTCGTATTATTCGTCCCCCTTAAGGGGAGGGTAGCGGTTTCAGCGTGAAAAAAAACACTTTTCTGCGATTTTTTTTCATCTATGAGGCATTCACGTCACTTCAGCCAGTAAAAAAAAATCCACGAATAATTTTGAAAAACCGAGTTACTTTATTGAAAAATATTCACCGAGTGTCGAAATTGAAAAAAAAATTCTGACGTTTTTTCTCGTTGATTACCATTTTTTAACATTTTTTCCATTGAAATGGCTGTATCTTTGGCAGGATTTGACGTATTCACATTCGTAAAAAACGAAAATGTGCGTCTTTTTATAGTCTTGCAGAAAAAAATTCATTTAGATTTTATTGAGCAAGTCGAACGTCCGTTTCAGGGCAAAATATGCAAGAATATTTTTTTTCTCAAGGAACGACACTCGTTATTTTATTTTTTTAAATTTCCCCGAATTGTGAATACGAAAAACGGATTTTTGGTATTTTTCATATTATGGGATTCCTAAACACCGTGAAGTAATAGCTATTTTTATTATTTTTATTTTTAAAAATTAATATTCGATTGAAGAGTGTGGAGCACTCCAAGGCCCCAATACATATGACATATATGTCATATTTATTTCAAAAACCAGGTTAACATACAGCGAGTGCTCCACACTCTTCAATCGAATATTAATTTTAAAAATTAAAAAAAAATGGCTGATACTTCACGGTGTTTATGAATCCCATAATATAAAAATACCAAAAATCTGTTTTTCGTATTCACAATTCAGGGAAATTCCTAAAAATAAAATAACGCGTGTCTTTCCTTGAGAAAAATAAATTTTTCGCATATTTTGCCCTGAAACGGACGTTCGACTTGCTCAATAAAATCTAAACGAATTTTTTTCTGGAAGGCCAGAAAACGACGCACATTTTCGTTTTTTACGAATGCAAATACGTCAAATCCTGCCAAAGATACAGTCATTTCTAAGGAAAATTTTTTAAAAAATGGTAATCATCGAGAAAAAACGATAGAATTTTTTTTTAAATTTCGACACTCGGTGAATATTTTTCAATAAAGTAACTCGATTTTTCACCATTATTTGTGGATTTTTTTTCTGGCTGAAGTGACGTGAATGCCTCATAGATGAAAAAAATTCGCAAAAAAGTGATTTTTTTTTCACGCTGAAACCCCTACCCTCCCCTTGATAAGGAGAAGGACGGGGAAAAGAAAAAGTCCCATATTGACGGAGGAAAAAACTTGGTTGGATTGTTTAGCAAACGAGTAGCGGTATGTTCGGTCTTGGAAATTCTCAGACGCGATGCGTTAAGTCGTACAGCACGGCGCCGATAAACGACGTTGCCCGATTGAATCCAATGCGGCTGGCCCGACTCATATGGATCAACAATCGCACCGTTACGCTCATGCTAGCCGACGGATCCGAGACTCGTTTCAACGTCTAATTCGCCTCGCCGCACTCCCCTTTCTTCACCTATCGTTATTAAACGCCCGAGATTGCCGGTTGGAGCGCGATTGCGAGATTATGTTTTTCGAATAAATTGTACATTCAGCGTATCCGAATGTTACGATGCATTCGTACTTAATTTTTGGCCGAATATTTATGGAAACAAGTAAATAATTCGAAATCAATTCAATCGAGATATAGAGAAAATAGTACAATAGAAAAGTAACGATTGTCTCTTGTTCTCGCGATCGCGCTCGCCGGTCTTTCCCTGACAAGAATCACAGAGCGAAATCTCGAGTACGAAATAACGTTCGATTCTTGGTTTTGTTGTTGTTATTGTTGTTGTTGTTGATGTTTTATTTCCATCCCTCTCTTCTCTCTCTCTCTCTCTCTCTTTCATTTCAACGCACTGATCGATCGATGGACGATTCATACCAAATTATAAATATATATAGCGTACCTCGTGAAAAGTATTGTACATACCCGTCTATCGATACGCGCATACACACACACATATGTATATACACGCTTGGCCAAAAGTTTGGGGCTGCGATTTTTCTTTGCGGACTAAAAATTGAATATCTCGGCCAAAATAAATCGGAAGCCAATTTACCAAACGGGGTTTCGAAGAGAATAAAGTCAGCTTCAATTTGCTTTTTTAATTTTATTTCATCGATTTTTTTTGTGCCCGTTACGTCATTTTGAAAATGGCGGTTTTTTGACGATTTTCGCATCTTGCAAAGTCGTTCGCTGGACTTTGGAAAAATAGAAATCTCGCTGTATAGTGAAATGATCTTCGAAAAGGGACGTGTTAGCTTTAGTTTCGTTAAAAAAAAAATGTTGCAATTTTTTTCGCAGAGAAATTTTGTTGTTATTGAAAAAAAACGGCAGGTTTCCGTAAAGCCGGCATCGTGCAGCGTATCGTGAAAACTATGAGGTTGAGAATATTCGTCCTAAGGACTTAAAAGTTTGGTTTTGTTACTCTTGGAGTTGAATTTTTTTCAGATTTTTTTGGCAACATTTTTTTTCATCGCTAGTTTTGGTTGATCGTCGACGTTTAATATGATTAATTTATTGCCATTACATTTAAACGACGAGGTTTTAATGAAAATATCTTTGTTTCAAAGTAATGATTCAAGAAAACGGACGTAAATGAATTTGTACGTCGTACGAATCAAATGACGTTCTGAGCTTATACAGAGTCAAACGAATGAGTACTGACTGTCATTCAAATCAAAGATGATCGGGATAAATTGAGTAATTACACTTCGGCAGATTTGAAGATTAGTGACAAGTGCTCTTAAAAATCAAAAGAAAACGTCGCCTGATCAGTACGACGTACAAATTCAATTACGCCTTGACCAAAAGCATTAAGCACCCTGTGTTTTCCTTCTTTTTCTAGTTTAGGCCATACCATTGAACGCTTTTTGTTTTTAAAATGTATTTATTCGTCAATTCAAACAATATTATTAATAGTTAGTCGATCCACCCACAGCCTTCATCATATTCGTTTCAATGTAATGGCAATAAGTTAATCACATTAATCGTCGACGATCAACCAAAACTAGCGATGAAAAAAAATGTTGCCAAAACAATCTGAAAAAATGTTAACAACTCCAAAATAACAAAACAAAACTTTATTTCTTAGGACAAATTCTCAGCGAAAAAAAATTGCACATTTTTTTTTCACGAAACTAAAGCTAACACTTTCCTTTCCGAAGATCATTTCACTAAGTAGCGAGATTTCTATTTTTCCGAAGTCCAGCGAACGACTTTGCAAGGTGCGAAAATCGCGAAAAAGCCCCATTTTCAAAATTACGTACCGGGCACGAAAAAAATCAAAAAAATTAATTTAAAACAGCAAATTAAAGCTGACTTTATTTTCCTCAAAACCCCGTTTGATAAATTGGGTTCCGTTTTTTTTTTGGCCGAGCTATTCAATTTTTTGTTCCGAATGAGAAATTGCAGGTTGCCCCAAACTTTTGGCCAAGGGTGTATTTAGAATGCTTATGTCCGATCAAGCAAAGCGCGAATAGTTGATAAAAGTGCAATCAACGCATTCTGCCGGAAACAAAGGCGCCATTCTCGCGCTGAGGCAACTGCAATTATTACGCATAATAATAAATATATAAAGAAACGTTTATTGCCGCGCTCCCAAATGCAATCGCAGCTGTCAGCTAATGTAATTGTACGTATTTATTTGAATGATTAGCCTTGCAGCCCCCATCTATATATATATATATATATATATATATATATATATATATATATATATATATATATATATATATATATATATATATATATATACACACACACGCGGTGACGGAGACGCGAAAACAAGGGAAGAGTCGCCAATGCGAAACGAAAAAAAAAAATGCACCGCAACCGAAAATAATCGTACGACGCTGGTTTCCGAAACATTTTCTTCTTCAATCAAGGAATCTCGAATGATGTTTACACGGGGCTCTAATTTGCAAACTCCACAAATGCTATGCGAGAGTGCAACGATATACATTGATACCGACAATAACATTACAAAGCTTCATTCAACGATTCCTTTTGCTCGCGATAAAAAAGAAATGAAGAAAACACAAAAAGCTAGTATTATATTCGTCTATCTAATTGTACGTCTTGTTGTACCATATATACATGACTAATGTGACTGGCTCACATAAAACGAAACGAGCGTCCCGTAATTCACCACAAAAATATGCGTTTTCATCGAAAGAAGCAACCTTCCGAAATTGGACGAATGTCGCACACCATTCGCAATGCCACGAATCAACAAATATGCAGCAAATGTATGTGTATATTTGTGAGGATAAAAAAAGGACGCAACGTGTGAGAGACGATTCGTTTATTCCTTCATAAGTTCGATTCTCCTCAGTTGATTTGGAAAAAACGCTGGATGTCGAATTTACGTACAAAACGCATCACAAAGTGGGAAAAAAATGAAAGGCTCGCCAGGATCAAAGTCGGCAATTGATGTACAAGTCGCGAGCGCGAAGAAGAAGAAATGCACGCGTCGCACGTTTGTTAACCGATGTGTAACCTAATTATTAAACACGCAAATGTATCAAAGTTTGTAATCGAATTGTATGAAAGTACGTATGTCAATAGAGTAGAAAGAGCGAGGACGCAACGTCAATTCCAATGGCCGATGACGTAATTTAGTGGCGGCGAGTATCGAAAGGAATTCGCGGGCTCCGTATGAGGTCGCGCTTTCCCTTCTTCCCTTTCCGCAAGCGTGGATCGCTGGAAGTATCGTCTACGATCCGTCCATCACACGGTCTTATATACGGGAAACCCCTAGGGTGGGGAGTGACTCAGATAATGAGGCAAACGGGCAGTTCTCGCTTCTGCCACCCGAAGCGCTGCTAGGCAGAAGTTAGCCAATCAAACGCAGGTCCGAACAGCTGTGCAAAGGCGCAGATTTTCTAAAGTAAACAGTCCGTTCAGTTTAGCTACACTTTCCACAATTTCAATAGGTACAGTAATTGAAAGTCCTCAGGAGGCGTAAGAAGTGTAGAAAAGTGTAGCCAAAACGAACAGACCCAATATTTGTAAGAGCGATATAAATGGAAAATGATTGAGTATTTTTTCACTCCTGAATCCCCGGGCAGAATGAGAATTATTATTTCAGTAGACTGTATTTCTCGTATGTTCGAACTTCTGTGATATTTTTGTTTGGTCGCCATTTGAGTAGATGGGGGGTATGAACAAATTTGCGCGGTCTAAATTTCTGTTCCTTATAATTTATGTTTATTCTTAGTATATTGCATTGCTTGTTTGTTTCTACGACTTTTATTTTTGCTTTTGCTTCTTTAACAATGTTAATAAGAACCTGAAAATAAATACAGGGTGTCCAATAAGAAGTTGCTGAAACTTATCGACTGTCATTTTAAAACACGTGCACAGAATCAGAAAAGCCAAATTGCTTTAAATAGAGGAAACTCTGCAGTTTTAAACGCACATGAATCAAACCCAGTCAAATATTTTTTATGTCAATTTATTATATCTTATAGGAATACCGAAAAAGTACAGTGATTAATGATAGATATTTTCGAAGTGCGAACCGTTAGATTGTGCACAAAAATCAATTCTCTTTTGAAAACTGTGAAAAAGTGTGTCCGACATATCGTTCGTAATGCCGCGAACCACTTCCTGGATGGCCGCGATCAGTTCTTCTACTGTGCTGGGGTTTTTAGCGTAACAATGATCTTTAATGTAACCGCACAAGAAAAAATCACAAGGGTTCAGGTCCGGTGAGTACGTAGGCCATTCTAGTCCGCCTTGAGCAAATTTAGGGTACCCCAGACCGATTACTCGAGTCCCATATACGCGATGAATAGCTTCAAACACCTCATGAGTCCGGTGCGGCGTCGCTCCATCTTGCATGCAGTAAACATTTTTAACCAGTCCCCTCTTTTTTGCATAAGGGTAGAATTTCGTTTCCAAAAGCTGTTTGTAACTCTCTCCTGTTACCATAGATTCCAAGAATTGCAAATAAATTCCTTTTACTGAAATCGCTGCCCATGCCGTTACTTTCTGTGGATGAAGGGACTTCGCTAGCGATATGTTGGGATTTTCCGTTCCCCAAAACCGGTAATTTTGCTTGTTTACGTACCCATTCATCCAAAAATGTGCTTCATCGGAACAAATAATCAATTTCTCATTAAGTTCTTCGGCTTCAAACATTCCCGTAATAGTGTTACAAAACTCGATGCGTTTCGTCATGGCATGTTCAGTTAACAATTGGTGAGTGCCTATTTTATACGGATGAAAGTTTAAAAAATATTTCAAAACGATGTGTAATGATGATTTGGTTATTTTTAATGCTTGAGCAGCTTTCCGAATCGAATCATTTGGATTTTGTTTGAAATAATTCTCAACTTCGTTGATCTTCTCTGGTGTAGTCGACGTAACAGATGGACCTGGCAACTCGTGTCTACGGTCCTGGAGTGTACCATACTTCACGAAGTTATCGATTATCCCACAAAAATTAACGTTAAATTACTTCAATGCAGTTTAATTGAATTGAAACACAAGTTGTGTGATAGATGAATATGAATAAATATTCAATTCTTACCTTTTCAGAGTGTTTTCGCTGGCAACTCTATGAGTTCCAAACTTAGTACGAAACCCTCTATACGCATTACTATACATTTTTCCCCTCGAGAAGACGCACTCAATAAGATATACTTTTTCTTCCGTGGTGAGCTCACTCATTTTGACGCGCGCGTACTTGCTTCAACCACGGCTGGAATAAAACTGCGGGGCCTCAGGTATACGCCTTAGAAAAAGGGACCCCTATTGAATTCATGGAGGGAAGAGACACTTATTTAGTTTTAGCAACTTCCTATTGGACACCCTGTATAATGAAAGCTGGATTGAAAAAAAGAAATGAACGCATTGTGGGTGTTTAAACGGCACCGTTTTTATTGATTTGTCAGATTGGCGAGTTTGTTTACAAAAAATTGGTTCTGCCGTTTTTGGTTTTGTTGATAGGCGAACTGGCACATCTTCGATCGAATATAATAAAATATAGCGAAGGATAAGGCCGGGTCCACACTATGCGGTTCTGCCGGAGCGTTTCAGGTAGTTTAGATTTCTAGAAACGTTGCGAACACGTGTACTGGCTGTCAGGAGGTTATTTTTCCATTGCTGTATATCTATATCTACAAGACTACTACTTGACAGCGCGTCCAGTGGATAAATGAGGAACTACGTTTTTGCCTCACTAACGATGACACTCTCCACCGTGCAAAAACGCTGGAGTTTCCAGACCTCTATGTAAGACCGTGATCCATAATAATGCCAAATTTCCTTTAAGAAAACACCACTCTCCCACAGAGAGAGGAAAAGAGATTGGCCCTCTTGCGGCGAGTGTTTGCAGATCGAGACGCAAGGATAAACTCGAGAGAGCAGCCGCTGGTGGCGCTGGAGGAACGTGGATACGAGATGGGAGATTGGTCCCTTGTATTGTAAGGAGACCGGCGGAAGTGAGCGGACGTGATCGGATCGGATCGCGGCACACATGCGCAGAGGAGTCATCACGAAAGGAGGATCGCAGTGTACTCAAAGTTGCATTAGTTTTCATTGATACCATTTTAGTCACGGTTGCATCTCCGAGATGCGGGCGCGTGTAAAAATTAGCATACATATTGGTGGCGGTGGCGGCGGCGGCGGCGGCGGGTGACTCGTACGTGTATAGACGGAACCAGTCGCGAGATTTGTCCACGCCCTTATTTCCAATCGTCATCTCGGACGCGCGATGAAATTGTCCAAAAATTGATAAGCCCGAGCAGGCAAGGTTACGAGGTGAATAATAAACGAGGCGGGGTAACGTTGCGGTTAGCCTCTCCGTACAAGGAAATAATAAGTAGGTTTGCGGGTACGCTTCTATAATCGAAGCGGGCGAGTTGTAACTCGAAGGCGTATATCGCGGAAGCACACGATATACGCGGGTTATGAGCGCGTCCGTAATAATAGTTGGTCACGAGGGGTCGTTTGCCGGACGGCGGGGCTGCTCTTGCCGTCTCGCTCGCGTAACGTACACTCGTTCATAATTCACGCGCGATTCGCGCTGTAGACCCGGTGCGCGCATTTCCTTCTCCTCCGTGAGTCCTCGTGTACGTGTTTCGTATCGAGGACAGGTCTAAAGGGCAAACTATCAATTTGAATATGGGGGAAAGGAAATTAATTCTATCGACGCGGAGCGACAAAATTGAGAAAGTAATTTTTCACCTTCCCCTGGGTTTATCGAAAGGAAAGAAAGAATAAAACAAAAACGCTGAAGAGTCCGCGCGACGAGAAAGCGCGTTTTCGTATGCAGACGTCGTTTCGGGCACTCGGCGCGGCGCACCAAAGCCAATCGTATATATCACCGGGCTTGAAGCGCGCGCGCGCGCGAACACACGACTCGAGATGGATCATCCTATCGACGCGCGACGTTTTTTTTTCTCCCTCTCTCGCCTTCCCCGTCACGACTCGAGAATTATGAAATTCCGCACCGTTCCTTGGAACGTTTCGCGATCGACACGTATAAGGTAGATGGCACAGTAATCGTCACCTCGAGCAGACGCTTGACTTTGTAAATTTATATAGCTCAACTAGGAAAGTGAGCAAAAGTTATTTTGAGTCGTTCTCAATCAGTTTTTTATTGCGAAGAAGAAGGTCATTGTGAAATTCCCGTGCCTGGTACAGTTTTCGAGAAAATATTTCGTAAAGGTTATAAGATGCTATCGTACGAGTCATCGTCATGCCGCCATGACAGTTCGTCTGGTAATCGCCATGGAAACGTCCCACTAATCGTCACATGCGTTCAAACTGCTTCGAAGCCTTATATACCTGAGAAAAAAAATTGTTTTTTTTTCTATGGACGCAAATTATGTGTAAATATGTCGAAAATAATATGCAAAAGTTATTTTAGGAGGACATTGTTTTAAAGAAATGTAGAAAAATGGTTTTAAAACTTTAAACACGTTTTTCATGAAGAAATGTTTTCAAAATCGGGCGGACTCGTAGGTACTGCATTTTTGGACCGATTGACTTCAAATTTCAACTATAACTTCTTAGATACATTTTATAGCGATGTACATACGATTTTTACAATCGTTTAACAATTGCGATTTTTGGAAACGAACAAAGGCCGTTGTTTCAGTCGAAAATGCGACTTTCTTAAGGGGTTACCCCCACTTGCGATTTTGAAAAAATCGATTTTTTTTATTGCATTTTTTTTAAGTATAAGTATCTGAGAATATGTCCTGAAAATTTCAAGTCGATCCGAACAAAATTGACGGAGATATGAGCGTTGAAGGAGAAGAATCCGCGTAGAAAGAGCGTTGAAAGAGAAACTTTAGACGCGTTTTTCTCAAAATGGCATTTCTGAAGTCGGTGACCAAGATTACTCGAACACTAATGAACCGATCTTCTTGAAATTTTGCACGCTTATTTAATACATAAAAATGTAGTCTTTACTCGTTCGATTTTTTTTTTCGAAAAAAATGGCCGTTTTATAGCCAAAAAACGGCCGTTTTTTTTCGTTAAAATCGAACCATTAACTTTGACTGTCCGCCATTTTGTGAAAAATGAATATTTTTAAAAATCCTTCGATTAAAGACTAGTTTATACTTATATTTGACTTAATCCATCCGCATTTTTTTCTTCAGATGATCCACTTCGCCGCAATGTTGGTCACCGCAAACCGTGTATATAAAAACATTATTTCATTGACGACCATTTGCCACTAAACAATGTAATATTTTTCAATAAAAAAATTACTGAAAGTTCTTCGAGATGTGTTCTTTAAGATGGTATATCGATCGATTAAAAAAGTTTTGTAGTTTTCTCCAAAAAAATTCATGAAAAAGGCCTTTTTTTGCGCTACAAGTGGGGGTAACGCCTTAAAAATCGGTCTAGATGTACAAAAATGAATATTTTATAATAATCGTATGTACTTCGGTAGCAAAACTCATGTAGATTACGGGGAAAAGAAAATTCTTCTGGGTGCACATGTACAAGTCCAACGAGTCCGCTCGTTGGAAGTACCTACAGATATGTGAAATATACCCTCTAAATCTCGTTTTGATTGCTTTATTAGTATTTTTTAAAAATCCCAAAAAGCCTTGTTTTCCGACCATCCAAAGGTATATAAGGCCTTAACTAATTATGCAAAGGTTCGTAGGACTTTGTTGACTCGATTATGTCTGCATATAGAACGGCAGAATAATTTTTACGCACTCTGTCACAAACTTTATGATTTTTATTAAAACATTTGATAAAGAGTTCGAAACACAAATTTCTCTTCCATGGAACTTTATTAATTTCAACAATAAAACTAATTATTGCCTATTACGTCAGAATTATAATTTCTATTTATTTGTAGTCATTATAAACAACTATTTTTTCATAAAATAATTTTTAATATTATTTCGATCGCGTGCTGTTCACCTGTGTTCAAGACATACCCAGTTATCGACATGGTCACGAGCCAGTAATCGACAACATTTATTTATATGTATATCTTTTTACTATCGCGAATATGTGTATGACGATTACTGGTCCGTGGATCCTTCAGACAATGCTAATTACGGAGCCAATATTTCTTTTCTGATTTTCTATAAACTCATATTCGATTCGTAAGACTCTTTTTTTGCTAACATTGTCCCAGTTATCGACAGTCGTGGCGAGTAATCGGCAGAGTGTTTAGGTTGCTGAACCGGTAATCGTCATATATGAAAATTCGTTGAAGTTAACATAAAACTATAATTTTTATGCTGAACGCAAAACTAAAATCCTTGTTAATCACGTGAAGGAAAACTTACTTCACGCAAGTCCACAGGCATTCTCAAATCACCCGAGATGTGACATGGTTCACGTTAACCTCCTAATGAAGGATTCGGCCGAAATGACAGCTAAACGTCGTGGCGGAATATATTTAATTTGATTATTCTTTTATACGTATACTTACGGGTGCGAAAATGCAATACAACATAGTAAATACCCCCTGGAAGCTAATATACCACAGATCTGCACGAAGGACTGATTTTTATCTTAAAATACTTATTTAATGCGTAAACATGACGATCACTAGGATCCTGACGGCCACTGGGCCGACTACCTTATACATGGGTGACGGAGACGAGGGTAACACGATCGCGACGATGTGACTCTTTAATTGCGCGCCGGTTGGAGAATCAAATCGAGACTCGCGGGGACACCCCCCCGAGAATTGATGATTCTCGTCTCGTGCGAGACGAAAGCCGAGGGTACATATGCAGCAGCAGCCACCCGTCTTACATACAAGTCTGGAAACGAAGCCCGATTTCAATGGAGCCGTGAGGCAGCGTACGTAAATTACGTAACGCAATTTGGGGGTGGGGGTCAAGGTTTGCGTTACGTCACGATTTTAAAACTACCAGAAATAGCAAAATTTCTGCATGTTCAAGTTTTTAATTTAAACCTCGAGTAGAATTTTACCGTGGACAGCTCACATCTTTCTATACGCAATGTCAGTTAAGGGGAAAAATCACTGTGCAAGAACTCGCACAGTAGCTTTCCTACGTTCCCCAAGCAAAATTGGAAGGCATTAAAAAAAAAATTCTTGAAAGTACATGTATTGAAAAATATGTTGGCAACATTTTTATTCACAAGTCCGAAAATTGACGGAGTTATAGTCACTTTAGCGAGAACAGGTAGCGCGAGCGGTTAGTGCCCTCAGTCCCTACAGGTGTGGCATCATTTACAATAGATAAAGTACAGGCTCTTATTATTTTGTGAACTATCATGAAGATGAAGAACCGTCATATCGCCCGCGACTAGATACTTCAATGCGAGTATCAATATTTTAGAAAAAAAACGTAACTTTATATCAGGAAACACGGAACGGAACCTTGAACGCGTTTTTCTCGAAAGTGGTTTTTTCGACCTTGTCCGAGCGAATACTTAAAAACTTATCAACCGATTTCCAATTTTGTTAAAAACATTTTTGTAAAAAAAAAGCAAAATAAAAAACGGCTACGCATAACGATAGCTACATTTGTATAGATATCGATAAATTGTTGACTTTTAATTTACAGATAACCTTTCGTAAAGATATCGATGGGACAATGAAAATAATTTTATTTTTTTCGTCGTCAAATCAAGGCATATATCTCGGTTAGTTTTCAAGATTTTGTCATAAAAATTGGTATAAAATTAGATGAATATATACTTCATAAAATGAGTATAAACCCGATCCTTTCATAATTAGTTATGTCTATGAAAAAAATCGCAATTATTGACGACAAAGCACCCGTTACGTAACGGAATAAGGGGGGTTCTGGCCAAGCGTTACGGTCCCGTTACGTGGAGGGGGGTCAAAAATTACGAAATTTTGCGTTACGTAATTTGTGTACGCCCCCTTATGGATAAAAACGATGTTACATGTTGAATTAAGCTGGGGGAATCCCTAATATGAACAAAAAACGTTAAAAAGTGTCATTACGGTGGAGGGTAAAAAAGCAATACGTAACATGATTTTTTGTTTTAAAACTTCTTCCTGCCGCGTTTTTTTCTCGAAACCACTTTTTCAAAGTCCGTGTTCACTGCCATTTGAAAACTACATGACCGATTGATTTCAAACTTGGTACACACTTTCTACATATAAAATACCTCCCCCCAACGGTTAGTTTGAGATTTTTTTTACATTAAGGGGGTTTTCCACCCCCAAAATGGTGGAATTTTTCGTGAAAAATAGCACTTTTCACTTTACATGACCACCAAAAATTTAGAAATGAAAAAAAAATTATCAAAGACCGTTGGGTGGAGGATTTGATGATTGACTCAATTTTAATGATACTCGATTTCAGATAATTTCTAGCTGAGATACAGTGAACACCGCAAATCGTGTTTTTCCAAAGGCGTTCTTGGAAAAGCTTTGTCACCGGCTTGTTTGCGGATATTTTCGCGTACAAATTTCACGGAATGTTCTTGAAATGACACTTAACAATGTACAAAAGGTTTCAATAAATTTACTCTATCCATATAGATGAAAAAAATTCGCAAAAAAGTATTTTTTTTTCACGCTGAAACCCCTACCCTCCCCTTAAGCAAATGCCTGAATTGGTTAAAAAATTATGCGAAAATGAAATTGGTTTCGGGCGCATTTGGTTGAAAAAATTCAACCAAATCATGGCCGAGGGCCACCGAAATGATAGGTGTGAGGAAACCCGTGGTTCTCGGAGTAACCGCTAGAAGCCGCACGCGCGCTCGTTTCTCGTAAGCGTAGCGCGAACCGAAAATATACTTAAATGCCAGAGAAACTCGAAAGAGTATCGCTTCTTGGCCTGTGGCTACGATCAAAAGGTAGTATCTGTTCTTATCAGTTGATTGACATACAAAAAGCGCGCCGATAACCTGGTAAGCTCAAGGGAGAAAATAATAATAACAATAAAAGCAGCCCGTCATTAGGTTCAACGCGATCGTCGTTTGGTCGTCAGGACGCTCCCCGTAAAATCGGTGGAGAAAAGCGATTGCCTCGGGCAATGGGAGATACAAGACGGGGCGGATAGTTGTCCCTTCCGAGACATCGGGAAATTGGCCACCACCGAACGTCCGATCGTTGCGCACGAGACGGGTTGCGATAAAAAAAAATAAAACAAAAAAAGGTCCAGTCAGCGGGAGGGGCGTGGTGGTGGACGTAGAGCGCCCGACGCAGCTTTCCCTCGAGCGTACCGTTCTATCTTGTGTATACATAAGAAATGTTGGAAAGAAGATAAAAGGCGAGCGAATGTGCTGCTGCTGCTGCAGCGTCGTCGTTGCGTGAATGTCAACCGCGTTCATGTGTGTACAGATGGGAGGATTTTCGTGCGACCCTTGTCGCGTTTTATCGCGGCCGGGTGAAAGGTCCAGGGACACGAAAGTGGCGGGGTACATAGTCGCGTCCCGTCGACTCTGCACTTTGACCGTTTCTTTCGTTGTAACATCGAAGAGGTGTGGTTATCGGAACGCGCGCACCCCCGCTCGACTACAAATTTTCATTCGGCAGCCTGAACACTAAGCAGGCTCCTATCAAACTGGCGACTCCGCTATACCGTAGTATCCTGATCAGGCCAACGTAGACCGGATCCGGTAGACATAAGACTCAGATCGCAGGCGTGCCTTGATGCGGAATTCTGCAACGCACCTCGATGCCTGCCCGATCACTGTTGAGGCTGCCGTAGTCTTGGCCGTATATGGGTGCATAGTTTTCTCAATTTCCAGACCAAAATAATAGTACACAATGGATCGCGAAGGTCCGATACTGTACTGTCTGAATAATATAACGATAAATTGATACGTGAATGAAATATTTTAAAATAACGAAATTTTATTTAAGGCTTTATATAACGCGAAAAATTTGCGTTGCTAAATAAGTAGCGCGCGCTCGCGGCTTTAGAATTTAGAGGTTAGACGAAAACCTCAACGAGGCAGGATACGATTTAATCCAATTATCATATACGCAGGAACACAAATGAAGCATATGCGGCAACAAAAAATAAAACGATCCTTTTTTGTCTGCATAATGTGTTGATTTCTTGTTTGTCATTTCCGGCACGCATACGGCAGCCGGATCAGGGCCGTAAGCGGAACCCGCTCGAAGGCCAGAAGCCAAAATGAGTTCAAAGTAGTAAAGCCCTGATCCGGCGACTGGTACCGTGCTGTAATACGCGAAACGACATGGCGGATCCGGTCTCAGTCTACCCCGTACCGTAAATTCTAGTCGGGATGTTCTCTGCTCAGCGATACTTGTATATCGCGATACAACGCTGCACGCCCCCTCCACCATTTTTCATTGTAAATTGGTTCGATCGATAATTACCATCTCATATCCGCTATATATGGCGCGACGTTGAACAAAGGGAATAAAAATAAAGAGTTCGCTCGAAAGTGCCCGTCACCCGGACCACCCCCGGAGAAACGATAAAATAGCAGGTGCCGCAAAGCGGATCCTAAACGAGAGTCGCGCGGCGATGGACCGCTCGTCGAACGTGCTGCAGCGGCAGCAGCAGCGTATGACACCCACGCGCGCCGCTATCATCGCGCACTCTGCGCGCCTTCTCCCAAGGTTCGAGGTACTTTGTGGCAGAAACGACGATAGCCGCATCTTGCTCTCTCTCTCTTCTCTCTCGCCCTCCGTGGTGTAATCAACGAGCCACGCCTATCGGGCACGAGGTGGGTAACGCCACGCTCGCAGCAGCAATTACACCATACCGAGTCAAGAGTATACAGGGGCAGGAGGGGGGTCGTTGCCACAGCATCGTCGTCGCGTTCTCGCTTGCCACTCTCTTTCGCCCCTTCCGACACTCGTATCCGACAATTTACCCACAGCCGCCGCTCGTTTACTCTCGCTATTCTCGACTCCTCTCTCTCTCTTATACCTCCCGATACGCTTAGC
>OY723397.1:3061162-3124699 GCA_963210295.1 Ophion ellenae | reverse complement strand
TCGCTTAAGATTCAACGCAGCTTTCGAGGTTTGGGAAAATAGATTCCAATTTCAGGTCCATTCACGTGACAAACCGAAAGACGATCTATAAATGAAACGAAAAGTAAAGACCAAGTCGAATCAACTAATGAGATACTCGTGAGGCCGTAACCAAGGTGATTTTTAAAACATATGATCAATAACTCCCAACCCATATAGGGTCGCCTGTCGTAACAACAATGCCGTAACAACTCTTAGGATAATGAGAGGAAGTTCGGTGCCTGATTTGGGCCCTGATTTGGGCCCCATGAAAATTTCTACGCGGGCGTATCAGAAACGACGTGGGTATATCCGGGCGTGTAATTTTTCATTATTTGTTTTACAAGCGTCCGCGTGGGACGTGCCGCGGCTAATCACCGCATGCACCAACTATATTTAGCCTCGTCAACCAAGAGAGGACGCTACTAACGAGAGCGAGACCCGCCGCCGCGTCAAGGATGGGCGGTGACGCGACCCGTCAAATTTACGAGAAACGACCTCACTCTCCCTCTCTCTCTCTCTCTCGTCTCGCCGGATTAATTTCCGTACAAATAGTCTCGTAAGATGTTTGCCCGCGAGCGTGCTAATGGCGCGTGTACCGGCGAATGAAATAGCAAAAAACAAAAGAACGGAAAAAACGAACGACTCGGCTGATACGAGGAGACGCGCGAATAAGAGCGGCACGGGGGATTCCGCGCGCCGCTATATATCGATTCGCGGCAAGAATTACGAGGGGAAGTAACGCGCGAGCGACGGGCCGCAGTCGTATCGCTTCTCCGACTTTGTCACGCTCGCGAGAGCATCGTACGCGGTATATTTGCCGCATAATTCATACGCCCGAGCGAGCACAGCGCGGATGACGCGCGTTCCCACTCTCGCCAACGGGATTATTCGTACGATGCGGCCAGCTTTCCCGGCTGCGAGACTCGTCTCCTTCTCCACACTCGCAACTCGAATACGCCAATTCCTATTTCTCGACGAGAGTCCCGACGCCTCTGGTTGAGATAGCGAGACGGTGTTCCTTCTGTAATTCGTTGGTGCTATTGACGATGTCCCTTTGTCGGCTGATGAATCGTGCGCGCGCGTGATTGGCATGCGCGACGAAGACACGATGCGATCGGCCGCGCGAAACTTTTGCATACGCGAGACGCGTACGCGATCGAGCAGCAGCGTGTACCCCCCCACAGATCGGCCGTCACTGACCCGTGCGTTATCGCGAGATCGGAGGCTGCTCGGGGGCTTGCTGAATTTGGCGAGCGACCGGCCGAAAAAACAAACTCGCCCGTGTGGAAAATAGTCCGGGAAACCCGAAGAATATACAGGTCCCGTTACGGCTTCGAAGTGGAATCCCTGACAGGGATTTCCAGAATACCGCCACAAACGGTCCTAGAAAGGTACTCATTAGTTTCCGTGATACAAAATAACAGGGGTACGATGGATGCACCAATGAAGGCCCCGACCAGGTGCTGTCAGGGCACTAGCTAATTTTTACAATGAGTTTAATCGGGTCTTGACCAGGCAGACTAATGTGGGCCCAGTGTGGTTCAGTCACAATTTCCATCATAAAATAAATTACGGTTTCATTTGGTTCACCAGTAAAAAGCCTGGTCAGATATAGTCAGGGATCATCACAAAGATCAATTAAAGTTATAATATTAATAAGCGACAAAAATTAATAGTAATTTATCAGTGTTTTATAACTGCCTCATGCAAATATCTCACTCACTTAACAATTCGCTTATCATTTTCAATGAATTTGAAAGAAAAGAAGAAAACGTTACAACTTAAAAATATATACATTTTTATTTAAGTAATCACTTATACATGAAGCAATGTCAGGGCATAAGTATTGAGTTTTCCGTTTGGTTCTAGGGACAATCGCAATGTTACCAATTTTCTCTTGATGCTGGCCAATGTGTAAACTGCATCGTTTAAAGTTTGTTCTGGGATTCTCCATGCTCCAATACTGGATGATTTACGTGGATAATTGTACATGTCAACTTTTTTTTTCGAAATTTTCCCCTCGATGTAGAGAGATTCTTGGGATTCATTTTCGCCATAAATTTGTTTTATCTCCATTATACAACCATCGCTCAAAAGTACAACATTGTTCGGCGTACATATTGTGATGAAAAAAGAGGAATTAAATATCATTGATTTTACAAATATTGTCCCGTCTTTGAGAGTACGGCTAATGATTTTAAATTGAATGGGGATCTCTGTTGGATTAGATGGAATGAGATTTCTTTCATGCTGTTGGCGACAATATTGCTCTAATGGATGATTGAGTGTTCTTATTGCATTTTTCATCCTCCCCAAAGATTGGTCTTAAAAAGTATTTTTAGCCATTGAAGTATTCTGAATCGTTATCTACATGATTAACATATAACGTTTTATATTGTTCACATTATCCTTAAAATGTCAGCATATTGTTTTCTATTATAAGAATGTTTGTAAACTTGCTGGCATATATATAAATAAATAAATAAATAAATATATATTTATAAATCTTCTCGGAAAATATGCATCTTCTTTATTACAGGGAAATACAGGGGAATCATAGGGATCTGACGGGGTGAACGTGGGGACTTAACAGGGCTAATTGCAGGGATATAGTAGGGACAAAATTGGATAATTCAGGCGCAATCGGGGAATCTAGTATGGCCCCGAATAGATGTCCACTAAAGGGCCCGATTTCAAAAGCGGGACAATCCTATAAAGGTACCAGTCGGAATCCAAACCAGGCCCTGGATAAAATTGGGGACAATTAGTTGGGTCCTTTAGACATCCCGGAAAATATTTCCACACGGGTCCCGATGTTGTCGCGGGGACCCAATTGGGGATAATCATACTTCCAGGCTGGGCAGAAGCAACGCGGGTGATCGCATCGGAGCACTCAAGGCCGGGGTTAAGTTAATTCGGCGAAAAAAAGGCATGTTTTTGAGATTTTTTTTTTTGGCGTAACGAATAGTGTTTGTTTATCGAAAAATTTACATACAATGAAGTAACATTTCAACGACATTCTCGTAAAGTTGCATTGCAAAATATTCAAAATTGAGCGAGTGAAAATTAAACCCCGGAGGCGCCTCGAAAAAAAGCTGGTTTGCGGTGCGCACCATAACTCGCAACGGAATCATCTGAAACAAAAAAATCAAAATGCATTTGTCAAAGGAGACGTTTCTCGAGGTAATGACGGGAGGATTTTTTTTTTTTTGATTTTTCGTAGCACTTGGGAGCCAAAAACCCGATTTTCGCTAAAAAAAATCGGCTAATTTGTTGTTGAAAAATTAATAATTATTTAAAAAGAAAAAAACAAAAAAGCTCTCGACAATACCTGGTGAATTATGTGAAGAAGTACTGTGCGAGATTTCAAAGCGATTGGTCCAGTAGATTTTGAGTTATCGTGCACACGGACTTCAAATATGACGAGTCTCAGAAAAACGGTTTGAAAAACGCTGAAGAGTTTGGTCGCTTAGCGCTCGTTGCACACAAAATACTCATAACTTCGTCAATTTTACTCCGATCGACTTGAAATTTTAACACAATATTCTTGATATATTATGCATTCATTTAAAAAATGAAAAAAAAAAAATTTAATACTTTACCCCGCCCTTAAGGGGTTGCCCCCACTTGCGATTTTGAAAAAATCGATTTTTTTCTATTGCATCTTTTTGAAGTATAAGTATCTGAGAATATGTCCTGAAAATTTCAAGTCGATCCGAACAAAATTGACTGAGATATGAGCGTTGAAAGAGAAGAATCCGCGTTGAAGGAGCGTTGAAAGAGAAACTTTAAACGCGTTTTTCTCAAAATGGCATTTCTGAAGTCGGTGACCAAGATTACTCGAACACTAATGAACCGATCTTCTTGAAATTTTGCAGGCTTATTTAATACATAAAAATTTAGACTTTGATCGTTCGATCTTTTTTTCGAAAAAAAAATGGCCGTTTTATAGCCAAAAAACGGGCG
This sequence comes from Ophion ellenae, assembly GCA_963210295.1. Classification (NCBI taxonomy): domain Eukaryota; kingdom Metazoa; phylum Arthropoda; class Insecta; order Hymenoptera; family Ichneumonidae; genus Ophion; species Ophion ellenae. The sequence continues at coordinate 3,120,712 of OY723397.1, read as the reverse complement.
TTTTTTTTTCGTTAAAATCGAACCATTAACTTTGACTGTCCGCCATTTTGTGAAAAATGAATATTTTTTAAAATCCTTCGATCAAAGACTAGTTTATACTTATATTTGACTAAATCCATCCGCATTTTTTTCTTCAGATGATCCACTTCGCCGGAATGTTGGTCACCGCAAACCGTGTATATAAAAACATTATTTCATTGACGGCCATTTGCCACTAAACAATGCAATATTTTTCAATAAAAAAATTACTGAAAGTTCTTCAAGATGTGTTCTTTAAGATGGTATATTGATCGATTGAAAAAGTTTTGTAGTTTTCTTTGAAAAAATTTATGAAAAAGGCCTTTTTTGGGCTACAAGTGGGGGTAACGCCTTAATACTAAAACGTCGCAAACGGCGGTGATTCGGGACTCATCCCCATTGTGATCCGATGTACGAATTTAATTTTCATCCCGAGGGATTGCCACGTCGTGGAACGGAATCCGATACGAATCTCGGAGGATTGCCGCATTCTGTAATGTGAGTTTTAGAAAACAAATACCCGAGTAAAAATGATTGTATATACTTAGATACAATTATATAAAAATGATGTATTAGGTGCGCAAGTAAGGTCTCGCTGTTTTTTTAAATGAAAATGCCACTTTATTGTGAACAAATGGTTACAAATGAATCATTCAAAATATTGCCCATCGCTAGCGACAACTTTTTCCCATCTTTCTGGCAGAGCTCGAATACCGTCACGGTAGAAGTGTTCGTCTTTTGAGGCTATCCACGAATCAAGCCATTTTGAGATGTCTTCATATGAGCGGAACTGCTGATTAGCCAGACCATGTGGCCGTCGAACGGAACAAGTAATAATCGGCGGGCGCAATATCTGGGGAATGTGGCGGGTGGGGTAGGACTTCCCATTTGAGCGTTGCTAAGTAGGTTTTAACGGGTTTGGCAACGTGAGGCCGAGCATTGTCATGCTGTAAAATCACTTTTCCGTGCCTCTGCTCGTATTGTGGCCGCTTTTCGCGCAGTGCTCGGCTCAATCGCATCAATTGAGTTCGATACCGTACCCCAGTGATGGTTTCGTTCGGTTTCAACAGCTCATAATAAATAACACCGGCCTGGTCCCACCAAATACACAGCAAAACCTTCGCAGCGTGAATATTCGGCCGAGCCGACGACGCAGAAGCATGACCGGGCAGTCCCCATGATTTTGTTCTCTTTGGGATGCTGCAATGAATCCATTTTTCATCACCCGTAACGACGCGATGAAGAAAACCCTTCCTTTTTTGCCCCTGGAGCAGTTGTTCACGGGCGAAAAAACGACGCTCAACGTCTCTCGGCTTCAAATCATAAGGAACCCAAGTTCCTTGTTTTTGAATCATTCCCAACGCATGCAATCGCTTGGAAATGGCTTGGCGTGTAACTCCTAATGCTGAAGCAAGCTCTTTTTGCGTTTGGCACGGATCCTCATCGAGCAATGCCTCCAATTCAGTGTCTTCGAAGGTTTTTGGCCTTCCTTCACGCGAACGCTCGTCAACATCGAAATCACCGTCTTTGAAGCGACGGAACCAATCACGGCACATTGTTTCACTTAGAGCAGCATCTCCGTAAACTTTTTGGAGTTCTCGATGCGCTTCAGCCGCGCGTTTTCTTCGAATGAAAGAAGACAAGCAACACTTCCCGCAAATGACGATTATTTGGCACAAAATGAGACATTTTCACACAACCAAAAGTATGAGACGCAAAAACAAAATCAGTGATGTGTCAAAGCGGTTTGTTTACCATATGTCTAAGCTCGGTTCATGACGTTTTGGTTATGTCACAATCGACCAGCACTTACTAGTGGAGCCATCTCTTGAAAAACAGCGGGAACTTAGTTGCGCACCTAACACAATCATATATATTTATATATAGGTTTATATATAATTGTTTATAACTCTATACATTCGTATATATAATCCGATATGAATGTACTTCCATCACATTTGATTTGATGAAATTATACATAGTTCTGTATATAATGATATATGGAGATACTATTTTTATAGGGAGTTTATATAATTAGATATAATATCATATACAGTTATATATAATTCAATATAGTGTTGTATATAATTATATATATACGTGAAAATTTTATTTACGGTATATAAAATTGTATCTGCCTGTATATGAGTACTTTTATTTTCTTTTGAAATACATGTAATTGTATATATCTTTATATGACTTTATATATGATTAGATATAGAAAAAGTTTTCTTTGGTTTTATTTAAAATTTATTAATTTTATCGGCCGATAAAATTTTCCATATATTCGCCATCTTGAATTCTCGAATTTTGAGTGCAGATTTGTAATTAGCGACCCCGAAAACCTCCGAGTACCAACTTTTGCTATCATCAAACGACGTTTTGCATTTATGGTCCGCCATATTGGATCCGTCATCTTGAATTCCCGAATACGGCCCCCCTTTTTTTACGAACGGTGAAAATTTTCCATGAAAATCGGAAATAAAATTCGCTGGTCCCCCATTTTTTTAGATATCGAATTTGCCGAACGCAAAAATGAGTCGATTGAATCGATGATATCTGCTCGAAATGTCCCTTAACCTATATTTTTTATGGAACATCCGTGACCGTGACAGTTTTCTTCTTATTCTCCGCTTTGCGCATAGCTCTGATCTAATCGGGAACTATTATTGTTTCCGTTCCAAAAATCGATCCGTACGGATTCTCTACATTGAGAAAAAACATCATTGATCCAATATCATTGGTGTTATTGAATTTAAATTTTGTTGATTCAATTGTAATATTGTTAGTGTAAATAATCGGATTTACTAGTCCAAACAAAACGCTATTGACTTTAATAACATGATCAAATTGCAGTTTGAGGATGTACATTGTTACCTTCGTAATACACTATCTATAAGGAAACACGTAGCTGTTTAGCGAGGCGTCGAAAGATCACATGTTTCTGGAAACTTCAAAAACCCATAACGTATGGAATTAATGGGAAATGCCAGCCTCCCCCGACGGAATATCACTTACTATAATGGAATAAACAACATCATGGCGAAAAAAAAAATTTCCCGTCGTTTTTCGGAAAAGTTCTCAAACTGCATAATTACCGAAAGTTTTTTTTTAATTCAAAAGATATATTGTTAGCCGAGAACAATACATTATTGAGACTATCTAAAAAATTATCGCGAGCAAATGATATAGTTTTGAATGCATTTTCTGCAACGAACAAAAAAAGCGTTTCAATTCATAACATGAATATTGTTGATTCGAGTACACAAGAAAAATTGAATCGCTCGTTCGATTCAGATATAATTTCTATTGAGTAAATATGTTATTTCATGTGTTTCGCCATATCTGATATTTATTTTCAAGTACATTTTTCGTTAAAATATTAATTTTTTATTTTGATTGAAAAATATTAAGCAAATGTCTTGAATTGGTTTGAAAATTATGCGAAAATAAAATGTGTTTCTTGCGCATTTGGTTGAAAAAATTCAAGCAAATCATGGCAGAGCGCCACCGAAATTGTAGATGTGAAGAAACCCGTAGTTCTCGGAGTAACCGCTAGAAGCCGCACGCGCGCTCGTTTCTCGTAAGCGTAGCGCGAACCGAAAATCTACTTAAGGGAGACTTTGTCCTTGAAGGTTTCAAAGTTTTGTTAGCGGCTCAACATGAGCAGCTAGAAGAAGAGGAGGGATGCCTCTATGGACCGGGCATTGCCGATTAGCGGTAATTATAAACACATTTGTGTAAACACATTACAAAACTTTGAACGCGTTTTTCTCGAAAACACGTTTTTTTAAATGGCTGACATTCTCCTGACCGCTGTAATTAACATATCGACCTGAAATTTGGAGAGCATACTCAGAAAATATGTCTTCACGGAATGACGGATCGTTTTTTTTCGATAGATACATTTTTGCATTTATTATTTATCTTTTTATGCGAAAAAAAACGCGAAAATTCGATTTTTTGTTTAATTGCCGCCATTTTCCGAAATTTGTACTAAACGAAAAACCCATCCGTCATTCCATGACCAAAGGGTCACAGATTGATAATATGCTTTGAATTTGTGTTTCAGATCGACAAAGAGGGGGCAGTGATGTCAACCGTTTACCTTCCGCGATTTGAGGACCTGTTTTCGCGGAGCTGCAACGGCGGCCATTTTGGTTTTTTTTTCAAAAAAAAATTTTTTCAACGTTCTGTATATCATAAATAAGAACAAGAAAAAAACCGCACTAAAAAAGCTTTACTCGTTTCCTTTAAAAAAAAATACAATGTAAACACCTGAAATATGGCACTCCAAGGACAAAGTCCCCGTTAACCAATATATTTTTTTGATTCAATTGGTTTTGTTTCTCGGTGTATATGGTACGGGTTAAATGCATTGATTTCGTGAATTAATTACTATTGTATTTAGCCGGTATGGCCTGCAGAGTTATCGCGGACGTCATTTTTTGTCTCTACTACAGCATACAATCAATTTTTTTTTATAATGAGGAGGTTCGTGCCGTCTTGCTACACACTCAATAAGTGTGTAGTAGCAAGGCGGCAACGCGTGTCCGGCGTGTGTTGTGCGTTGCATCTGCATACTTGGAACACGCGTCAAACACGCCGTTTTGTAGCACATACGTGCGTCGTCCCGAATCTGGGCACTCCCGAACAAATTTATCCACGGCGTACGCCATCGCGAACTCGTCAATTTTCCGCGGTAGATGCGCCGCGCTTCGGACCAATCTCCCCCAGCCATCCAAGCTACATCCGCAGCGTGGTAGGAAAAAATAAGTAAACAAAATACCACTCTCACGCGCGGGTATATATATATCTTTCTTTTTCTCGACCGCTGCGCACCGCGCTTCGGCAAAAAAAAACAAGAAAGAAAAAAAGGGTCCTTTTTTTGTCGAACGTACGGAAGAGAGCAAATAAAAGTGGCAGCAAGCGCGCGCGCGTGCGCGTGGAGGAATAAGAGGATGAAAGCGACGTCACACGTGCGTAACCGCGGTGGCGGCTGAACTCGCCTCGTTTCCGCCGAGCACTCGCTCTCCTGCCCCGTTTTTTATTTTTCAATTTTCTCGCGACAGCGAAGAGACGCGCACGGCTACACACGCGGCGCAGCGGGACAATATTTAGGGACCGTTTGCTCGCGGGCATTCACCGTGTTTGCCATTCGCCCCGGCTAATTTACATTACCGTCGTACCTAATTTGCCAATTTGTTAACGAGCCCGCGAATTAACGCCGCTCTTCGCGCCACTAGAATTTTTCATCAAAATTTGGCCGCTCGCCAGCTAATCTTTCGAAGTATTCGGCACACTGAGAAAAAAAAACTAATTGAATAATACAAAACAAATATTGGTCGATTCAAATAACACATTATTTTATTTGAAAATCTCTTCTGTTCTCTGAATATCTACATTATCGTTCAAATAAAATTATATTCTATTGAAATCATTCTATATACGATCCGTAGATTAGGATTGGCAAAAAATATCGATGTATCGATATATCGATATTTTTTGTTCGATGTATCGATATTTTCAGGCGATATATTGTATTTCGATATATCGATATATCGATATAAAATATCGAGTATCGAAAACGTATAAAAAACGATCTTTTTTCCAATAGCAACGCCGACCCCGTTGTCGCCACTGACTATACTGCCACGAACTTATCTGTTCAGGTGGACAAAATTGGAACTAAGGCCGCTCCGACCCGTGTATGTGTATAAACTCTCCACTAGCGATGTTGCCAATTGGACAGACTAGTTGGCGGCACTGGTGGCACAGCAATTTGTGAGTATGTGACTTTAGCCATGTTGAAAAATTACTCTGTGACTGGCATAAAAAAACTAACCTCAAACTTGGACATCATCTATATAATCTGTGCCTCAATCACACATCAACGCCTTATGGGAGCGCTGTCACAATTTCTTGGGATGATGTTTAGTTATCACCCCGGCCACCTAAAGCGCTGCCTGTATCAATGTGCATGAATCATCCAAAGAATATTCGTTCTTCGATTGTGTGTGGCAGACCGATACGTCGCCGCGCAGTCTACCGGCGAAATTTCGTACTACATTTTCCATGCCGACTATCAACACGGAACCTGTTCTTCCATGTAATATGTGTTCTTTGATTCAAGGCAACGCAAGCACAACTCGTCAATCGTGATTGCAGAATCCACAAGTAACAAGTGTTTTGTTTTGCGCAGTCATGTCCAGTGTGGTATGGAAGTGTTTCAAAAAACTGGATATCATTTATATACAACTTTAGATCACTATCATGATTGTCCGAAATGATGTCATCCGTCTTTTGGTGTTTATTGGTATTGAACTAGGCAGAGATAACACAATCTGTTTCATAAAACGGACTAGATTTCGCTAGTATTGTTACAAAATCTTACCGATACATCGATATATCGATTTATTTTTTTCGATATATCGATATCAATATCGATATTATAAAAAAATATCGATACGATATATATCGATACTTTTCGGCCCTTCCGACATCCCTAGTGGAGAGAATATCAGATGTCCAATGGAATATCCATGGAGAGAATATCAGATATTCAACTGATAAGAACAGCTACACTTTGATCTTAGCCACGGGCCAAGAAGCGATACTCTTTAGAGTTTCTCCGGCGTTTAAGGGACCAGTCCACTCTGGAGCCACGAAAAAAGGCTATTTTCGCGATTTTTGGGGGGATTTTATAAAATATATGAATATAAAAATTGTTGGGCTTGATAAATAAAGTCTTGAAATACATTTAAAAAAAACTAATTCATTTTTATTCATTTTTAAGTACAAAAACTATAGTTTAACGTAATGCCTCAAAAATAGGTGGGCTAGGTAGCTCCATCACAACTCGGTAACGGCTTGTCTGAAACAAAAAAATCAAAGTCCATTAGGTTCCGTATAACACCAGCTACAAAATTACCCTCGGATTTAAAGTTTTATAAAAAAAATGGCAGATGAAAAACGAAAAAAGTAGTGAAAAATCGCGTTTTTTCGCAGTTTTTCGCAACAAAAAAAAAAGTAAAAATCAAAATTTTCAAACCATCGAGCGTCATCTTGTTGCGAATCAGGGTTTACAATATGTGGTTCAAATTTCGAGAGAATCGGTTTATTAGTTTTAGGGATACGATGGAGCTAGATTTTGAAAACGTTTCGAGAAAAATGCGTTTAAAGTTTAAACTATGAAAAACTCTTACCTAAACTCAATCGGCAATTTTTGCACCGTACAAAACACAATATTTCTGAATGTATGTACTTTTGAAAACAGTAAAAAAACATCGATGTTTTGACATTTTCAAAGTGGACCTGCCCCTTAAGGCGTTAAGGGGCAGGTCCCCCCCACTTGTAGCGCAAAAAAAGGCCTTTTTCGTGAATTTTTTTAAAGAAAAGTACAAAACTTTTTTAATCGATCAATATACCATCTTAAGGAACACATCTTGAAGAACTTTCAGTAATTTTTTTATTGAAATATATTACATTGTTTAGTGGCAAATGGCCGTCAATGAAATAATGTTTTTACATACACGGTTTGCGGTGACCAACATTCCGGCGAAGTGGATCATCTGAAAAAAAATGCGGATGGATTTAGTCAAATATAAGTATAAACTAGTCTTTAATCGAAGGATTTTGAAAAATATTCATTTTACACAAAATGGCGGACAGTCAAAGTTAATGGTTCGATTTTAACGAAAAAAAACGGCCCTTTTTTGGCTATAAAACGGCCATTTAAAAAAAAAAAATCGAACGATTAAAGACTACATTTTTATGTATTAAATAAGCCTGCAAAATTTCAAGAAGATCGGTTCATTAGTGTTCGAGTAATCTTGGTCACCGACATCAGAAATGCCATTTTGAGAAAAACGCGTTTAAAGTTTCTCTTTCAACGCTCTTTCAACGCGGATTCTTCTCTTTCAACGCTCATATGTCAGTCAATTTTGTTCGGATCGACTTGAAATTTTCAGGACATGTTCTCAGATACTTATACTTCAAAAGAATGCAATAAAAAAAATCGATTTTTTCAAAATCGCAAGTGGAAGTAACCCCTTAATATTTTAGCGAATAACGTACTTGACAATCAATATCGAATATGGTGAAAAAATAAAATAACATATTCACTCAATAGAAATTTTATCTGAATCAAACGAGCGAAATTCAATTTTTCTTGTGTACTCTAATCAACAATATTCGTGTTATGAATTGAAACGCTTTTTTTGCTCGTTGCAGAAAATGCATTCAAAACTGTATAATTTTTTAGATAATTTCAATAATATATTGTTCTCGGCTCACAGTACGTCGTTTGAATTAACAAAAAAAAACTTTTAATTTTATCATGTTATTAAAGTCAATAGCGTTTTGTTTGGACGAATAAATCCGATTATCTACACCAACAATTCAACAATTGAATCAACGAAATTTCAATTAATAACACCAATGATATTGGATCAAGGATTTTTTTTCTCAGTGCAAAGAAACGACACGATGGGTCGTCATCGTCGCCGCCGTCGCGCGATTCGGTATTCCATACGGATGCGTCGCTCTACCGCGAATTCGCGCTAGCCGTGGCGTCACCTCGTCAAGCGAGGTTTATTTCATTTCCAGAAACGAAAGGCAAACGCCGCTGTCACGCGTGCCTTTCCGCGAAATTATTTTTTCTTCTTCTCTTGTTTTTGGGAAAAAAAAATACAGGGAGCGCCATTGTTGGCGCCGTCACACTTGTTCTCCTCCGCGCCGTCGATCGCGCTGTGTCTTCTCGCCTCATAACCGTAAACGGCCTTACGATCGAATAATCTCGTTAGCATAATCGCGTCACGCGTCTACTCGTCCGCGATTGATGTGTGTATATACGCGTCTGAGAAGATCGAGTCCCTCGCGTTTACATTTATCTCCCTCTCTCTCTCTCTCTCTCTCTCTCTCTCTCTCTCTCTCTCTCTCTGTCTCCCTCGCCCCGTTCTGATTTTACGGCTGGTTTCACCCCTCGAGAGCACTCGACGCAGGAGCGCTCTCCGCGTGCGAGCTATTATTGCCGTTATCCCCCACGCCCGAGAAAATCATCTCGAAAATATTCATTCCGTTGTAACAATTGAATAATTCTTTCCGCAGCAGGCGCATCATAGCTGTGGCAGGGGGCGGCGAGCTGTCAAAATCGTACCCCCTCGAACCCCGCCGTACCGTCTTAACCCTACCGAATCCCCGCAATTTTCACAATTCGTTCCTACTCTCGCCGTATCGCGTGTACTCATGAATATACGCGTCTCCGTCCATGCTCTCGGATATCACGCGTTTTGATAAACACGACGAGGGTCGGAATTGACGACGGGCCTCGGGAAAGACTCCTACTCCTTCCCCGCACGCGACTATGGAAACGCGTTACAACAGCGCTAGAGAATTCGCAACGCTTGTCATATTCCGCGCTTGACTTTTGCGCCTCACGTGATCCTCGGGTTGCTCGACGTTTCGAGACAGGGAATAAGATGCGCGCACCCTCGAGAGCGATGAGAGCACTACTTGACGCTTCAAACGCCATCCCCTCCCGACGCCATCTCGGACAATGACAATTGTTTCGAAATATACTTAAACCAATTTGCTTTTCAACGGAAACGACCAAATTGAGGCCCCACTGTAAGTGTACCACACTGAGAAAAAAAACCGATTGAATCGAAAAATATATTGGTCGATTCAAAGAAATGTCCGATCACGGAGTGCCACCGATATATGAGATTGTTACAATACTATAAAATATTGGAAAATGTGATTGATTCAAATAACATGTTATTTTATTTGAAAATCTCTTCTGCTCTCTGAATATCTACATTAACCTTCAAATAAAATTATGTTCTATTGAAATCATTCTATATACAATCCGTGGATGTATGGATGAAATAATTAAGCGGCTGCTACAACATTTTTCATTTCGTACAAAAATATAATCAATAGAATGAATTATTTCTTTACTGCATCGAAACGAATATGCCATGAGACGTAAGTTTTTCAATTTGTTTTAAATCTTAAATAAAAAGTGAGCATTGGAATGATCATCCACGATAATAGTGGAGAGAATATCAGATATCCAATGGAATATCCATGGAGAGAATATCAGATATTCAACTGATAAGAACACATACTACACTTTGATCTTAGCCACAGGCCGAGAAGCGATGCTCTTCAGAGTTTCTCCGGCGTTTAAGTAGATTTTCGGTTCGCGATAAGCTTACGAGAAACGAGCGCGCGCGCGGCTTCTAGCGGTTACTCCGAGAACTACGGGTTTCCTCACATATAATATCGAGGGCGCTCGGCCATGCTTTGGTCGAGCTTTTTCAACCAAATGCGCAACAAATTTTATTTTCGCATAATTTGTTAATAGTACAGTAGTGCTGTATATTGGAATCGGAAAAAATTAGAAGAAGGCTAGTTCTTTGACAGGTGATTTTGTAGGTGCCACGGGTGCTAAAACCAAGTTTGCCTAAAAATCGGGGTGTAGGGTTCTTTTTTAGGGGATGAAAGGAGATGGGGGTGGATTAATGCCAAACTATAACTGCTACGAGGTCGGCGCCGTGAGACAAAATGTTCAGAAAAATCCGGCCTTTAGTTTTGTCCACAGCGCCGAAGTCGTGGAAGTTCATTTTGGGGGTGAAAAAGTGGGGTGAAATTTTGAAAAATCAGTTTTAATTCAATAACTCTTTAGGAAAAAATCGTACACTTTTTGTTCAAATGGGAACGTTGTAGCCCTTGAAAAGACGCGTCGATCGACTATTCGATCAGCCCTCTCCAATAATACCTTCACCCCCAAAAGAATTGTTGAAGAATTAACAAAAAAATTGTTTATTGAATAACTCACAAACAATCGATTTTTCAGGGATGGTTTAAATGTACGAAATGTAGAGAATAATTTTCTCTATATTTTCGTTTCTATGGACAACCCTTGTATATTGCTTTTTCGAACCCCTCTCAGGGGTTGAAAATTCAAAATGAAATTCTGGAAAAACTATTGACCGAAACTAAAGGGATACAAGTTTGGTGCTGTGGACAAAAATGTAGCTTAGGGTTCAAGCTACAAATTCTTCCACGGCGGGGAATTCGTGCGGTCAATAGTTTTCCCAGAATTTCATTTTGAATGTTCAACCCCCGATAGGGGTTGGAAAATAAAAATTCATGAGTGGTCCATAGCAACGAAAATATGGAGCAAATTATCCTCTACATTTCGTACATTTGAACCATACCCGAAAAACCGATTGTTTTTGAGTTATTCGATAAAAAATTTTTGTTTTGTTTTTTTAACAATTTTTTTGGGGGTGAAGATATTATCGGAGAGTGATGATCAAATACTCGATCGACGCATCTTTTCAAGGGCTACAACGTTCCCATTTGAACAAAAAGTGTACGATTTTTTTCTAAAGAGTTAAGAATTAAAACTGATTTTTCAAAATTTCACCCCACTTTTTCACCCCCAAAATGAACTTCCACGATTTCCACGAACTTCCACGAGCGACAGCACGACTGTACTATAACCAATTCATACATTCGCTTAATATTTTTCAATCAAAATAAAATATTAATATTTTAACGAATAATGTACTTGAAAATCAATATCGGATATGGTGAAAAAAATTACATATTTACTCAATAGAAATGTTATCTGAATCAAACGAGCGAAATTCAATTTTTCTTGTGTACTCGAATCAACAATATTCATGTTATGAATTGAAAGGCCTTTTTTTTAATTGCAAAAAATGCATTCAAAACTATATAATTTGTTCGCGATAATTTTTCAGGTAGTTTCAATATTGTATTGTTCTCGGCTAACAATGTATCTTTTAAGGGGAGATATACACCTAGGAGCCGGAAAAAAGGTCATTTTCGTGAATTTTTTCAAGGAAAACTATTTGAAATTTCGGTTTGGGGTTTTAATTATCTAAAAGTATATACATTCAAAAATATGTTTAATTTTCTTTATTTAAAAATATCAAAAATATACAAGCATATTGTATGATCCTTGGAGCGTCGTGAAAAAATCTACGTATACGGTACCCACTGGCGTTTCTTCAAAAATCATCTGAGAAAAAAACCAAAAAGATTTTTACATTAGATACTATAATCTAGTACTTATCGTAGCCGATTTTGGAAATATCGATTTTTGACAAAATGGCGGACGTTTGAGCATAAATAGTGATTTTTGGGCCAAAAATTAGTTATTATTTTGTAAAACAAAAACCTGTAAAACAAAACCCAAGTAACGGGAAAAAAATCCTATGACAAGTACTAGATAATGGTGTATAGAATAACAACAAAAAACCTCAAGGCAATCGGTTCATTGGTTTTCGAGAAATTTTGGGTACCGATTTGAAAAACGTGGTTTTGAGAAAAACGCGTTTGAAAATTTGGGAATGAATAAATCATGAAAGTTCATAGCTTCTAAATCCTCGACCTCGACCATCTAGGTGTATATCTCACGTTAAATGAAAAAAAAAAACGTTCAATTTTATCATGTTATTAACCCCTTCGTTGAATTCGACAAAAAGTGTCCAAAATGCCAGAAAAATTTGTTTATCCTGAAAACTTGAACTCTGGGGTTTTTAGGGTGCTGATTACGAATCTAAACTCAAAATTCAGGAATTCACAATGGCGAATGAAAATACAAATTGATTTAGATGAAACTCGGTACTCATAGGTTGTGTAGGACATTGATTATGAGCTGTTTTTTGCACTTTCGTCCGCCATATTAGATCCGCTATTAAAAAGTTTTGAATTTTGTGTTCAGTTTCGTAATAAGCTACCTCGAAAATCCAAGAGTACCAATTTTTATCTAAATCGAGTAAAATTTTCAATTTCGGTCCGCCGTTCCAGCGCCGCCATTTTGAATTTTCAAATTTAAAGTTCAGATTCGTAATAAGCGATCTCAAAAATCACGGAGTACTAATTTTCATCTAAATCGAGTAGTTTTTTATTTTTGTCCGCCATATTGAATTTCCAAATTTTGACTTCAAATTCGGATTCAGCGAGCCCAAAAACCCGCGAGTGATGCTCCGATTTCGAATCAGAGCAAGTTAAATAGGAAAATAAAGGTTGACGCACTATTGCGTCATTGCCAAAGAAGGGGTTAAAGTCAATAGCGTTTTGTTTGGACTAATAAATCCGATTATTTACACCAACAATTTTACAATTGAATCAGCGAAATTTCATTCAATAGCACCAATGATATTGGATCAATGATTTTATTTTTCTCAGTGCATCGTAACCGGCTTCTTTTTGTTATTCCCCTGGCCTCGCGAGATTGCCTCGTCTCGCTTTCACGAGCTCGGAATCTCGCTCGCCACTCCCCAAACGTCAAAATATGACAGCTAGCCCGGGACAGCACTTTCGGGTTTTAGACGAGGGGTAGCCGGCCAGCAGCAGGGAGTCGCGGCAAACCGTTCTAATTGAAACAAACTCTCGCGTGGGGCGCGAGATTATTCCCTCTGCTCTCAACCATTTATTCCCGTACCTCTCCCCGAGACTTTTAACTCTTTTATTATTATTATTAACGAGGGGACGCGTGCTCGTTCCAACGTTTTTACGCTCCCCACCCTCGTAACGATCCTCACTCTTCGTCACTTATCGGCAGCCTTTCGAAGAGAATCGCGTTCGACGCGGAGCTCCGGAGTTTGAAGGAAAAAAAAGACAAACTTTCAGAGTATCATTTTCCTCCGAAAGCCTCCTCGACGGAGATTTTTCGAGTCGAAGATCGCACTTGTTGCGCGATTCACCTTACCGAGCGTCGATAAAGACGGAACCTGGAAATGATTTGTGTCGCGAAGCGGGAATAATACTCGGTTGGTACATTGAGAAGAAAAACCAATTGAATCAAAAACATTTATTGGTTAATTCAAATAAATGACTGATCGCGGAGTGCCACCGATATATGAGATTGTTACAATACTATAAAATATTGGAAAATGTGATTGATTCAAACAATATATTGTTTTATTTGAAAATCTCTTCTGTTCTCTGAATATCTACAGTATCCTTCAAATAAAATTATATTCTATTGTAATCATTCTATATAGAATCCGTAGATGTATGGATGAAATAATTAAGCGGTTGCTAGATTTTTTTCGTACAAAAATATAATCTATAGAATGAATTGTTTGTTTGGTACATCGAAACGAATATGCCATGAGACGTAAGTTTTTCAATTTGTTTGAAATCTTAAATAAAAAGTGAGCATTAGAATGATCATCCACGATAATAGTGGAGAAAATATCAGATATCGAATGGAATATCCATGGAGAGAATATCAGATATTCAACTGATAAGAACAGATACTACACTTTGATCTTAGCCACAGGCCAAGAAGCGATACTCTTTAGAGTTTCTCCGGCGTTTAACGAGGTACGGTGATGACCACACTAGTTAACTTAGAGTCTATTTCACGCCGCAATACCGCCACGTTTTAGATATATGTGTATGGCCTATTTTTCGAGAAATATTTGTTAAGTATTGAATTTCGAGTTTCCTATTATTTTAATAATATGGAAACAACCTTAATAATCTACTACTCGACTTCAGTAGTACGCCATATCGTTGACGTTTAGCATCGTCGCATTTTCGGTGGCTGTCATCGGTTCGACGCGCCCGGCTTGTTATTTTTTTGTAGCCGGTTAACATGGAGAATGAAAATACTGTGGAAGTTTATCAAAAGAGTAACGGGATTGTACCTGAAGTCCAGTTTAGAGACAAATGTAGATTCTGACGGACAAGAATTAGAAAATGAAAAGATAATATTGCGATTGCAAATAAAAAACGTCGCGTTGAAGTTAACCTCAATGTCCAATGTCCAATCTGTCCAAAGTCAAAACATATTTCATCGATTGTTATGTTATTTTTCCCTTTCCCAATTTTCACAATATTTGCAGGTATCAAAAGGAACGTTTATTTTATATGACGGTTCTCCCATGCTGAATTTATATGTAGATGCGTTGTATAGGTACATGCCGCCAGAAATATTGAGATGCCTTTGCTGTACGTAAAAGAACTTCAAGTAAATATCGACGAAAGGCCCTTTATAATCCATTAAAAAATGTACGGCTTCGCACAATCATATTTTTAATTCGCGTTGAAAATATCCGATAGACGAATCAAATTTGTGCGGGTATCCGGCGGTGCCACAAGTCGAGCAAGATGGCTGCCGTTACGTCACGAGAAGTCTCGCTCTCCGAAAACTTCGGTTTTTGCGACTTTATTTCTAAATTTATTGCTTATTTCTGCGGTGAGCTTTCAAGGTGCCTTATCGATCACAAAGATTCAAAGAACGCAACCATCAGTTTTTTTACGTGTTTCTTGGCTCCAAGTAGCACAAAAAATCGATATATGAGAGGACAGGCACATTTTGTCGTCTACGTGTGACTAATTCACCAACTTTAACAATTAATAACTCGGAAAGTGTACGGTAAATATCGTGGAAACTCCGCATACGCATGGACGAAGGTCTCGACAGTGCGATAAAAAAAATCGGGCTTTTAATCTTGAACTCGCTCCAATCACCGTACCTCCTCAAGTAGATTTTCGGTTCGCGCTACACTTATGAGAAACGAGCGCGCGTGCGGCTTCTAGCGGTTACACCGAGAACTATGGGTTTCCTCACACCTATAATTTCCGTGGCCCTCGGCCATGATTGGGTTGAATTCTTTCAAATACGCAAGAAACAAATTTTTTTACCAATTCAGAGATTTCCTTAATATTTTTCAATCAAAATAAAATATTGATATTTGAACGAATGATGTACTTGAAAATCAATATCGGATATGGTGAAAAAAAAAATAACATATTTACTCAATAGAAATTTTATCTGAATCAAACGAGCGAAATTGAATTTTTCTTGTGTACTCGAATCAACAATATTCATGTTATGAATTGAAACGCTTTTTTTGCTCGTTGCAGAAAATGCATTCAAAACTATATAATTTGTTCGCGATAACTTTTTAGATAGTGTCAATAATATATTGTCCTCGGCTAACAATATGTCTTTTGAATGAAAGAAAACTTTCAATTTTATCATGTTATTAAAGTCAAGAGCGTTTTGTTTGAACTAATAAATCCGATTATTTACACCGAAAATTTTACAATCGAATCAACGAAATTTCATTCAATAACACCAATGATTTTTTCTTCTCAGTGTACGAGTGAGAAACACATCACGCACAAAGGAAGAGGCATAATTTATTGATCCTGTACAAGCGTAGTCGCGTACGAAATTGTCAGTTCTTATTTTTCGCAACTACGCGGACGGCTGCTCGCTCTTGACCATCTTGACGTTGGGTTTGCGCAGGTGGTGGTAATTTGGTAAAACTCTTATCAGAAAATCCAGTTGACCGACTTGAGGCTAAAAAGAGTAGTTAGGCCAATGAAATTAATCTCGCCGGTCGCTTTGATCATTCTCAAGTGAAAAGTTTGTTTCGCGCTCGCCCTTACGTAAGGTTTGTCGTTCATTTCCCTGCGCTGACAGCGAGCGCCATAGACGACAGTGTTCTCGGGTATGACATCCGCCTCGAGTACGGAGCAAGCCGCACCGACGACGCAACCGTTGGTCAATTGGACGGCCCGACCGAGCGTAGCTGTAGGAAAAAAAACCCACAAGTGCAAACAGTTAAAAGGGCAGGGGTTTGCACTTTTGAAAAATCGATTTTTTTTCGTCTTTCCTTATATTAAACGTTTCAAGAATATAATCCCAAAATTTCAAGTCCACCAGAGCAAAACTCTCGAAGTTATTGACCATTTAGTCCCACTCCTCTAACACTGTAGCTCCGACTTCTCTAAACTTCAAACGCGTTTTTCTCGAAACCACTTTTTCCAAGTGCGTGTTCACTGCCATTTGAAAACTACATGACCGATTTATTTCAAACTTGGTACACACTTGCTACATATAAAATACCTCCCCCCAACGGTTAGTTTGAGATTATGTTTTTCATAATTTTCACTTTACATGACCACCAAAAATTTAGAAACGAAAAAAAAAATTATCAAAGACCGTTGGGGGGAGGACTTGATGATACTTTGACTAAATTTCAATGGTACTTGATTTCAGATCATTTCTAGCTGAGATACAGTGAACAAATCGTGTTTTTCCAAAGGCGTTCTTGGAAAAGTTTCGTCCCCGGCTCGTTTGTGGATATTTTCGCGTACAAATTCCACGGAATGTTCTTGAAATGACGCTCAACAATGTACAAAAGGTTTCAATAAATTCACTATATCCATATATATGAAAAAAAAATCGCAAAAAGGTGTTTTTTTTTCACGCTGCAACCCCTACCCTCCCGTTAAGGTGAGAGTGGTGGAATCGTTGGGTTGCTCGCTCGTGCGAACCTTTAGTCTCGAGGACGTTGTTGTCGCCGACTCGTAGGGCTTCGCAGGTCGAGTCGGTCTCGAAAACGTTGTAATTTCCGATGCGCTGGGTCCCATCGGACGCGTACTCGGGTCGCGATCGATTTATAATCGTTGCCATCTCCTCGATGATATTGCCCTCGCCGATGACGATCGGACCGGCCTCCGCGATTATACTCGCTCGCGGATGAACGACCGTTTTCGCCCCGATCGTTATGTCCCCCTTGAGAATACTCTCGTCGCATATGACAGCACCGGCGGCTATTTTCAAGCTGCAAAAACAAACTCACGTTTAACCTCAAAAAGTCGATGCGCGCGCGAAACTGAGTCTTATCCCAGCCGTGTGTGCTCCCGAGGAGCCTCCGCCGCCTCGTTCTCTGTCCAGTACTCACTTTGAACGACGAGCGACGTTTCCGCCCGGCGAATAAATATCCGTTGACATTTTTTTCGTCCTGTTGTTTACGCGAGCCTCACCCGCTCGCGCAACCCGAAAACCTCCGTTACTCTCCGCAGCCCGACGACTTTACCGCCGACTATGCGCGCGCATCGGAGGAAACGACGAATCGACTTTACCCGAGGACGCCCGAACGGTGCGCGCGCACCGACTCTTCCTGCAAAAGTTTCGTGCCAAACCATTTCCTCCACGCTTTTCTTTTTCGTTTTTTTTCCCCATTTTCCACAAGGCAATCGGGGCAAGTATCGAAAGAATCGTGACGATCGCAAACCGTTTATGCGCCACGACGAAGGAAAGAAATTCGCGCGACGCTCAGTCGCGATCAGGCGTCTTTGTAACGCGAGCTTTTCTTTATTAGTTTGCTCCCTGTATCTCACTATCTTTTGAGGCGAGCAACATTATCGAAGGATTCGCGGCGAATGTTTTACGATGTGGCATTTGCACGGAAAAAAAAAAGAGCGAAAGATAAGGCTCGAGCGTTTTATCGTTTGGCAAACGACACGTTTGTTGAAAGGAGGACGGGGGCGCGGGAAGATACGCGGAAGCGCACGGTTGTAAATTTTCACGCGCTTTTTCCGTTGTGCCGCGAATGGAAAGAATGACTCTCGTCGCAACGGCGTAGCGGCGAAAAGATCGGCGTGGCGGCGGCGACGAGGGCATCAGCAGCAACGAGAAGTCTCACCGGCGTACCTGCCTCACACAATTCAACGTTTATGCGCGCGCGGTATTATTCCGCGACGGAACAAAAAAAAAAAAATATAATACAACGGTGCGTCACTGAAACACACACCCGAGTAGTCGAATCATCGTCGTCCTCGACGCTCGTTTTCTTCTTTTTTTTTCCCTCCTATTGTACACGTTGGTGCGTCGCTCCTACACACATGCGCGACACGCTATAGTACAATGGTCTATTTTTTTTTCTTATTTTGCAAGTTTCGCACGTAACGAGCGTATGTGGGACGACGTTCTAGGAAAAAAAATCAACGTCAAACATTTTTCGCCTCGTCGCGTACTCGGGCTGGCGTTGAAGAAATTTATCCTCGGAGGGTTTTCTCGTTTCGGGGGCAAGGCAGCAGCAGCGAGGCGTTATCTCTCGAAACGAGGCAACCTTCTTTCGTCGAGATATCCCCTTCGTCATGTTCTAGAACAAATTTTGATGGAATCTAAACGATCGGCGGGGAGGAGGCTCAGTCGCCTCGTTATCTCGCTAATTAAACATCGCGGAGCTGCTCTCTCTCTCTCTCTCTCTCGGCCACACGTGGGTTTTAGCTTTTATCGTTTTATCGCTCTCGACATCGCGTCCTCACGCGCGCGCGCGATGTATCCCTCCGTGTCGAAATATCGGTCCTTCGCGATCCCTCGCTTCTCCCGATTCGCGCGTGTACGCGGCGGCAGCCAGCAACGTTCTCTTCTTCGTTGAAAGTAAATGAGGCTTCGGCAGCGTTGAACCGGGCGGTGTCCACAAAGAGAGCAACTCCATGACAGTGTCTATTTTACCATACTGTCGATGGATAGCTCTCTTCATCGCACACGCTCCTCTTTTCGCTTGCCTTCTCCTTCGCGACTCTTCCCGTTCGTGTCCTTCCTCATCGAGTTGCCTCCCGTGACTCCCGTACGAACCCTCGAGCAGAGACGAGCCGAGACAAGAAACGAACGAAAAAAAAAATGCTCCTCCCCCGCCCCGCCAGCGACTCTTTACGTAAGACACGCGGAGGAGAAGCTCGCGCCTCGTTAAATTCGTTCCAACGCCGTACTCTCGATTATCGAGGTGCTCCTAATGTCTGTACAAACCGCGACGGGCGGTGGGGGGGCGGGCGAGACGGCGGGCGAACAGAAGAATAAGATGGGCAGAGAGCCGCGCGCGTACCTTGCTTGAGAATCGTCTATACGGGATCGGCCCTCCCCGCGTCTCACTCGAAACCCCTTCGATACGTATCGCGCTGTTTGTTCAGATGATATTTTCACCTGTTGCTGCGCGACAACTGCTCAAATAGAACGAAAATGGGGCTACGCGTGTCTCGAATCGCCGCCGTGGCATATTATTCCGTACCCCTCCTTCCCTTTATTCCCGACTCTCGTATTATCAACGTGAAAAAGGCTGTCGCGACATTGGATCAAAGGACGAAATTGAAGAAGAAGGCGACAAAAGAATAAGGATTGCTCGTCGGCCCGTTAATTTGGGCGGAAGGGGGGTGGAAAAAGAGTAACCGGTTCGTTGAACTTAGACGTTTCGTTTTTTTCTTTTTTACCCTGATCGCGTTTGTTTACCCTCTGCTTCGCGTGTTTGTTCCCCTGCGCTTTTTTCAAAAAGTTGAATCTCTCTCTCCCCTTCCCCCCCCCTCTCTCTCTCTCTCCTCTCTCTCTCTCTCTCTCTCTCTCTCTCTCTCTCTCTCTCTCTCTCTCTCTCTCTCTCTCTCCCTCTCCCTCCCTCCCTCTCTCTCTCTCTCTCTCTCTCTCTCTCTCTCTCTCTCTCTCTCTCTCTCTCTCTCTCTCTCTCTCGCAGGTACATACAAGGCGTATGTTCTCGTATACGCGATATCTATACCACGTCGCCGCGAGTTGGAAACTTGTGTCGCGCGGTACCCGGGATCGCGGCGGAGAACCGATAAGACTCCGTCTTTGCGTCGTCACGCAACGATAAAAATAAGAATGAAAAAAAAAAAAACAACAACAAAAATCAACGTATGTACAATTGAATCATTCGGAAAAACGGTGAGCACCTTTTGACGAGTAATCGAGAATCACCACTCGAATGAAAGTTGGGAAAAAATGTTCACTTCCCTCGCGGACCGAACCACCACCGCCCACCCCGTTCTTTTCCGTATTATTTTATAACAATCTGTCGTACTCACCCTTCATTTGCCATTCAGGCGCGTTGACCAAAAAAATCCGGCCGAGACGTGTGCGCGTTCGAAGAAAAAAAGCAACGAAGTTTTGAAATTTGAAGAAAAATTGAAGAGAAAATGTGGAAAACGGTTGAAACTAGACGGGGGGGGGGGGGGGGGGGGCGTGGATCGCGCGTTGCAAACGCTCTACGACGAAGGAAGAAACGAGAGGAAGCTCGAGAAGAAGTGACGTGGAGTGTGAGGCGCGTTGGTTCATATACCTGTGCCAACCCACCTGACGTCCCGGGCACCTTTCTTATCGGGTTAAACGCTCGTATACGTGTGCAAAGAGAGCGAGAGAGAGGGAGATGCGTGTTCGAAGCGTTGAGCGAGATCGCGAGCAGCACCGATATCTACGCGCGAGGGCCCTTTCCTAATACACGAGCGCAGTGGGTCACCCCCGCGCCCCGCGCCGTTCGCCTTCTCCGTCACCGAGATAGGCGTATGCGCGGCGCGAGAGCTTTTCATTATTTCTCTTATTCATTTTCGTTTCGTTCCAGGCGTCGAAATTTTCGGACTATTTTGACTATGCAGCTCCTCACGATGGTAGGAGATGAAGGTATAGTATCTTCGAATTTAAGGGATCTTCTCACTTTAGGCGCTGAAAAAGCTATTTTCATGCATTTTTTTGATAGGTTTATATTATAGATATTGATATAAAAGTTGTTACACTTAATAAATACACTTTCGAAATAAATTTAAAACAAAATTATTCAAGTCACTATTTAGATTTCAGAAAATCATCTGAAAAAAAATAGTCACTATTTTTTTTTCAGATGAATTTTGAAGAAACACCAGTGGGTACCGTATACGCAGATTTTTTTACGACGCTCCAAGGATCATACAATGTCCTTGTACATTTTTGATATTTTTAAATGAAGAAAATTAAACATGTTTTTGAATGTATATACTTTTAGATAATTGAAACCCCAATCCGAAATTTCAAATAGTTTTCCTAGAAAAAATTCACAAAAATTACCTTTTTTCCGGCTCCTAGGTGTATATCTCCCCTTAAGGCCTTATATACGCGAAAATTTTTTCATTTTTTAAATTATTTTTCATTCCATTAGCCTGAACGGTTAGAAATATTTTGAGCTTTACAGAATCGAAAAATTCTGTAAAATGAAATACCGACAGAAAATTGAGTAAAAAATTTTAAGTTTCGAATTTTTATTATAATAATTTAAAAAAAAATAATATTGTTGGTTCACACTGAAGATACATTCATTGAGCAATTATAAATGTTTATTTTTTTAAAACACCCAGATCGATGCCGAGAACTTTCACCATCAACGTGCGCGCAATAAAAATACATTGCTTTATTATGTTATATCTCCGCCATTTGTTCATATTTCTGATTTTTTTTACATATACTTAACCATGAGCATAAATATCGTTACAATTTTGAAAAATGTCAATATTTTTAAATAAAAATTGTTCTTTAAAGCTTGAACATAATACACTATCGTCTCAAAATTTCGTTTACCGCAATCATTTCCTTCCCTTTCAAAAAAATTGCTGAAAAAACGCTTTTTTTCGGCTTCTAAAGCAGACTACTGCCTTAACTGCTGCTTGATGTCTTGAACGGGAACAAATTTTCCCTTTTCTCCACTTTTAGACGCCAAGAAGGATGTCGATATACAGTTCGTGAATGCCACACGTATAAATGTTATTACGCGTACAGAGACGTGCGAGACATCACAGCCCGGGTCTACCAATGCATAGAATATTGCATAAATCCGAAAGAAATTAAAATGCTCAACTGAGAGTTCTACCTCAATGACTTATTATTACAATTCGTCATTCGACCACCTCCCGAAATCATTTATTTCGAAGAACTTATTCGGTGAGAAATCGCACCTACAAATTTCAGTTTTCATTGCATATTTTTCAAGTTTGCACTCTAAATAGTTTTTACGAATTATCGTTTTACCTTATTGATAGTTGAAAAAATACACTACGCCAAAAATTAAAGGAACAAAAAATTTCTACAATTTTTTAAGTGTTTTTCAAAGTGCTGTATCTATGTGAAAAATAGTCGTATCGAGATGAAAAAAAGCATTTTGAAGTTTTTGAGCAAAAAACAATTTCACCCTTTACATCAATTTGAAAAAAGTACAAAAAAAATGACTTTTTATGGGTTTGCAGTAAATCTACCACTACTTTACAAACATTGATGGAAAGATTGATGGTGCCAGGTTTTTTTTTCAGCTTAATGTACCCCCTATAGCCCTGTAAATTGTCAAAATGATTCATCGAAACGTTTTTCAGGCCCGATTGATCAAAGTTTTATAAAAAAATTAGAGAAATTTAGGAACAAGTGTATTGTTCCTAAAAATCGTGTAATCATCATCAAAATGAAAATACCAATTTTCAACTTTACACACAACTTCGCACTAGTTGCTTGTTAAATAAATAAAAATAAAATTTGAACAATAAAAAATAAATCGAGAAATGAAAAAAATGTTTAAATTTTTTCTTCAATGTGTAAAACATTTCAGGAAACAAGACTGACTTATTTTTGACACGATTCGGCCTTGGCGCACCGTAATTTCACTCATCTTTCCTTTATTAAAAGTTAATACTATTTTTATTTAAAAGTTGATACTATGTTTATTTAAAAGTGATTATTTTATTTAAAAGTTGATACTATTTTTATTTTGATGCTGTATTCACTAGGCGATTTGAGAACTTGTATGCGATTAATTCTCGATATTTTCTGCAAAGGTTATTAGGGTTACAAAAAACAGTGTTTTTCAAAACTGATATTTTTTTTGGAAGAAAAAGACAAGTAACATTTTTTTTTAACCAATCTTTTCGTGGTAAATTTTTTCTAAGTTTTGGAAAAAGAAATTAATCAAAAGTTTTTGTAAAATGTCTTCAAAATGCTTTTTTTTTCATCTCGATACGACCATTTTTCACATAATTACACAGCTCTAAGAAAAACAAAAAATTGACGACATTTTCGGCTCCTTTATTTTTTTTAGTAGTGTATATACTCGACTCAAAATTATCGCCTTCCACTTACCAATATTTCGCGAAAAAGGCTATATCACCGGGCTAAAGCTAAAGTATACTCTATTTTGATTGTTTATTATATATTCATGAAGTCAAGCGATAATTTCGCAGGTTTATTTCTATTCAGACACCGAAATTTTGTAATGAAATATGAATCGACAAAAACTTGTATATTCATATTATACATATATAATATTTTTTTTACCGACTGAACATTTGATTATTGATTGATTAACTTTTGGTTGTTGGTAAATTGGTAAATGAAATAAGTAAATTGGTAAATGGTAAATGAAAATGTAAATTGGTCAATTTGTAAATTGGTAAATGGTAAATTGGTAAATTATAAATTGGTAAATCATAAATTGGTAAATTGTAAATTGTAAATTGTAAATTGGTAAATTGGTAGATTTGTAAATTGGCAAATTGTAAATTGGTAAATTGGTAAATGGTAAATGAAATTGTAAATTGGTAAATTGAAAATTGGTAAATTGTAAATTAGTAAACTGTAAATTGGTAAATTGGTAATTTGGTAAACTGTAAATTGGTAACTTGTAAATTGGTAAACTGTAAATTGGTAAATTGTAAATTGGTAAATTGTAAATTCGTAACTTGTAAATTGGTAAATTGTAACTTGGTAAATTGTAAATTAGTAAACTGTAAATTGGTAAACTGTAAATTGGTAAATTGTAAATTGGTAAATTGTAAATTGGTAAATTGTAAATTGGTAAATTGTAAATTGGTAAATTGGTAAATTGGTAAACTGTAAATTGGTTACTTGTAAATTGGTAAATTGTAAATTGTTAAATTGTAAATTGTTAAATTGTAAATTGTTAAATTGTAAATTGTTAAATTGTAAATTGTAAATTGGTAAATTGGTAAACTGTAAATTGGTAACTTGTAAATTGGTAAATTGTAAATTGGTAAATTGTAAATTGGTAAATTGTAAATCGGTAAATTGTAAATCGGTAAATTGTAAATTGGTAAATGAATTATTATTTATAATCTCGTGATATGTTTCGTCGAACGATACAGGTGCTCGGTAGATTCAAGCGTAATCAGAAGAGGAGCTATAACTACTTGGACTCGGTCGGAAGTATGAGGCTTACCAGCAGCAAAGGTGGAGCAAAAAAATTAATTTGCGTGACGTTCTGAGGCTTACAGTAGAACTTGCAGCATCGAGTGTTCTCAAGTGAGGCTCAAATGCAGAGTCAAAGGCCTTCAAAATAGGCTGAAAATTTCAACTCGCTCTCGTCGTTATTTTCCCGTTGACTCGCGCGTGTATGTGTGCGTTTGTGTCAGTAGTGGAGCCGCGAAAGGGCAGTAACTCATTCTCGAGAAGCGACAACCGATTTGCCTCAAAATACCCGTTTCCCGTCGCGACTAAAAAAAAATAATATTCGGGATGGTCTCTAAGAAGAAAAAAAAACATCGAGAGCGGCCAAACTCGCGGCGTATGTAAAAAAATTAATTTACGGCCCTCGAATATGTGCCCGCGCGCTTCGGCAAACACGCGAGTTATATAAAATTACGCCACGATTACGCGCTCTTTGTTTTACGAGGAAACAAAAAGCTTATCGCATGGTTTTTTTTTTTTCGTTGAAAATGTTTGCGTCGCGCGCGAGGGCGTTTCTAAAATTTACCTCAAAGCCTCTCGAAAGGTTGCCCTCGTTTGTTCGAGCATCTGCTTGTAAATGGCCAAGTCGGCGGCCTTTTCCCGCTCAATTCTTTCCAATCTTGCTCCGAGGGCGAGGCGTTCCTCCTCCAGCAACTCGAGCCTTCGCGTGTGCGTACACCCCCATGGAAATTTATATACGCAAAAATATACTGCACATTTATTTTATTAATAATTGTAATATATGTGAAATGTATGCCATGTATTGAAAATATATGTTGCATATATGTGCCAAATTTTTATTTTCGTCACGTTTTTATATATGAGATGTATATGCGTGGTATTACTGTATATCAATGTATCATATATCAATGATGTATGTAGCATTTACCCTGCATATATAGCACATATATTTAGCATATATGTTGCATACACACTGCATACATACTGCATAAATGGTACATATGTGCCACATATATACAGATATGCGTAGCATATCTGCATATAGTGTTTGTATGTAATAGCGTACTTTAAGGGGTGCGATTTTGAAAAAATCGACTTTTTTTTTATTGCATTTTTTTGAAGTATAAGTATCTGAGAATATATCCTGAAAATTTCAAGTCGATCCGAACAAAATTGACTGAGATATGAGCGTTGAAAGAGAAGAATCCGCGTTGAAAGAGCGTTGAAAGAGAAACTTTAAACGCGTTTTTCTCAAAATGGCATTTCTGAAGTCGGTGACCAAGATTACTCGAACACTAATGAACCGATCTTCTTGAAATTTTGCAAGCTTATTTAATACATAAAAATGTAGTCTTTGATCGTTCGATTTTTTTTTCGAAAAAAAAATGGCCGTTTTATAGCCAAAAAACGGCCGTTTTTTTTTCGTTAAAATCGAACCATTAACTTTGACTGTCCGCCATTTTGTGAAAAATGAATATTCTTTAAAATCCTTCGATTAAAGACTAGTTTATACTTATATTCGACTAAATCCATCCGCATTTTTTTCTTCAGATGATCCACTTCGCCGCAATGTTGGTCACCGCAAACCGTGTATATAAAAACATTATTTCATTGACGGCCATTTGCCACTAAACAATGTAATATTTTTCAATAAAAAAATTACTGAAAGTTCTTCAAGATGTGTTCTTTAAGATGGTATATTGATCGATTGAAAAAGTTTTGTAGTTTTCTTTGAAAAAATTCATGAAAAAGGCCTTTTTTGCGCTACAAGTGGGGGTAACGCCTTAACTGTAAGTGAAGTTTTTTCAAGTTTAAGTTTCAAGTTTTATTAAGTTTAACTGTAATAGTGTTTATAAACAGCATATATTTTTTGTCAGGAATATGTATCGAAAATGTATGCGTCATACATGACGCATAAATGACACATATATGAGTCATATATGACGCATACATTTTTTATATATTTTTCTGACAAACAAATAGATTGAAAATATATCGAAAATATATGCGTCGTATATGCCTCATATATGCATCATATATAGTGTTTATACGTAGCATGTGTGTTTTGGTGAGAAAAATATATCGAAAATATATGGGTCATATATGCGTCATATATTTGGTGCATATATACTGAATATATACGTATTATTCTATTTTTTCGTCACTATATGTGCGACCGATATATATATATATATATATATATATATATATATATATATATATATATATATATATATATATATATATATATATATATATATATATATATATATATATATATATATATAGCATGTATTTTCTGCATATATTTTACATACATAAATTTCCATGGGGGCACTTTTCCAAGTTATTAGCCTTGCAACTACGAGACAAACAGTGTTTTCCCGCGTGTCTTAACCGCTCACCTGAAGCGCGTCTCGTCGGAATAATCGGCACTTCCGGCGTTCGAATCGACCTGAGAACCACCGCCGCCGCCTCTCAGCCCGCTTCCGTAAACGCCCAATTTTTTGCCCATTTCCAATCTCTGCACTTTCGTCTCGAGTTTTGCGCAATTGATCCTCTCCCGGCGCAGTGACTCCTGCGTAATGAGTTAAAAAAATACGGACGCGCGAGGTTTTCTTTGCGTTTAAGGGGTCTTCTCGCTTTAGACGATAAAAAAGCCATTTTCATGCATTTTTTGGTAGGTTTGTATTATAGATATTGTTATGAAAGTTGTTACACTTAATGAATAGACTTTCGAAAAAAAAAATTATTTATGGGCTATACCAGTGTGAACGCTGAAAATTTGGGTGATTTTCGGGAATTTTTTGGAGGAAAAGTACTCAATTAAATGTTTCGGAAAATTACGAATATATTTGGCTATACTCGACCTATATTACATAATTTTTTCATAGAAAAATATTGAGATTCAAGCGACTTGTGCGCTGACTTCGGAGACGCCAAAAAAAAAGTTCCTCCACTGCTGACATGATTCCGGCCGATTGAGTAGCTGAAACCGAAAAAAATGTCGTTATACTAGAAGGTATTTCCTGTACAATGACGTAGGAAAATATTTTTTTTAAACGAGAAAAACTATCGAAGAATATTGTATCCAAATTTGGACGAAATCGGACAAGCCGTTTTCGAGATACATCTGGCACCGACTTTGAACAACTATGTTTCGAAATAATCGCGTTTGAATCGCTTCCGGTCAACGAATTTATGTTTAAAAATTCCTAAACATACCTCAATGTACATATTGTTCAATAAAAAAAACCCGGATCCAATCGGAACATTGGTTTTTGAGATAAAAATTCCCGAAGTTTACCTGTTTCTCTCGCCGTTTACTCAGGTACCTCCCCTTAAGTCACTATTTATGGACGAAAATGGTAGTTGAAAAAATGTCCTCTCGTCCGAAACAAAAAAAATCAAACGGTTTTTTTATTCAGTATGTTAATATAGCGCAAATCATACGATTTTCGATATATGCAAAAATAACAAAATGGCGGACATTTGTCGAGAAAAAAAACGTGTTTTTTTTCACGGTTTTTGGCAAAAAAAAAATTTTAATCAAAATAAAAAAATCCTTGATATGCGCTATAGCTATAGTTGTAAAGAATATGTGGTTAAAATTTCATAAGGATGGGTTCAGTAGTTTCGAAGATTTTATCAACGTGCCGTCGAAGAACGTTGTTTCGAGAAAAACGCGTTTAAAGTTTGTTTGGGTTACATAAATACAAACTACAAATTTTTTTAAATGTATTTCGAAAGTGTATTTATTAACAACTTTTATATCAACATCTATAATATAAACCTATGAAAAAAACATTCATGAAAATAGCCCTTTTTAGCGTCCAAAGTGAGAAGACCCCTTAAATGAGAATAAAGGCATTCATTACGGAAAGGAGAGAGGTGTCGCTTCTCTCTTTGTCCAATCGTTGGTTCAAGAGGCTCACGAGGTCAAAGAGTCGACGTATCTCGGCTTTCGCCGCTGCGTACTCGGCTGCATTACCCTCCTCGTCTTCCAAAGACTTGACTTCCGCGGCCTCTCGATCCCTCAAACTTTCCTTCCTTCAAATATATATATATATACACAAACACGTTCATATACGCATTAGGTGGATATTTGTGGCTCGTAGGAGGAGGCGCCACTGCCACCGCGAACCTCTCCTTTGCCTCTCTTTCCTCGAGTTTCCCCCTAAAGAGGTCCAGTCGGGCGGTCACTCTTGCCAATTCATTTCGCATCTCGTCCCGCGATTCCTCGGCTTTGATTTTCTCGCTGCGCGCCACGCGCAGACCTTCCCGAAACTTGTCCTCAACCGCCCCGAGCTCGGCCTGAAATCGCGCGTAACACCCGTGCGCTCGCATCCTTTAACCTCACTTTCTTTCACCCTCCTAACGCGCACACTCGCAGCGCAGTTTTCCTCACGTTCAGAGCCTCGATCAGCTGATCGTCGTGAATTCTTTTCTCGTTGAGCACTGCCAAATTCATTTTTTCACCCATCAGATCTTTCTCCAAAAGTTTTATCCTGGCTCCGGCTGCTCCCAACTTCTTCCTATAAGTCTCGAGTTCCATCTCTACCCGGGCGAGTACCGCGCCGTCGGCTCTCCTCGTCTCCTGCACCTCCTTCTTCTCAACTACGATTCCTTTATCGAGAGACACGCGATTTATATATATATATATATATATATATATATATATATATATATATATATATATATATATATGAGGCGTACCATACCATTTCGAATGGTCAAAAAGTTGTCCACTTTCAAAAAAAAATTTAATTTTGTGAAATTATTTAATTTTATGAAAAAAAAACCGTGTAAATTTTTTCAAAAATTTTGGATCGCATTTAATCGAGTTATTCAAAATTTAAAAATTTTCAAAAGACCGTTATATCTCGTGAGCATTTGATTTAACAGGAAAATATTTAAGACAAAAAAGTTGCAATTTTGCATAAACTTTGTGAAAAAAATTTGTTTTGAACTTTTCGAGTTTAAAAAATGGCCATTTTCACCAAAATTATACAAAAATATTTTTTTTCGGTCGGTATGTCACGTTTGATTTTTCTCAAAAAATTCCAGAAAATACTCTGAAGTGTGTACAGTAACACCTATTTTTTTCAGAGTGGGTCGATTCGTTGTTCCAAAGCTGTGCTTTGTTTTATTATTATGAGATATTTTTGTAACTCTTTGTGAAAATTAGTTTGTAACAAGGCACTCGAGAAACCGCCAAGAAAATTCAAAGGAAGCATATGACTTCTCTGCTTGGCTCACACCGTGCAACCTGGTGTAAAAAAATCAAAACACACTAAGAACTCCGATAGTATTTTGGCATGGAGGGGGAATGTTGACAAACTGAAGGATGTAGAAGGCATTTGACGGCGCACATTACTTTGTATGACAATGTTTATATTAGGCGATCAACGATACTTTGTATCACATTTTCCATATTGCACGACGACGTTACTTTGTATCACAATTTTCATGTTGGACGACGAACGTTACTTTGCATGGCAAGGTTAACTTTGTATACCTTACCGATAATTTATGATTGGGCTCAAAAAAATTATTACTGTTATGGATGTTTATTACCTGAAAAATGTGAGGGAAAATTGGGAGAGAATAATTTTTAATAATAATTGATTTGTGTAAAAACAATATCTCATAATAATAAAACGAAGCACAGCTTTGCAACAATGAATGGAGCCACTCTGAAAAAATAGGTGTTACTGTACACACTTCAGAGTATTTTCTGGAATTTTTTTAGAAAAATCAAGTGACACACTGACCGAAAAAAAATATTTTTGTATAATTTTGGTGAAAATGGGCGTTTTTTAAACTCGAAAAATTCAAAACAAAATTTGTTCACAAAGTTCATGTAAAATTGCAACTTTTTGTCTTAAACATTTTTCTGTTGAATCAAATGCTCACGAGATATAACGGTGTTTTGAAAATTTTGAAATTTTGAAAAACCCGAGAAAATGCGATACAAAAATTTTGAAAAAATTTCGTTTTTTTTTCATATAATTAAATAATTTGACAATATTTCGATTTTTTTAAGGGTGGACAACTTTTTGACCGTTCGAAATGGTATTGAACGTCTCATATATATACAGGATGAGGCACATAAAGTGTTACAGAGCAATAGCACTCAAACTATTGATCATATCTAAAAATGTTTCAGACAAAAGTTTCAGTGTTCGAGAAGGCCGTCATACTGGACCACCCTTTTTATTTATCGGTGGAGGCGCTGTAGCTACGTCAAGGTCAACTCCACTTTTTTAAATGGAACGGTACATTTTTTCTTCAACCATCTTGTGGAGCACCTCAAGTCGCATAAAAAACATTAGGTGGTCAAAGTCGTTCAAGGTCATTCAAGGTCACCGATTTAGATTTATATAATCTATACTGACCTTGAACGACTTTGACCCCCCCCCAATGTTTTTATGCGGCTTGAGGTGCTCCACAAGATGGTTAAAGGAAAAATGTACCATTCCATAATAAAATTACGAATTTGTACGAAATAAAAAAACGTTGTAGCAACCGCTTAATTATTCCATCCATGCATCTACGGATCGTATATAGAATGATTTCAACATAATATAATTTCATTTGAAGGATAATGTAGATATTCAGAGAACAGAAGACATTTTCGAATAAAACAGTATGTTATTCGAATCAATCACATGTTCCAATATTTTATAGTATTGTAACAATCTCATATATCGGTGGCACTCCGCCATCAGACATTTATTCGAACCACCCAATAAATTCTTTCGATTCAATTGGTTTTTTTTTCTCAGTGTATATACTTTGTATTTACCCGCCGTCAAATTACACCCGGAGTTTGACGATTTTTCGTACTCGGCCAATTTGCTGCGGAGTTGGGAAACGGTGAGCCGCATCTGACGGATCTGTTCGGCCCTGCCGCGCCATCCGCCGTTCATCCAACGATTCGAAAGACTCGCCGTAGTCGCATTCTCGACGCCCGTCTCGCTGCGCAACAGCTGCGAAATTTGCGCAACTCGAATTGTCTTACGCCTATATCCCCCCCCCCCCCTTGTAAACGCGCCAAACTACCTTTTCGGCTTTGCTCAATTCCCTGCGCAATCCGGCGCAAATGTCCTTCGCCTCATAGAGCTTGGCCCTCGTCCGCCCGAGCTTTTCCCTCAACCTACCGATTTCCTCCTCCTTAGTTCCACTGCTCCCAATCCCAACTGATCCTTTCGCCTCGTTGCTCTCATCCACATGAGCTTCGATCTCTTGGTTCCGAGGCTGCCGCTCTCGAGAGCAGCTCGTCAAAGTCTTTTCAAAACGCGACGATGGCACCTCGTGGCCGTCCTTTGTACAAAATTGACCACTTTCTCAACCACCTTTTCAACAAACTTACCTCACCCCGACAACTTGTTTTCCCTTACGCGGACAAACTCTTCAAAGTCAATCTCATCCGCGAATTCCAAACTTGCCTCACCGTTGTTCTCGTCATTCCGCCTCGTTATTATTTTCCACAGCGTCCGCCGTTCCTCGTTGATCGACATGTTCATACCGATCGATTATCCTCGATGGAACTCGCGAAATTGCCGAGTATCGCGCGATCCACCGTTGTTTCCCGACCAAAGCACAAGGCCTCTTTTTCTTCGCAATCGACGAATCTCAACTAGCCCCTGTGGCCTAATGGATAAGGCATCGGTCTCCTAAACCGGGGATTGTGGGTTCGAGTCCCACCAGGGGTACGACCGTTTTTTTTTCTTTTTTTTTCCACGATAGCCCACCTACCCTCTTTTTCTCTGTCGTCTCGCGAGAAACTCAAGTCGAATTATTAATACGAAGCGCAAAAGGAGACGCGCCTCGGCTTATCTGCTGAAAGCTGTTTATTAGTTACGTACATTTGTCTCGTTACGACCAATTAAAATGAAACAAACACGAGCGATTACGACAAACACCCTCGTACGATTTTCGGAAGAATCGTTGAATGTGCAAAATGCATTTTGTTGACTCGAAATTTTGTTGTTTTAACAGTTGCTCAGACATGCTAAATAAGCAGATAGTTTAAATCTATCTTTGGTTACTGCCCAACTATACTGTTTTGTTATGCCAATCAAAAATCAAGTTGAACGTATTTGAAGATAGACATTTTGTTAAGCGCAGATATATTTCATGATTTATTCATTCCCAAATTTTCAAACGCGGTTTTCTCAAAACCACGTTTTTCGAATCGCTACCCAAAATTGCTCGAGGTTTTTCGTGGTTATTCTGTACACCATTATCTAGTACTTGTCATAGGATTTTTATTCCGTTACTTAGTTTTTGTTTTATAGGCAAAATAATAACTAATGTTTGACCCAAAAATCACTATTTATGTTCAAACGTCCGCCATTTTGTCATAAATCGATATTTTCAAAATCGGCTATGACAAGTACTAGATTATAGTATCTAATTTAATAATCTTTTTGGTTTTTTTTCAGATGATTTTTGAAGAAACGCCAGTGGGTACCGTATCCGCAGATTTTTTACGACGCTCCAAGGATCATACAACATCCTTGTATATTTTTGATATTCTCAAATAAAGAAAATTAAACATATATTCGAATGTATATACTTTTAGATAATCAAAACCCCAATGCGGAATTCCAAACAGTTTTCCTTGAAAAAATTCACAAAAATGACCTTTTTTCCGGCTCCTAGGTGTATATCTCCCCTCAAACCAACTGAATTTTGGACGAACGAATGTTTTTTCTCACTGCATGCAACGAACTCAGTCATTCGATTGGGTTTTCACGTGTACATTTTTTTTCTCGCTCAACGTTAACGCGTTGAGATTTATTATATTAATTTATTCTCTTATCGCTATACAATGGAAAATAAGATTTATATTTTCGGGTTTGTCAAATTGTAAACAAAAATCAACGAATAGGGCGTTTCGTGGATTCACGTAGTTTTCTGCTTCTTGCGACGATCGTTGCGATCGTCTCGTTTTCCGCCCGCCAGCTTGCCGCTCTTCCGCATCGCGTGCAACTTTTTGTTCTTGGAGACGACTTCGGATCTCTTGCCCACGTCCTTCGAGCCACCCTGCGTGTACTGAACATTTATCCTCCGTCCGTTCAGACTCGTGTTGTGCAGTCCCAGTCCCTTCTGCGAATCGCAATGACAAATTTGTCAAAAACATCCACAGACGCTCTATCGCCCATGGGAATGTGTGTCTTTTCTTCGAATAACTACCTGATAGTCGGTCTCGTTGGTGAATTCGACGTAGGCGATACCGCGCGGTGTGTTGGAGCCGGGCTTCGTCGGAACTCTGACGCCCATGACGCTGCTCACTTTCGTCAGGAAATGTTTCTTCAGGTCCTCGGCGGTGGCTCTGCGAAACAACCAATGGTCAATGTTTTCGCGTCGATAAACTCAAACGAACAAACACGCCAAGAAATACTCGTCAAAAACTTACTCGTACGAAAGATTTCCGACGAAGAGGACGAATCTTTTCTTCTTTCCGGCTCCATCGCCGTTGGACGCTGCCGCTTTCGCCGCCTCGTTCTTCGCCGCTTGCTTAGGCGCGGGCTTTTCCTCTTTTATTTTACCCTCGGGCAACGCGTACTTGATCTCCGTCTCGTCATCTTCGTCGTCATCGTCATCGTCGTCGCCTTCTTCTTCAGACAGCTCGTCTTCTTCTTCCGAAAGGTCGGCTTCTTCCGACAGCTCCTCGTCTTCCGACACGTTTTCATCTTCGGATTCTGGCGCTTGCTCGTCGCTCGCGTCATCCTCGCTCTCGTCCGATTCGGCGGCTAGCGGCTCGTCGCTCGGCGTCGATTTCTTCTTGGCGGCTGCTTTTGACTTGACGGCGAGCCCTTGAGCTTTCTTCTTCAAAGTCGGCGCGAGTCCGCCTTTCGCGCTTGCAGCCTCGTCAGCCGGAGCATTTTTTTTTTCCACTTTTTTCTTCGAATCTTGCTTGGCCGAGTCTTTGACTTTGGGAGCGGCGTTTTCTCGTTTGACCGTCGGCACAAAGGTGCCGTTCATTATGGCAAGTTTCTTCTTCAACATGCCCAATTTCCTCTTGGCCGTTTTGCTGATCTCGTCTCGGGCGGTGATCTCGCGGATTCGCGTCTCGATTTCTTCGGCGCTCAGATTGAGCCTTTCGGGTTTGTATTGGCCCGTCTCCTTGCGTGCCTCCTTGCGATTCTCCCGCGTTTTCAACACCTTCGCCTTCCTTTTTGCCACCTCGGACTTGGCGCTTTTTTCTACGGATTCCACCTTTACCTCCGTCTTTACCGGGACGACCGCTTTCGGCTTCTTTGGATTTTTCTTCAACGAACGCGCGTCCTTCTCCGAGAGCTTGCCCTCGGTCTTGGGGACTTTCTTCATGGGCTCTCCGTTTCGCGGTAGACCCGCTGCATCCGGAGAACGCTTTTGTTTCTTTATCGCCATTATTGCTGAAATGTAACGATTCGCGTTTGAGTCGATGTACGGTGGAGATATAGCGTTGAAATCGGTGGCGACAACTCGAAATTGTTGGGCTTTTACGATTAGAGATGCGCGGAAAAACGTGCAACGCAACCGCGTGTGACAACGCCACTACCAATTACTCGATTTTCGGGCAATTCGTTGACTCGGGATTACGGTTGTCCCGATCTTTGTTCTAAGGGTAAGCCGCTGATATTGTCATTAATCGGAGCGCGTTTATTTCACTTGCGATAGAAAATCTTTAATTACCAAAGTCGTTGAACCACGTGCGCGAATGTGTGTCTGTGTTAGCGTCGTTTCCTTTGGACGAATGGAGGGTTAGGTGCGGCGTGTTCCTCCCGGCTTACGGCGAGCCCGCCTGATGGCGCCAACGTCGCACTTCCTCGAGACTGCGCGTGCGCATCCCTAGTCGCCGCAACGTACGAGCCACGACTTTATTCAAATATGGCCGTTGTGAAAAATCAACGTTTCAATGTGACAACGAAGATACAAATGAATAACAAAGAAGATTTTATCAATAATCGAGTGCCGATAGATTCTACGCGAATACGCGTCGTAACCGATATCTTTGCGCTTTTCCTTTTTTCTCTTGTTATTCTCGCTTAACCGCGTGATCTTGATCGAGCGCGCGAAAGCGTTCGTGGATCGCCTCGAGTCGAATCTGACCATGTACTGAGAAAAAAAAGCAATTGAGTCCAAAAATATATTCGTTGATTCGAAAAAATGTCTGATCGCGGAGTGCCACCGATATATGAGGCAATCCACGTCACTTCAGCCGGTAAAAAAAAATCACAAATAATTTTGAAAAATCGAGTTACTTTAGTGAAAAATATTCACCGAGTGTCGACATTTTTTGAAAATTTCTGACGTTTTTTCTCGTTGATTACCATCTTTCAATATTTTTCCATTCAAATGGCTGTATCTTTGGCAGGATTTGACGTATTTACATTCGTAAAAAACGAAAATGTGCGTCTTCTTCTAGCCTTCCAGAAAAAAATTAATTTAGATTTTATTGAGCAAGTCGAACGTTCGTTTCAGGGCAAAATATGCAAAAATATTATTTTTCTCAAGGAAAGACACTCGTTATTTTATTTTCAAGAACTTCTCCGAATTGTGAATACGAAAAATGAATTTTTGGTATTTTTTATATTATGGGATTCCTAAACACCGTGAAGTGACAGCTATTTTTATTTTTTTAATTTTTTTATTAATATTCGATTGAAGAGTGTGGAGCACTCGCTGTATGTTTACCAGGTTTTTGAAATACATATGACATATATGTCATATGTATTGGAGCCTTGGAGTGCTCCAGACTCTTCGACCGAATATTAATTTAAAAAAATAAAATAAAAAATAGCTGTTACTTCACGGTGTTCAGGAATCCCATAATATAAGAAATACCAAAAATCCGTCCTCGTATTCACAAATCGGGGAAATTAAAAAAAATAAAATAACGACTGTTTTTCCTTGAGAAAAAAAATATTTTTGCATATTTTGCTCTGAAACGGACGTTCGACTTGCTAAATAAAATCTAAATTAATTTTTTTCTGGAAGGCTAGAAAAAGACGCACATTTTCGTTTTTTACGAATGTAAATACGTCAAATCCTGCCAAAGATACAGCCATTTGAATGGAAAAATGTTAAAAAAGGTAATCAACGAGAAAAAACGTCAGAAATTAAAAAAAAATTTCGACTGAATATTTTTCAATAAAGTAACTCGATTTTTAAAAATGATTTGTGGATTTTTTTTACTGGCTGAAGTGACGTGGAATGCCTCATATGAGATTGTTACAATACTATAAAATATTGGAAAATGTGATTGATTCAAATAACATATTATTTTTATTTGAAAATCTCTTCTGTTTTCTGAATATCTACATTATCCTTCAAATAAAATTATATTCTATTGAAATCATTCTATATACAATACGTAGATGTATTGATGAAATAATTAAGCGGTTGCTACAACGTTTTTTTCATTTCGTATAAAAATATAATCAATAGAATGAATTATTTCTTTACTAAATCGGAACGAATATGCCATGAGACGTAGGTTTTTCAATTTGTTTTAAATCTTAAATAAAAAGTGAGCATTCGAATGATCATCCACAATAATAATGGAGAGAATATCGGATATCCAATGGAATATCCATGGAGAGAATATCACCCTGATAGAAATTATTTCCCGCATTTTTCTAAAAAACTTCCATGTTCTCCCAAAAAATTTCCGATTTTTTCAATGAATTGAGATTTTTCGAAGAAATCCGGGGAAAAAATATTTCCACATTACTCCGAAATTTCCCAAATTTCTCTAAATTTTCCCTTTTTTCCTGCATTTTTCTTAAAAACTCCTATTTTCTCCCAAAACTTTTCCGATTTTTTCAGTGAATCGAGACTTTTCGGAGAAATCCGGAAAAAAATGTCCACATTACTCCGAAATTTCCCAAATTTCTCCGCATTTCTCTGAACTTTCCCTACTTTTTTCCGAATTCCTTTCATTTTTTTTTTGAAAATTCGGAAATCCTTTTTTTACCATTAGTCCTCATCATTTTTCCTACATAAATATAAATCAGTGCAATAATACTTGTGCAAACCAAAGAATATACTTTGCTTTGCAGAAGTATTATCTTTCGGAATACCGTACCGTGCACGCTTCCTATCCACATGAAAAGACGACTGCATTTTTTCTGAATATTCAATTTTCCAATTTTTTTACATTTTGAAAAAAGAACAAAAATAATGACTTGTTATTGTGCATAACAAATAAAATAAAAAAATAAAAAGAAGACCGAGTAGAAGAGTAAAAATCACGATTGAATGATAAAAATAAATATAAAAAAATGTAATGATTTTACCTCTCACGACGTGAATAAAATGAGAAAATCGGGAAATGCGGAAAAAGAGGAATATTGGGGAAAATCGGCGTATTTTGAGATTAATATTTCTCATTTTTTCCCCGATTTTCTCCAAATTGGGAGAAAACAGAGAAAATATGACAAATTCGGAAAGCAAAAATGAGAATTTTTCCGAAAAACTCGATTCCTAAATTTTCCACATTTCTCCGAAAGTCTCCCAAGGCAATGTTTTCATTAATCTCAGTAAAATCTATGTGAGTTTCCTAATATTTTCTGCATTTTTGAATTTCCTACTATACTTTAAACTTCCAAATACGTTTTGGGTCACCGCCCTTCTAAAAAAATCAAGGGATTGTCATTCACAATTTGATCGAGAGTAAGGAAAAAATGGGAATTTTTCCCGAAAAACTCATTTTCTGAGTTTTTATCACTCCTCCGAAATTCTCCCAAGGCATTTAAGAAGGCTGGGAAATAATGGGAAATTCTCGTAAATAAAATAAGATAAATCGGAATAATGCGGAAAAAAAGGAATATTGTGGTGGCCTTAAGTAGATTTTCGGTTCGCGCTACGCTTACGAGAAACGAGCGCGCGTGCGGCTTCTAGCGGTTACTCCGAGAACTACGGGATTCCTCACACCTATAATTTCGGTGGCGCTCGGCCATGATTTGGCCAACCAAAGGCGCAAGAAACAAATTTTATTTTCGCATATTTTTTTAACGAATTCAGATATTTGCTTAATATTTTTCAACCAAAATAAAATATTAATATTTTAACGAATAATGTACTTGAAAATTAATATCGGATATGGTGAAAAAAATAAAATAACATATTTACTCAATGGAATATTTATCCGAATCAAACGAGCGAAATTCAATTTTTCTTGTGTACTCGAATCAACAATATTCATGTTATGAATTGAAACGCGTTTTTGTTCGTTGCAGAAAATGCATTAAAAATTATATAATTGGTTTGCGATAATTTTTTAAATAGTTTCAATACACTAGACACAGCAATTAGAGGATCAGAAAAAAATCTCGATGTTTTTAGGTGATTTTCAGAACGCTATAACTCGGCAATAAATGGTAGTAGAGCAATATAAAAAGCAAATTGAAGCTGGAAGTCTCTAGTTTCGAGATCTGTAGGTCAAATATTTTTATCCATGAACGTTTCTGAGTTAACTCAAAGAGATCGCTAAAGAAAAAATTTAAAGAATTTTGCCCATTTTTTAATCCATCCGCACAGCCTCCACGTGGTACGCTTTGGATAATGCTAATGTCGGTGGTAAAAAAAATAACAGCATTTTAGAAAAACGAACGATTTTTTTCATGACCGTGTACTCTGTCAATATTGTACAGATGAAATTTAACAATTTGTTTATCAAAGAACATTTAAAAAAAATATTTTTCGATGTTTTTCCATGTCACACATTTTCTTATGAAAAGAATATTGATTTTTGCGAACAAAAATCTTCAATTTAAAGAAATCAGTAAAAGGTGAAAAATGTATCCTTCAATTCGTTTTTCGCAAAAGTGAAAATTTCAATCGCTTGGATCACAGTGAAAGAAAAATCGCAACGGTTTGAATATTTGAGGGCTTCTTTGGGATACTTCGAGGTTAGAAAAAAACCAAATCTATCCTCAGTCTATTCGTTATTCCTTGAGTTACCTCAAGTTTAGTGAAACTCCGTGGAAACGCGATTTTTAACCAGTTTTTCATTCAAGGTTTTCATATTGAAAAAAAATGTATCATTAAAAAACACTAATCACACCTTTCAGAGGATACTTTGAAGTATTCAAAACCCTCCGTATATTTTTCGTACGATCATTAGTTCCCGAGTAATGAATTATCAAAGCCAAAAAGTTCTTTTTCGCTTCGAACGACGATAACTCGGCGAAAAATCATCGCACAGAGCTCAGAAACCTCTCAAATTAAAGCGGAAGAAGCCAACTAAACGAGCATCATAGTTACATTGCTGAAAAAAATTCACCCAAGCCCGTGCACCTCTTCAAAAAAGGGCAAAAATTTTTTATTTTTTTCTTTCGCGATCTTTTTGAGTTAACTCATCAACGTTCGTGGATACAAATATTTGACCCACATATCTCGAAACTAGAGACTTCCAGCTTCAATTTCCTTTTTTTCTTATTGCTCTCCTACTATTTTTTGCCGCGTTATAGCCACCTGAAAATCACCTAAAAACATCGACATTTTTTTCTGATCCTCCCATTGCTATGCCCAGTGTATATCGTTCGCGGCCAACAATATATCTTTTGAACGAAAAAAAAAACTTTAAATTTTATCATGTTATTAAAGTCAATAGCGTTTCCCTTGGACTGATAAATCCGATTATTTACACCAACAATTTTACAATCGAATCAACGAAATTTCATTCAACGACACCAATGTTATTGGATCAATGATTCTTTTTCTGTGTACCATCATCGAAGACTGGCATTTCTCCTCTTGGCAGCGCCGCGTCAATAGTCTCAAAGCGTGGCGGCTAACTTGGCGCGAGTCGGACATCAGGTAGGTTGAACTTTCCACCTGATACGAACATAAAACACGAGTATCTGCGCAACGATGGATATACAGAGGAGGGTGCATTTAAAAAACTGTATTTAATCGCTTTTTTCCAAGTGTCGACGTTACATGTGATTAACTATTCAAACTTTAGATTATTTCTTCAATTTTATATGTATTTCATATATATATATATATATATATATATATGTGTGTGTGTGTGTGTGTGTGTGTGTGTGTGTGTGTGTGTGTGTGTGTGTGTGTGTGTGTGTGTGTGTGCGTGTGTGTGTGTGTGTTTGTGTGTGTACGTACCGCATCGAACTCGCAACACGCGCGGCAGCACGTTACGAGAGCTTCGCGTTCTAAAGGTACTTACAGTGTAAACGTTTTTTTTTCCTTTTTTTTTCCTCGTAATTATCAATATTATGTTTTTTTTTTTTGTTCACTACGCGTGTGTAGCTGCACCTTGGCCTATTTACAACAAACAAAATTAACCAATAATTCATAATTATCATTACTAATAATATTAATAATTAACAATAATAATAGCAATAATAATAATAATAATTAGTCGATGAAAAGTTTCGCGGTCAACGTGTCGAAGGAAGGGATGACGAAAGAAAGCTCGCGAGCGTCGAGTTTGCGGGATTTCTCTCTCTTGTTGCTGTTTTCATTCTTCTCTGTCGAACCGGTAACGCAAATTTTGATTCTCAAGAGACGAGAGAGAGTTATTTGCCGCCGGGTCTTGTGTTATTTAAAAATAAGTAAGTCTCCGCCCATTGCCGGGAGAAAAATGCACACACGCACACACAGCCTCGGAGATGGGAGATTTTCGGTCCGCTTTTCTTCTGCTTGTTGTCTTGTTCTTGTACGGGTAACAGAAGTTCTCGGTGTTGTTTTCGTCGACGTCCGCACGGATTGAGCCCTCCGCTCTTCTTCCTGCCGTTTCTTATACGTAAATGCTGTCGTTGCATGCATGCATGTATATATATATATATATTCTCTGCCTTAATAATATCACAATGAGTCCGAGAATACGTACGCAGCAGTCACATATATTCGTAATTCGGCATTTCACACTCGTTCTACCTAAGCATGTATCGTCGTCGAACTATATTCCAATGATTCGCAGATACAGGCTCCCTCGTCTCTCTCTCTCTCTCTCTCTCATTCGTACTCACACGACAAATTTTCTTTTCGCGTTTATACGTGAATGTGTGTGAGTGTGCGCGCGTTTGCGTGTTTCGTATCAATAAATGTATCGTTAAAAAACGTTTTCGTCTCGAATATATATATATATATATATATATATATATATAAGGCTCCCACGGCAGTCTCACAAAGTAGCATCAGTTCTTGTATCAATTGGGGGAGAAATTTTAACGAGGGTCGAATTTTACTCGCGCTACAACGAAGCTGCAATACTCCGCTCCTAACCTCAAATTTCGATGAATAAAAGTAACGTGACGAGTTTGTTTTTTTTTTTTTTTTCAATGATTCGTAGAGCGAGAAACGACTCGAGGGGAAAGTGTTACGATTATACGAAAAATTTTAACGACAAACGGTCGTGAGCCGAGTTTTTATTGCTGAAAAAAACGAGACAGCGACGACGATGTTTGCCT
Organism: Ophion ellenae; assembly: GCA_963210295.1. Classification (NCBI taxonomy): domain Eukaryota; kingdom Metazoa; phylum Arthropoda; class Insecta; order Hymenoptera; family Ichneumonidae; genus Ophion; species Ophion ellenae. Next base: position 3,078,466 of record OY723397.1, on the reverse strand, counting down.
GTTTTTACCCCTTGGAAACGCGACACATTTTTCATGTACCAACCAAGATCGTCCGTTGCCTATTATTCCCTTTTCTTTTTCATTATTGTTATCATTATTATTAATTTATGTATATAAAATTATACATGCATTTATAAATATATATGCGTGTAATTGCATTTATATATTTACATATCTATAAAAGGCGACAGACACAAATTCGCTTAATGAAATCATCAATTTTTCTTCCCTTTTTATCCAGTACACATGAGGTACCCGACGTGAATCCGGTGGACTTTTTCCCTGACCCCCGTCAATTCGATTGATTTTTCATCCGAATCCATTGACTCTGAGACACCCGGCATTTTTTTTTTACATTTTTCGAAACAACCCTGTCGAACAAAAATTTCTCCGACAAAAACACCACGATTTAAAAATCTGAAAAAATTCCCAAAAATGCGTGATTACATGTGAAAATTTTCAAGCCATCACCCGCAGTGGGAGTATGATTTTTTCTGCGCTTTCTGAGCGATTGACGTTTGAAAAATCTGAAAAAAATCAACAACCGCTTACTTCGGGATACTTAAATACTTTGATACGCACAATGCATTTTTTTGACCATTTTTGAATAATCAAATCACAATCACGGACCTTGAACAGTAAGCAGTCAATTTTTTTGATTTTTTAAAACGTTAATCGCTCAGAAAGCACAGAAAAAATCATACTCCCACTGCGGGTGATAGCTCGAAAATTTTAACATATAATCACGCATTTTTGGGAATTTTTTCAGATTTTTAAATCGTGGGATTTTTTTTTCGGAGAATTTTTTTTTCGACAGGTTTGTTTCGAAAAATGTACGAAAAATTCACGGTGTCTTTTAGAGTCAATGGAAACAGATTTTAAAATATCGGATTGGCGGGGGTTAGGGAAAAAGTCCACAGGATTCACGTGGAATACCTCATATATATATATATATATATATATATATATATATATATATATATATATATATATATATTTGTGTTTGGGTCCAAGTATAATGAGAAGAAACAATTTTTCCGTAATTCTATGTTTTTAAATCCACATTTATGTAATCAGTCCGAGAGTCGGCGGAAAGGCCGTGAAATTTTTGTTTCCATCAAACTCTATCCACGTAATGTTCAACTCGCCTACAATATCCTTAACTACGTGAGAAAAGAAAAAAAATGGACTATCGAAAAGTAAGAAAAGTCCAATTAAAAAATGTCACGAGTGTCTTAATGAGCTTCGGAAAATTTGTTAAGGAATGGCGCGCGGGGGCTTCGTTGAATCTGCGCGTAACACGAGGATGTCTGTGTGTGTGTGTGTGTGTGTGTGTTTCAATTAAGCTTGCTCGCCTGTTCGATCAAATTTATTAGTCACATCGTAAAATCATATTTTACACATTCGGGATTTTTCGTTTCCCTTTGCGCTCTCCTCGATTGGAACGTGTGCGCGTGTGTGCGTGAGTGTTTTGAAAAATATTAGTCGAAATTTGGAATCTCGGTAAAAAAAAAACGGCCATCAACGCGCGCACCTTTTTTCCACCTCGGACGAATTCGCCGCCAATTTGCGATCGCAATGCAATTTTGACGTGTCCGATCGATCTGGGCTTCGCAACGCTCTCTCTCACTCTCTCTCTCTCTCTCTCGTAACAATTAACATCGCACCTCTCATTCTCTCACTCTCGCATAATTTCTTCCCTAGGTTTCTTTTTTTATTTATGTTTTTTTTTTCCATAGCAATTATATTATCTATTACCGCGATACAATATCTTCGTTATATATGCAAGAAATAATCATTTATTTTCTTTATATTTCTCTCTGTTTTCATCGTTTTTTTTTTATCGACAGATCGCTACGTGTTTCTTACTTTTTTTTTTTTTTATTACATTTTATCGACACTTTTCGTGCCGCCCCGCTTTCATCGTCCTGCGATCAGGATATTATCGTCTTTGTTCTTTTTTCCTCGCCGCCTCCTTATTATCATCGTTATTACTATTATTATTATTATTATTATTATTATTATGCAGCGGAGGGGGAGAGAGATTGTAGCTAAGTTTGGGGGGGGGGGGGTGTTCCTTCGTGTCTCGTATGTGATGCTTGGTGTGTCTTAATTTGTTTTTCTTTCGTTTTTCGTATTCTCTATTCGCTCGATCGTCCGGACGCTCACTCACGATGGTCCACATCCCCATTTTATTCCTATTGCCCCTTGCCTCCCCTTACAACCGCGACAGGTACCATTTGTAATTCGTATTTTCTTTCTCACGTGACCTTTTCTTCCTATTAGCTTATATATCTTTTTGTTTTTGTTTCTGTTTTTGTTTTTTTTTTTTTTTTTCGTCGTCGTGTCGCTATTCATCACAAATTGCGCAGCGCCTGCTCCTCTCGTCGTAACACGGCCCGCAAAGAGAACACATTTATGGTGCTTTTTGTTTACCTTCTCCGTCACTCATGCTCTTGCTTCTCAAATCCGGTCTGGCAATATTCCTCACAATCCTCGACCCGCAAGTTACTAATTCGAAAATATATACAACGCAGATATACTTTCTTCCTCTCGTGTCCGTTTGTTTGGATTGTATTTGCGTTTGTTGTCTCTCGTAACGACTTTAAAGAGATTTCAATGATTAACGCTCGAAACGCTCTCTCGCGGGACCATCGCGGCGATCGCATGGACAATCACGTTCATTCGTTTGTTCCGTCACTTTCAACGTCTACGATATTTAACCATATTCTTAATAGCTAGCTCGACTTGCAAGATCCTGCGAGAAGCGGGCATTGTTTGTTTGCTTGGGATCGTCCTTGAAAGAGAGCAACTCCCTCGCTCCCTTCGTCTCTCTCTCTCTGTCGGAAATAAATATTAGGCGTTGGAATTAATTCGTAGTGTTTCACAAGAGATGGCGCAGGTAGTACAGTATTTCGTTGTTACCGACAGTAATGTATTCATCGTGAAACAGCTATCGTTGAATGTCATTTGCTGTACGTAACCTCTTTTTGAATCGTGAATAAGAACACTACGATTTATTGAATATGTCAACATTTGTGCCGAATAGAGTGCTTTTGCGGGGAGTTTTACTTCGTTACTTTAATGTGAACAAAAGTGCTGCTGAAGCTCGTCGTATTTCAGTGGAAGTGTACGGTGAGCATGCTCTAGCTGAGCAAACGTGTCGGAAGTGGTTTGCACGTTTTACAACTGGTGATTACGACTTGGATGACAAGGAGCGACCTGGCCAGCCGAAAAAGTTTGAAGATGAGTTGGAGGCATTGCTCAATGAAGACCCATCTCGGACACTTCAAGAATTGTCCACATCGTTGGGAGTTGACTTGTCAACGGTAGGAAAACGTCTCGAAACTTTGGGCATAATCCAGAAGGAAGGACATTGGGTCCCGTATGAATTGAAAACAAGGGACATTGAGAGGCGTCATTTGACCCGTATGAATTGAAAACGAGGGACATTGAGAGGCATCTTTTGACACGTGAACTGCCGCTTCAACGGGAGAAAAGAAAAGGTTTTTTGCATCGAATTGTCACTGGTGATGAAAAATGGATCCATTGCGACAATACGAAGCGAAGAAAGTCATGGGTTAAGCCCGGCCAACCATCAACATCAGTGGCAAAGCCAAATATCCACGGGTCCAAGCTCCTGCTCTGTATTTGGTGAGATCAGAGGGGTGTGATTTATTATGAACTGCTGAAATCGAATGAAGCCGTAACTGGGGTTCGCTACCGGCTGCAATTGTCTTCCTTGAGCCGTGCATTGAAAGAAAAACGGCCGGAATACCCCGAAAGACGCGACAAAGTCATTTCGCTGCACAACTGCTCATCCGCACGTCGCAAAACCGGTACAAACATATCTGGAAACGATTAAATGAGAAGTCCTACCCCACCGGCCGTATTCTCCAGATATCGCTCCTTCCGATTACCATTTGTTTCGTTCGATGGTTCATAGTCTGTCTGAGCAGAAGTTCGCTTCTTACGAAGATTGTCAAAAATGGGTCGATTCAAAAGTAGTAAAAAGCAAGGGACCATCATTAATGTATTTTTTTTTTTCATTAAAAAAACCCTACGAATAATTCCAAGTCCTAATATATTCGATCGTTCCAACGAGGTAATCTATTTGCTCTCTCTATTTTCGCGTCGCATTGTGCCACCGACAAAATTATTTTGCCAATAAGAGTTTTAAATATTATACTCGACATATCGAGGGAAAAAAACGTTGTATTTCTGTTTGAGACACGTACACGGAGAAAGAGAGGGAGAGAGATTGCTCGAGTTTTTCAGACAAACGTTCGACGACTCTCGAATAATTCTTTCCTCGTTTCTTTTTTCTTTTCGTATATATTAATATAAAATTGAATTCGAAATTGCGATAATAAGTCTTATTAGCAAAGTGTGTCGGTGTATGTAGTTTTTTTTCTTTTCCCTTGTATTTAAATCTATCTCAGTGTTCATAGAGCTCGTCGTTTAACATTATCGTTTTTTTTTTTTCGTTTTTACATTCATTTTCGTCGCGTCTGCGAGTCGGGGGCGCGTTGATTCACTTGCGTACAATTTTCACTACGATTAACCGAGTCCGATTTACTTATTCGTTAATCTTTACAGTTTTGTCTCTCCTTTGTTTTTTTTTTTTATTCTTCAACTTACTTCTTTTATCCTATGCGTATTATAAACTTTGTATGAACGTATTTGTTTTTTGTCCATCCCTCTCTCTCTCTCTCTCTCGCTCCAATTGTTACGCACCAAAAATTTGTGTCTCGACCGATCCGCAATTTATTTCGTTTTTTTTTTTTTCTCGTTATTTGTACGTAAGGGCAAACGTTATTTCAGGCGATTCGAGTCGCGATAATAACGAGCGCACATTTATCGGCGGAGGGTCTTCGAGACGAGTGGAATTATTTGCTCGGAGGAAAAAAGAAAGTCCGTCGGTCAGTCTCGTCGAACGGTGAAACAAAATTGACGTGTTTTTGAGAAGCGCGTGAATGGAGTGCGTTTACCGATTCGTTCGATCTATCTCAATCGAGAGCTACTTACGCGCAGTCTATGTGTGTGTGTGTGGGTGTGTGTGTGTGTGTGGGACCGCAGCCAGGACGATAACCGAGGACGTGAAACGAAAGGGAGCCGAGAAAAGTTTTTTTTTCGCGCAATACGTTAGTGCTATTGTCGCGCGTAAAAAAAACTTTGCTTCCCACGTACGTGATTGAGGTGAGACGAGAAACAAAGAAAAAAACGTAAATACCCAAAGTCCTGGCGCGTCGAGACGTTTTCTTATTTTGTTTTGCTCGTTGCCTTCTAATAATGTTTTTCCCTCGTTTTATCTCAACCGTAATTAGTTAATAATATACTTTGTGTATGTATCATAACAACCGATAGCTCATCTATATATATTTATATATATACACACGTAATATAGTGTTTGTCGTGTATACATATAAAGATGCATTTATCTTAAGTGAATATTGGTACGAGTGTGCGCGCGCGTTCGACCGCACACTCGCATATTCTATATATCTTTCCTGTATACTTAATGTGTGTGTGTGTGTGTGTGTGTGTGTTTGTGTGTGTGTGTGTTTGCGCGCGCGCGGATGGGTGGGTGTCTGTATGTCAGAGTTGGAAAAATTCTATCTATAAATACGAACACGAATTTATTCACATACGGATTTTCGTGTGAATATAAATACCAATTGATTCATACTTCAATTATTGTAAATACGAATACAAATACAATTGTATTCACGAATATTCGGAACATACAGATAAATTCACAGAAAAAATTGTGAATATTCACAAAAAATGTGCACATTTACAAAAAATCCTGTGAATTTTTTACGTAACATTTTAAATACAAAAAAATTCGGAAAATAAGTTGTGCATTTTTTCGTATTTAAGACAAATTAAAATCCAATTCGCAATGATTGGATTGAAATTTACAACGAAAGTCAGCTTCGTTGGGTTTGTGAGCAAACATTGCGTCGAGGCGAAGAAATTTTGTGCATAAAAAGTTTTGAGTTTCAAATATTGCATTATAAATATGAAAAAATTGAAGTTGAAGGAAATTAGAATCGAATTCACGACAATTATATTGAAATTTACACCACAAGTGAGTTCTGACGTATTTCGAGAGAAAACATTGTGTTGAGGCAACGAAATTTTTGCACAAAAAGTAGTGAGTTTGAAATATTAGTTTGTAAATACGAAATATTACATTGTAATCAATCATCGATAAAATATTACTCTGTAAATACGAAATATTACATTGTAATCAATCATCGATAAAATATTACTCTGTAAATACGAAATATTACATTGTAATCAATCATCAATAAAATATTACAATGTAAATACGAAAGAGTAGAGGTGACGCGGTTTCTCATTTGGTTCTAAGCCTTTTGTTTGTTTGGGTTTGTTTGGGTTTCTTTACGTAAGAACTCAAAATACGTAAGAACTCACTTTTGGTGTAAACTTTCATCTAATCATTGTGAATTCGATTTTAATTTGTCTTAAATACGAAAAAAGTCACAACTTACTTTGTGAATTTTTCTGAATTTACAATTTTTGCACAAAAAAATTTTTTTGCACAAAGAAATGCTTGCCCAAAAAGTAGTGACTTTCAGATATTACTTTGCAAATACGAAATATTACATTGTCATCATCAATCAATTATTACAATGTAAATACGAAAGAGTAGAGGTGACGCGGTTTCTCATTTAGTTCTGAGCCTTTTGTTCTAAGCCATTTTGTCAATTTTTTCATATTTATGATGTAATATGTAAATCTCACAACTTTTTTTGCAAAAATTTCGCCTCGACGCGATGTTTTCTCTTAAAATACGTAAGAACTCACTTTTGGTGTAAATTTTACCCTAATCATTGTGAATTCGATTTTAATTTGTCTTATATACGAAAAAATTCACAACTTATTTTGTGAATTTGATTCTACTTTGTCTTAAATACGAAAAAAATTCACAACTTATTTTGTGAATTTGATTTTACTTCGTCTTAAGTACGAAAAAAATTCCCAACTTATTTTGTGAATTTTATTTCAATTTGTCTTGAATACAAAAAAAATTCACAACTTATTTTGTGAATTTTATTTTACTTCGTCTTAAATACGAAAAAATACACAACTTATTTTGTGAATTTGATTTCAATTTGTCTTAAATACGAAAAAATGGACAACTTATTTTCCGATTTTTTTTTTGTATTTACAATTTCTCGTAAATACATTTGCATTCACAGCTGACGTGAATTTCTTTAATTCTCACGTTTTTTCCCAAATATTCCCATTTTTGTCAATATTCACAATTCTTTCCGCGAATTCATTCGTACGTTCGGAATACAAATAAGTGAAGTATGAATAAATTCGTATTTATATTCACACGAGAATCACGATGTGAATAAATTCGTATTCGTATTGATAAATCGAATAACGTCCAACTCTGCTGTATGTAACAATGTTATGTTTATTTAAGGCCCAATATGTTCAATACGAAGGAAATAATCTGAAACAGAAAGCAGAGGATTTGCGCGATAAAGTACGATCCATGGGTGTTAGCGGAGTGTGTGAGAGAGGGGGGGGGGGAGGGTGGTTGGTGAAAAGATTCGAAATAAAAAAAATACCTTGAGAGAGCAAGGCCCCGTAATCACTCGCGTTTCGCGTCGTCCGCCAGCGTCGGGTCGCCCTGCGTCCCGTCGATAGTTCAGCTGTCGACGCTGAAGAGCTCTTTGTGAAGGGCCGGAAATTCGAGATGCGGCTGTGATCTCTTGAACTTGGCGAGTGCGTCCATGTGAAGCTGCGATATTTCCCTGAGTTGGGGTATTTTCGCGAGCATCGCGTCGCACACGGTTACGTCACCCTTGATCGGTGCCACGTGATTGCGATCGAGTTCCCACCTCAGTGCTTTTACGACCGCCTGTGAGAGCCTCGTTATGTCCGCCAGTCCCTTCAATCCCGGTCGATCTACAGCGGATTTTGCACCGTTATTGCGGCGTTCGACTTTTGGGGCTTTCTTTTCTCGGGCTTGGATGGAGGAGAAGGAAGGAAAAAGTGAGAGAAATGAAAAAAAAAAAAAAAAAAAAAGGAACGCTGCGACGAACCTGGACTGAGGAGAACCGCCGCGCTGTAGAGGGAAAGCTCGGTCTCGGTGAGCTTGAGCTCGGCGACGTTTCTCGCGAGCTCGAAAACACAAGAGACGAGCTTCATCTCGGCCGTGTCGGTCGTGTAAAAGGCGTCCTGCGGCAGCATCGTGTCCCCGTAGAGAACGCAATTCTGCTGGAGATCGAGGTACCTGCTCATCCTCAATACGGCCAACTCGAACGAACCTGCGGTATCGAAAAAGTCATTTGGTAAGGAGTGCGCGATGCAGTGAGAATTTTCGAAAAATCAATTTCGTTTTAAAATTATCCAAAATGTTTTTTTTTTAAATAATTCATCCCGAGATACTTGAATTTGTTGGCAAATTGTTTTAACGATTGGCTATGAACAATTGAATGCTCGACTTTTCGAAAATTGTGATATGCGCATTCAGCGGATCAAAAAACAGAAAAAACGTTCAGCTCCGTCGAGCTCAACATTTTACGACCATATAATACCGTATCCACATCGAAAAACTTTGAGGGAGACTTTGTCCTTGAAACGCCGCGGGGGATGTTAGCGGCTCGACATGAGCAGCTGGAAGAAGAGGAGGGATGCCTCTATGGACCAGGCATTGCCGATTAGCGGTAATTATAAACACATTTGTGCAAACACATTACAAAACTTTAAACGCGTTTTTCTCGAAAACACGTTTTTAAAAATGGCCGACATTCTCCCGACCGCTGTAATTAACATATCGAGCTGAAATTTGGAGAGCATACTCAGAAAATATGTCTTCACGGAATGACGAATCGTTTTTTTCGATAGATACATTTTTGCATTTATTATTTATCTTTTTAGGCGAAAAAAAACGCGAAAATTCGATTTTTTTTTTAAATTGCCGCCATTTTCCGAAATTTGTACTAAACGAAAAACCCATCCGTCATTCCATGACCAAAGGGTCACAGATTGATAATATGCTTTGAATTTGTGTTTCAGATCAACAAAGAGGGGGGCAGTGATGTCAGCCGCTTACCTCCCGCGATTTGAGGACCTGTTTTCGCGGAGCTGCAACGGCCGCCATTTTGGTTTTTTTTTTTCAAAAAATTTTTTTTCAACGTTCTGTATATCATGATTAAAAGCAAGAAAAAAACCGCACTCAAAAAGCTTTACTCGTTTCCTTTAAAAGAAAATAAAATGTAAACACCTGAAATATGGCACTCCAAGGACAAAGTCTCCGTTAACAATGTACAAAAGGTTTCAATAAATTTACTCTATCCATATAGATGAAAAAAATTCGCAAAAAAGTGTTTTTTTTTTCACGCTGAAATCCCTACTCTCCCATTGAGGAATAGATTTATTATTAAACTAATGATTTTTTTTTGGTTTTTTGATTTCAGACGATCCAGTAAAATTTTATGATGGTCACCGCAAAGCACTACGTGCCGAAGGGGGTCCGACAAAGATGGCGATATTTTTTATAAATAGTCAATATTTTTCTTTGAAAATTTGTACAAGGTAAGTTGAAATATAACATAAAAAGTCTGTGCAACCACTTTTGTAAAACAAACTTAATCACTATAAAGAAAAAACATAATTGAAAATGCTCGTTTTTTCACACCTCGGCTGTATCTCACCCCCACTTGCGATTTTGAAAAAATCAATTTTTTTTTATTGCATTTTTTTGAAGTATAAGTATCTGAGAATATGTCCTGAAAATTTCAAGTCGATCCGAACAAAATTGACTGAGATATGAGCGTTGAAAGAGAAGAATCCGCGTTGAAAGAGCGTTGAAAGAGAAACTTAAAACGCGTTTATCTCAAAATGGCATTTCTGAAGTCGGTGACCAAGATTACTCGAACACTAATGAACCGATCTTCTTGCAATTTTGCCGGCTTATTTAATACATAAAAATGTAGTCTTTAATCGCTCGATTTTTTTTTCGAAAAAAATGGCCGTTTTATAGCCAAAAAACGGCCGTTTTTTTTTCGTTAAAATCGAACCATTAACTTTGACCGTCCGCCATTTTGTGAAAAATGAATATTTTTCAAAATCCTTCGATCAAAGACTAGTTTATACTTATATTTGACTAAATCCATCCGCATTTTTTTTTCAGATGATCCACCTCGCCGCAATGTTGGTCACCGCAAACCGTGTATATAAAAACATTATTTCATTGACGGCCATTTGCCACTAAACAATGTAATATTTTTCAATAAAAAAATTACCGAAAGTTCTTCAAGATGTGTTCTTCAAGATGGAATATTGATCGATTAAAAAGGTTTTGTAGTTTTCTTTAAAAAAATTCATGAAAAAGGCCTTTTTTTGCGCTACAAGTGGGGGTAACGCCTTAAACTGAGAAAAAAAAACGAATTGAATCAAAAAAATATATTCATATTATGAATTGAAACGCTTTTTTGTTCGTTGCAGAAAATCCATTCAAAACTATATAAGTTGTTCGCGATAATTTTTTTTAACAATACATCTTTTGAATGAAAAGAAACTTTTAATTTTATCATGTTATTAATAGCGTTTTGTTTGGACTAGTAAATCCGATTATTTACACCAACAATTTTACAATTGAATCAACGAAATTTCATTCAATAACACCAATGATATTGGATCAATGTTTTTTTTTTTCTCAGTGTAGGCGGCTCCTCCATCGTCCCGCCCCGCTGCCGTGTTTCCTTCGACACCTCGCGTCCTCGTACTCACCGGCCTTGAGTAGAACTATCTGATCGTCCTGCGTGAGCTTCAGAAAGCCCGGTACCATTTTTGCAAATTCTATTATCTGCTGTATGACGGTCGTCAACTTTTGGGCGCACTCGAGCCACAGCTGTTCGTGCGCCATGTTCTTGTAGTAGATCAATTTGGTGAGATCGTGAGGCCTGCGAAAGGACTCTTGTATCTCGTCCGTCTTCAGCAGGCAGGTCCTCAAGTGAGCGTCCTCTATCGTCTTTGACAAGAGTTCGTTGAGTTCCGCGGGGTCTGACAAAACGAAACGACAAACAAAACAAACGTATACTATTCCTCTTGTTCCTTCTCCTCGCCATCCATTTAGAAACGACTTTTCAAAGATACACACACGCACACACACACACGCGCGAGCTAATCGGATCTAAGCTACACCGCGACGACAGCCGGAAGAGAAAACGTTGTTTTTATTGAGTTTTTTTTTTCCTTCAAAATATCGTGCAAGAGTATTTGATTTTTTTTTCCGTCCATCTTTATCTCCACACACCGCAAACAGGGTGGAAGATTTTTTTGATCATCGCGGGAAAAAAAAAAACAATCGCGAATGGCCCATTAGTACAGTCGTGCTGTCGCTGAAAAACCCCGTAATTGGAAAAAATTAGAAGGCTAATTTTTTAAAAGGTGATTTTGTAGGTGCCACGGGTGTTAAATCCAAATTTGCGTAAAAATCGGGGCGTAGCGTTTTTTAGGGTGGGAAAGGGGATGGGGGTGGATTAATGCCGAACTACAACCCCTACGAGGTCGGCGCCGTGAGACAAAATGTGCAGAAAAATCCAGGCTTTAGTTTTGTCCACAGCGCCGAAGTTCCGGAAATTCATTTTGGGAGTGAAAAAGTGGGGTGAAATTTTGAAAAATCAGTTTTAATTCAATAACTCTTTGGAAAAAATTCGTACACTTTTTGTTCAAGTAGGAACGTTGTAGCCCTTGAAAAGACGCGTCGATCAAGTATTTTATCATCACTCTCCGATAATATCTTCACCCCCAAAAAAATTGTTAAAATACAACGAAAAAATTGTTTATTGAATAACTCAAAAACGATCGATTTTTCGGGTATGGTTCAAACGTACGAAATGTAGAGAATAATTATCTCTATATTTTCGTTTCTATGGACTACCCTTGAATTTTTATTTTCCAACCCCCCTCGGGGGTAGGAAATTCAAAATGAAATTTCGGGAAAACTATTGACCGCACGAATTCGGCGCTGGGGAAGAATTTGTCGGTTGAACCCTCAGCTACATTTTCGTCCACAGCGCCAAACTCGTGTCTCTTTATTTTCGGCCAATGGTTGTCCCGGAATTTCATTTTGAATTTTCGACTCCTGAGAGGGGTTCGAAAAATTAAAATTCAAGAGTGGTCTATAGGAACGGAAATATGGAGAAGATTATTCTCTACATTTCGTACATTTAAACCATACTCGAAAAATCGATTGTTTTTGAGTTATTCGATAAACAATGTTTTTTTTTCATACTTCAACAATTCTTTTGGGGGTGAAGATATTTTCGAGAGGGTTGATCAAATACCCGATCGACGCGTCTTGTCAAGGGCTACAACGTTCCCATTTGAACAAAAATTTTATGAATTTTTTCTAAAGATTTATCGAACGAAAACTGATTTTTCAAAACTTCACCCCACTTTTTCACCCCCAAAATGAACTTCCCCGACTTCGGCGCTGTGGACAAAAATAAAGGCCGGATTTTTCTGAACATTTTGTCTCCCGGCGCCGACCTCGTGGGGGTTGTAGTTTGGCATCAATCCACTCCCATCCCCTTTCATCCCGTAAAAAAAACCATACACGCCGATTTTTATGCAAACTTGGATTTAGCACCTGCGGCACCTACAAAATCACCTGTCAAAGAACTAGCCTTCTTCTAATTTTTTTCCGATTCCAATATGAGGCATTCCACGTCACTTCAGCCAGTAAAAAAAAATCCACAAATAATTTTGAAAAATCGCGTTACTTTATTGAAAAATATTCAGCGAGTGTCGAAATTAAAAAAAAAATTCTGTCGTTTTTTCTCGTTGATTACCATTTTTTAACATTTTTCCATTCAAATGGCTGTATCTTTGGCAGGATTTGACGTATTTACATTCGTAAAAAACGAAAATGTGCGTCTTTTTATAGCCTTCCAGAAAAAAATTAATTCAGATTTTATTGAGCAAGTCGAACGTCCGTTTCGGGGCAAAATATGCAAAAATATTTTTTTTCTCAAGGAACGACACTCGTTATTTTATTTTTTGAAGTTTCCCCGAATTGTGAATACGAAAAACGGATTTTTGGTATTTTTTATATTATGGGATTCCTAAGCACCGTGAAGTAACAGCTATTTTGATTTTTTTAATTTTTTTATTAATATTCGATTGCAGAGTGTGGAGCACTCCAAGGCTCCAATACATATGACATATGTGTCATATGTATTTCAAAAACCTGGTAAACATCCAGCGAGTGCTCCACACTCTTCAATCGAATATTAATAAAAAAAATAAAAATAAAAATAGCTGTTACTTCACGGTGTTTAGGAATCCCATAATATAAAAAATACCAAAAATCCGTTTTTCGTATTCGCAATTCGGGGAAACTTCAAAAAATAAAATAACGAGTGTCGTTCCTTAAGAAAAAAAATATTTTTGCATATTTTGCCCCGAAACGGACGTGCGACTTGCTCAATAAAATCCCAATTAATTTTTTTCTGGAAGCCTATAAAAAGACGCACATTTTCGTTTTTTACAAATGTGAATACGTCAAATCCTGCCAAAGATACAGCCATTTGAATGGAAAAATATAAAAAAATGGTAATCCACGAGAAAAAAACGTCAGAAATTTTTAAAAAATGTCGACACCCGGTGAATATTTTTCAATAAAGTAACTCGATTTTTCAAAATTATGTGTGGTTTTTTTTTTTGTTACTGGCCGATGTGACAATGCCTCATATAGAGCACGACTGTACCACATGGTAATCTTACAGCAAGAAGCAGCGCGCACGCCAACGAATCCAAACATAAACAAACAACAACGAAAAAACAAGAGCGCATCAGCACAGCCGTGTATTGTTCTGTATTTCTTCAAATGTTTATCGAAAGACGAAAGTGGCGGGAGCAAGAGCGGGGTAGGGAGGAAGATGGGAGTCGCGGAACGGTATAGAGAGAAAGAGATGTAGCATGCACGTGCACAAAAAGGTTCAGGGGTGGGGGGGGGGAAGAGGAAGACACAAACGTATAATCTCACATCTCGCTTGGGACATACTGGGCAGACTAGGGACTTTGTCGTCCTCGGTTGTATTCTCGAGCCTCTGTTGTTGCCCACTGAGAAAGGTCGTAGAGTCGACGATCGTGTAGGAAGCGTGACCGAGGCTCGCGAGCTCGACCGTCGTCTCTTGCTTAACCGCGACAATTCCACCGCCGCTCAACGAGCCACCCCCGCCCGGAATGACGCTTGTACTTGAGCTACTTCCGGTACCGACGCTCGCACCGCTACCATTTCCGTTATTCCCACCACCACAACCACCGCCGCCACCACCCCCACCACCACCAACGCTACCCCCGCTATTAACCCCTCCGCCACTCGCGCTACTTGCTCCGCCCGTTCCGCTTCCGGTCGTCGAGGCGGACAGCGCTTTTCCTAATTTCGTCGGGAGGGCATACAATTTTTTTTTCCATGTTATACACAAGCGCCCACCACGCGGAAGCAACAAACATTTTTTTTATTTCGCATCGGTCGTGCCGCTCTTTCAACGTCGAAAAAGAAAGAAAAAAAACAAAGATCGAAACTAATAGGTCGATCGGAAAGAACGAACGTGTGATTGAGCGACATGCCGGGGGGAAAATAAGCTTCACGCGTTGAATCTCGCGACAAATTTATATATATATATATATATATATATATATATATATATATATATATATATATATATATATATATATATATATATATATTAGACTGTTTAAAAATGAATCGATAATTTTTTTTTAGCTTTCAACTATACTTGGACATGAAAAAATAATCCTCGCGAAAGGGGGGCCTTCAAGATTTACGGGTGCCTCATCGGACTTTTGTCTTTTTTATTTCGTTAAGGGGTTACCCTCACTTGCGATTTTGAAAAAATCGATTTTTTTTTATTGCATTTTTTTGAAGTATAAGTATCTGAGAATATGTCCGGAAAATTTCAAGTCGATCCGAACAAAATTGACTGAGATATGAGCGTTGAAAGAGAAGAATCCGCGTTGAAAGAGCGTTAAAAGAGAAACTTTAAACGCGTTTTTCTCAAAATGGAATTTCTGAAGAACCCTTGTAAAAATGAATTTGTTGAATGATTTTAATTTAAAACGTAATTCTATTATTACCATCCGATGTTTAGAAACAAATATTTATTCGTGAAAACGCATTTTTCTAAGCCGATACATCGGGGATTTTTTTTACCGGCCATTCATTGCTTAAAAATATTTCCTTTCAGAGATCAATTTTTTTTTAAGTCGAAGTACTCTCGTGATGTTGAAAGTTTGCGTCACATATGCATTTTCATCGTTAATTTCCACGTGAAAATATGGTTTTCTGCCCCTTATGGGATTGAAGCTCCTAACCACGATTTGCAATTGATGCAAAATTCAATCAAGTTCCAAACGATTAATTCTGCTGTCTCGGCAGCAGGTCTCAAAAAAGTCACGGGGCATCCATGGTATCTAAATGAAGAGCTGGCAGCATTGGCTTTTTTTCGATTCAATGGTTCCTACAGATGTGAAACGAAAGATGTTAATAGCCTTAAGGCCACGTGAGAGTACATCGATAAATCAAAAGCGCATTTCCCTGAGTGATAGCGAGTGTCAAACACTGCCGGAAATTGACATCAGTCATTTCATCACTCAAAAGTCGAGACGCTTATTTCAACAATGTGAATTGCCCCATGATTTCCTGGATGAGCCTCTCGAACAATGGGAATCTATTGGAAGCTTTCAAACGTCCTTAAGGGCTTTTTTACACATGAAAGTAATAAATGATTCGGCTGAACGCGGAGTTGCCCTTGTCGAGGAATATAATAATTTGTTAACTAAAAATGAGGAACAAATGCAATATTTGTTCCAAATAGTTCAATACCATAGAAAAAAAAACCCCAATTGCAATAAGTCAAGTTTTTTTGTAGCCGAAAATGATGATCGTAACAGCATATCGACGAATGTATTCATTGAAGATTATTGACGATAATAGAAAAATCATTTTTACACGAATTCTTGTATTTTTTATTTTTGTTTACATTTATCGACGTATATATCGACCGATAATTGTTGCTGCGATAACCAAGACCGTTTTTTAAACAGTATATTCAGTATTTATACATAAGTTGAGAATATATTCATCATTTTAGAACAAGAAAAATGTATGTTTCATTCATGCAAATTCGTTATTTACGTATTGACGAAATAAAAAAGACAAAAGTCCGATGAGACACCTCTGAATCTTGAAGAACCCCCCCCCCACCCCCCCCCCCTCGCGAGGATTATTTTTTCATGTCCAAGTATAGTTTGCAATTGTGTCAAGCTAAACAAAATTATCGATCTATTTTGAAACAGTCTAATATATATACACTTGCATGCAAAAGTTGCCGGACAAAGATAATTGTATGATTACGTAACGTTTGAAGGACGCAAAATGGAAACATCGTAAAGTTCTTTTATTATGTAATCAAAATATGTAATTCGAAAATCTGACAAGAAAATCTGAACGACTGACAGAATTGGGACTTTTTGAACGTGTTGGACTCCGACATAAAATTATCGTTGGCCGGACACTTTTGCATGCTACTGTGTGTGTATATATATATATATATATATATATATATATATATATATATATATATATATATATATATATATATATATATATATATATATATATATATATATATATGTGTATGTATGTATGTATGTATGTATGTGTGTGTGTGTGTATGTATATATATATATATATAAATATATACACACACACACACATGTATTTAACTTTTTCTTCGAATAAAAAGAAGAAATCGTTACCGTTTGACGGATAATAAAAGGCAGAGAGGATTACCCGTGGTGACGACGCTCGGTAATACACCGGTGGCGGTTACGGAGGGTGTGTCGGGCGCGACCGTGTCGACCTGCGTCGTCGGATTTGGTCGTGGATCGTAGGCGGTCGTGCTGTCGACGTAATCGGCGCTCAGCTCGTAATTCGTCATCGGTTGATGATTGTAGTAGCTCGAGCTACCCGTACCCGCCGCTCCCGGCGACGAGTACTCGCTTCCACCGTACGTATAGCTGAAGATTCGCAACAACGGTACAAGGTGAAACAAACAGGAGAAAAAAAAAAAGAAACGTACCGTAAAACGGCGTAACTTTGACAGTTTTTTGGGATACTTTAACAGAGCGCAAAAGCGGGTACTTGATATTTTTATGCAAAATGTTTCCTCTAGGGAGAACACCACTGCCCATTCCCGACCGCTTTCCTTGGAATTTTTT
>OY723397.1:3039410-3060962 GCA_963210295.1 Ophion ellenae | reverse complement strand
GAATATAAAAGTCGGGCTTGATAAATAAAGCCTTAAAATACATTAAAAAAAAAATTATTCATTTTTATTCATTTTTAAGTACAAAAACTATAGTTTAACCTAACGCCCCAAAAATAGGTGGGTGGAAAAACGAAAAAAGTAAAAAAAACGCGTTTTTTCGCAGTTTTTCGCAAAGAAAAGAGTAAAAATCAAAATTTTTAAACCATCGAGGGTCATCTTGTTGCGAATCATGTTTACAATATGTGGTTCGAATTTCAAGTGAATCGGTTTATTAGTTTTAGAGATACGATGGAGCTAGATTTTGAAAACGTTGTTTCGAGAAAAACGCGTTCGAAGTTTATACGATGAAAACCTGTTACCTAAACTCAATCGGCAATTCCTCCACCGTACAAAATCCCTTCTGATTGCTCATCATCGTCGATTTCTTCAAGCCTTGCTTGCTTTCGATTTCTTTTTATTTTCAAAGTGGACTGGCCCCTCAATCATCCCTTTCTGCAAACATTTCCGAGCTCTGGTATAATCAAATAAAGACTAAAAAGTAGAAAATAATATATATGTACATTTTTTTTAACAAGCCTGTATTTAATGTACAAAAAGGTAGAATTTTTTTTTGGCCTCTCACCTATATGTCACTAAATAAAAGCTTGGGTGCTTAAAATTTAGACATAAAATCTTTCATTTACATAAATCCGTTACCATATCAACCGTCTTTAACTTACTGTGAAACAACCTTGGATTTTTTAAATAAAAATCCTGAAACTGCGTATAAACGCGTGATAATAAATTCTCTAATTACTATTCTGCAAAATTAAATACGGTTAAGGGAGACTTTGTCCTTGGACTGCCATATTTCAGGTGTTTACATTTTATTTTTTTTCAAAGAAACGAGTAAAGCTTTTTGAGTGCGGTTTTTTTCTTGCTTTTATTCATGATATACAGAATGTTAAAAAAAAATGTTTTGAAAAAAAAACAAAAATGGCGGCCGTTGCAGCTCCGCGAAAACAGGTCCTTAAATCGCGGGAGGTAAACGGCTGACATCACGGCCCCCTCTTTGTTGATCTGAAACACAAATTCAAAGCATATTATCAATCTGTGACCCTTTGGTCATGGAATGACGGATGGGTTTTTCGTTTAGTACAAATTTCGGAAAATGGCGGCAATTAAAAAAAAAATCGAATTTTCGCGTTTCTTTTTCGCATTAAAAGATAAATAATAAATGCAAAAATGTATCTAACGAAAAAACGATCCGTCATTCCGTGAAGACATATGTTCTGAGTATGCTCTCCAAATGTCAGGTCGATATGTTAATTACAGCGGTCAGGAGAATGTCAGCCATTTTTAAAAACGTGTTTTCGAGAAAAACGCGTTTAAAGTTTTGTAATGTGTTTGCACAAATGTGTTTATAATTACCGCTAATTGGCAATGCCTGGTCCATAGAGGCATCCCTCCTCTTCTTCCAGCTGCTCATGTTGAGCCGCTAACAAAACTTTGAAACCTTCAAGGACAAAGTCTCCCTTGATGAAACTGCATTGAGCAAATTTATCAAACGTAAAAAAGTTGAGCGCGGCAAGCTCTTATTTATAGTCACATATTGGTGAGTTGGTGAAAAAAAATATTTTCTACTTTTTTAGTACGTTAAATGAAAGTTTATTTAAATTTTTTTTCATATAAATTTCTATAAATATCTCCGAGCTTATCGACGAGTTTTTCACCGTTCGCCAGGCACACTCGAGCGTGGAAAAGGCCGGTCTCATCGGTCTCGTGCACATGCGATACATCGAATCCGATCGAGAGCTCAGCATGAGGGGAGAGCCGCTCGTGGAGGTTCTGGCGCGCGATCGTCAACAAGGGCTCGTCCCCTTCTTTGTAACGTTTTCATTTTTCATTTATTCTTACGAGCATCTACGAATTTGTGCACTCGCGAGTTCGAGCTCGATACAGCCGCAATCACGAGAAACGTGGAGGGAGGGAGGGGCGGTAAATCTTCTTATTTCCAAAGACTCGCGTATACTCCCAATTAATGGGGTCTCCCGGGAGAGCCTTTTGCGCGCTTTCTCTCTCTCTCTCTCTCTCTCTCTCTCTCCGTCGTATCGAAGCCGATTGTGCCTCTCCCCTAAACCTGTCATCAATGACTTCCCGAGTTGAGGCAAAAAATATATTGTCATCGCAGGTCTGCGCGACACTCGGCACCACGGGTGCCTGCTCTTTCGACAATCTTGAAGAGATTGGCCCAATTTGTAAGATTACGAACTATTCGAAAAAGGATTATTCGATATAGGTACTCTTGTGTAAGTAAGAGGAAGAATTTTTTACAGGCGAGAGCAATGGTTTGTGGCTGCACATCGACGCCGCCTACGCCGGAAGCGCTTTCGTTTGTCCGGAATTTCGAACTTGGTTGCGGGGCATCCAGTTTGCCGATTCGATCGCCTTCAATCCGAGCAAATGGCTCATGGTTCATTTCGATTGTACAGCCATGTGGTGAGTCGAACGCGCTCCATTCTTCTGCTCACTTTTTATCCTTACTAGTCCGTTTTCCAATCGTAATATTAGGTGCGCAACTAAGTTCTCGCTGTTTATTTTTTATGAAAATGCCACGTTATTGTGAAAAAATGGTTACAAATGAATCATTCGGAATATTGCCCATCGCTAGCGACAACATTTTCCCATCTTTCTGGCAGAGCTCGAATACAGTCACGGTAGAAGTGTTCGTCTTTTGAGGCTATCCACGAAACAAGCCGTTTTGAGATGTCTTCATATGAGCGGAACTGCTGATTAGCCAGACCATGTGCCATCGAACGGAACAAGTAATAATCGGAGGGCGCAATATCTGGGGAATATGGCGGGTGGGGTAGGACTTCCCATTTGAGCGTTTCTAAGTAGGTTTTAACGGGTTTGGCAACGTGAGGCCGAGCATTGTCATGCTGTAAAATCACTTTTTCGTGCCTCTGCTCGTATTGTGGCCGCTTTTCGCGCAGTGCTCGGCTCAATCGCATCAATTGAGTTCGATATCGTTCCCCAGTGATGGTTTCGTTCGGTTTCAACAGCTCATAATAAATAACACCGCCCTGGTACCACCAAATACACAGCAAAACCTTCGCAGCGTGAATATTCGGCCGAGCCGACGACGTAGAAGCATGACCGGGCAGTCCCCATGATTTTGTTCTCTTTGGGTTGCTGTAATGAATCCATTTTTCATCACCCGTAACGATGCGATGGAGAAAACCCTTCCTTTTTTGCCGCTGGAGCAGTTGTTCACAGGCGAAAATACCACGCTCAACGTCTCTCGGCTTCAAATCATAAGGAACCCAAGTTCCTTGTTTTTGAATCATTCCCAACGCATGCAATCGCTTGGAAATGGCTTGGCGGATAACTCCTAATGCTGAAGCAAGCTCTTTTTGCGTTTGGCACGGATCCTCATCGAGCAATGCCTCCAATTCAGCGTCTTCGAAGGTTTTTGGCCTTTCTTCACGCGAACGCTCGTCAACATCGAAATCACCGTCTTTGAAGCGACGGAACCAATCACGGCACGTTGTTTCACTTAGAGCAGCATCTCCGTAAACTTTTTGGAGTTCTTGATGCGCTTCAGCCGCCGTTTTCTTCGAATGAAAGAAGAAAAGCAACACTTCCCGCAAATAACGATTATTTGGCACAAAATCAGACATTCTCACACAACCAAAAGTATACGACGCAAAAACAAAATCACTAATGTGTCAAAGCGGTTTGTTTACCATATGTCTAAGCTTGGTTCATGACGTTTTGGTTATGTCACAATCGACCAGCACTTACTAGTGGAGCCATCTCTTGAAAAACAGCGGGAACTTAGTTGCGCACTTAATAATTTCCGCGATATATTGGCCAACTCGACGATGGAATACTTGGTGTTTCTTCTCTCTCTCTCTCTCTCTCTTTCCTCCCCCTCAGTCCTCCCGGCGGCTCTCGGATATTGTTTCTCGTCCTCGTCGCGTTCGCTCGGAAATTCATTTATCCCCTCGAAATGCTCGCTTCTTTTCTTATCCCGTGCGGGGCGGGGTGGGGACTGTTACATTTCAGGGTAAAGAACAGTCAATCCCTTCATCGAACGTTCAACGTCGATCCTCTCTATTTGAAGCACGAAAATTCAGGTGACAAACAACGTTTTTCTCAACTTGTATTAGGACTTGGAATTAATTCGTAGCGTTTTTTTTTATGAAAAAAATATATTTATTTTTAATGAAAATAAAAAAATACATTAATGAAAGTAATGCCCCTTGCTTTCTACTACTTTTGACCACCTTTCGGGCAGGGTACGAATACCGTGTCGGAAGAACGCCTCGTCTTAGATGCAATCCACGAATATACCCATTTATGACAATCTTCGTAAGAAGTGAACTTTTGCTCAGGCAGGCTATGAGCCATCGAACGAAACAAATGGTAATCGGAAGGAGCGATATCTGGAGAATACGGCGGGTGAAGTAGGACTTCCCATTTAAGTGTTTCCAGATATGTTTGTACCGGTATTGACGAGCATTGTGGTGCAGCGAAGATACTTTGTCGTGTCTTTCGGAGTATTCCAGCCGCTTTTCTTTCAATGCACGGCTCAAGCGCATCAGTTGCAGTCGGTAGCGATCCCCGGTTATGGTTTCATTCGGTTTCGGCAGTTCATAATAAATCACACCCCTCTGATCCCACCATATACAGAGCAGGAGCTTAGACCCATGGATATTTGGCTTTGCCACTGATGTTGATGGTTGGCCGGGCTTAACCCATGACTTTCTGCGCTTCGGATTGTCGCAATGGATCTATTTTTCATCACCAGTGACAATTCGATGCAAAAAACCTTTTCTTTTCTCCCGTTGAAGCAGCAGTTCACATGTCAAAAGACGCCTCTCAATGTCCCTTGGTTTCAATTCATATGGGACCCAATGTCCTTCCTTCTGGAGAATGCCCAAAGTTTTAAGACGTTTTCCTACCGTTGATAAGTCAACTCCCAATGATGTAGACAATTCTCGAAGTGTTTGAGATGAGTCTTCATTGAGCAATGCCTCCAACTCATTATCTTCAATTTTTTCGGCTGGCCAGGTCGCTCCTTGTCATCTAAGTCGAAATCACCAGCTTTGAAACGTGCAAACCACTTCCGACACGTTTGCTCAGCTAGAGCATGTTCGCCATACACTTCCACTAAAATACGATGAGCTTCAGCAGCACTTTTGTTCATATTAACGTAATGAAGTAAAACTCCTCGCAAAAACGCTTTATTCGGCAAGAATGTTGACGTATTCAATAAATTATAAAGTGCTGTTATTTACGATTCAAAAAGAGGTTATTTACAGCAAATGACATTCAATGATAGCTGTTTCACGATTAATACATCACTGTCGGTAACAACGAAATACTGTACTACCTACGCCATCTCTTGTAAAACGCTACGAATTAATTCCAACACCTAATGAATGTCCGTAAGTAAAGCGCCCTGTAGAATGCCTAATATCTCGAGGGTTTGCGTTGCAGGCCTCGCCATCGATTACATGGTAAGATTCTTTTGACCAAACTAAACCCCCCCATCCCGTTATTGCGAATTTATTATTCACAGTATCGTTTTTTTTTCAGCATTGGCAAATACCACTCTCAAAGAGATTCCGTGCCCTCAAACTGTGGTTCGTCATTAGAAATTACGGCATAACCGGATTGCAGAAACACATACGCGAGGTAAGATAGTACGGGCTAATTGAAGTTGAAAAAAGTTACCGAGAGGAGGAAAGAAAGGTAATGGCAAATATATTTGGCGAGGAAAGGGTGTGAGGCTCGCTAAAAAATTCGAAGCCCTTGTACTGGCCGACGCCAGATTCGAGATACCCGCCACGAGGCATCTGGGAATGGTCGTCTTTCGTCTGAGGGGTGACAATTCTCTGACGGAAAAATTGTTGAAAAGGATGAACACGCGGGGACGAGTTCACTGCGTGCCAGCGGCTCTCCACGACAAATACGTCATCAGATTCACCGTTACTTCGACCCGGTACGTCATAACCTCCGTTTCGCAATATTGCCTACCTGCTGTAACCGAGTCGAAATTTTGCAGACTATTTTCAAGGGACGCCTTATAACAACGCCCCTAACTCGAAACTACTCAATGATACGAGGCCTACTTTTCTGCTGCTCCTTTGCCTCGTATACTCCTTACTCAATATGAGAACATTTATGCGATTAATTCTCGATATTTTCTGCAAAGGTTACTAGGGTTACAAAAAACACTTTTTTTTTTCAAAACTCATCTTTTTTCGGAAGGAAAACCCAATTAACAGTTTTTTTCAAAAGTATTTATTCTTCTTGGTAACATTTTTCTGCTGCTCTTTTGACTCGTACTCCTTACTCGATATGACAACCTTTTTGCGATTAATTCTCGTTATTTTCTGCGAAGGTTACTAGGGTTACAAAAAACAGTTCTTTTTTTCAAAACTCATATTTTTGCAGAAGCAAAACCCAATTAACAGTTTTTTTTCAAAACTAATATTTTTTCTTGATTACATTTTTCCGAGTTTTAGGGAAAAAAATAAAATAAAATCTTGCTAAGGTTCATAGTTTTTGAGTAATACATTTTTGAACATTTCCGAAAGAGTTTTCCAATTTTACACTTGATTTATGTATAGCAATACTAATTAAAAAATTACTTGCATCGAATCATCAATTCCTGGCCCATACAATAGAGATTCTGCCGATGTGATAGCTTCCAGAATATCAACTTGTTGTCTTCGAAGCATTCTGAAACTATACATCGGATTCACTTGAAATTATCAGGGAATATTTTCGAAACATCATACTTCAAGAAAATGTAAAAAAATCGATATTTTGACAATTCCGACTGCATCTCACTCCTTACCATGTAATTCGAAACCACTAGCTTGACCTCCTACCACTGTGCAGGCTCAAAATAGGCTAAAAATGTCTGAGGATCGCGTTGCGTTTCTTCCGCAGTACGACCAACGACGACATCTTGCGCGATTGGGCGGAAATACGTAACACCGCGAACGAGATACTGTCCGAGACGAGGGAATCTCCCGTCAGAGTGCGCGTCCCCCTGGCAGGTGAATTATCAGCGCTCGGGTGCGGCCCGACGCGACACTAACATTCTTGTCCACCCCCCTCCCTTTCCGATTGCAGAGACTCGCGAGAAGAACGACAACTTTGGCTCGAGTCTTTTACTCGCCAATTCGCCAATGTCCCCGAAAATCGTCAACGGGAGTTTCGCTGCCATCTACGATACGGCCGATTTCTTCAACGACTGCGTCAAGACAGCTTTTGGGCAACTTGGCTTCGAGGCCCGTGACAGTCCAGGTGAGAGGCGCGACGAACGGGAGAGGCACGCCCAGGCCCCTGACACAGAGCAGTTTCAGCCGACCACGAAATGTCGCTCGCCGCTAGAGGCGCTGGGGGTCATGTGCCCGGCTCGCTCGCAGCGCATGTTGGCATATTGCGTTGATTAATAGCAATAATAGTTATAATAGCACACCTAGTACGCTAATTAACTTTAATATGTTTTTAAAACATAACCTCCGAACAATGCGAGATGCGAATGGATGGATGCGAACGATATGCTCTACGATCGATGTATACACCCTTGGCCAAAAGTTTGGGGCACCCTGCAATTTTTCTTTCCGGACAAAAAATTGAATATCTCGGGCAAAAAAAATCGGAAACCAATTTACCAAACGGGGTTTCGAAGAGAATAAAGTCACCTTCAATTTGCTTTTTTTTTTATTTAGTTTTTTCGATTTTTTTGTGCCCGGTACGTCATTTTGAAAATGGCAGTTTTTCACGATTTTCGCACTTTGCAAAGTCGTCAAATCAAAATATGCAATTTTTTCGCAGAGAAATTTCGTTTTTCTTGAAAACACGGCAGGTTTCCGTAAAGCCGGCATCGTACAGCGTATGGCGAAAACTATGAGGTTGAGAATATTTGTCCTAGGACTAAAAATTTTTGTTTTGTTATTTTGGAGTTAAATTTTTTCAGATTTTTTTGGCAACGTTTTTTTTCATCGCTAGTTTTGGTTGATCGTCGACGATTAATCTAATCGATGTATAGCCATTACATTGAAACGAAGATGTTTTAATGAAAATATCTTTGTTTCAAAGTAACGTTTCAAGAAAACGGACATAATTGAATTTGTACGTCGTACGAATCAAATGACGTTCTGAGCTTATACAGAGTCAAACGAATGAGTACTGACTGTCATTCAAATCAAAGATGATCGGGAAAAAAAAGTAATTACACTTCGGCAGATTCGAAAATTAGTGACAAGTGCTCTTAAAAATCAAAAGAAAATGTCGTCTGATCAGTACGACGTACAAATTCAATTACGCCTTGACCAAAAGCCTTAAGCACCCTGTGTTTTCCTTCTTTTTCTAGTTTAGGGTATACCATTGAACTCTTTTTGTTTTTAAAATGTATTTATTCGTCAATTTAAACAATATTATTAATAGTTAGTCGATCCACCCACAGCCTTCATCATCTTCGTTTCAATGTAATGGCAATAAATTAATCAGATTAATCGTCGACGGTCAACCAAAACTAGCGATGAACAAAAATATTGCGAAAACGATCTGAAAAAAATTTAACAACGCCAAAATAACGAAACAAAACTTTTCAGTCCTTAGGACAAATATTCTCAACCTCATACTTTTCCGCTTTTTTCAAGTAAAACTAAATTTCTCTGCGAAAAAAAATTGCAAAATTAAGAAAAAAACAAAACTAAAGCTAACACTTGCCTTTTCGAAGATCATTTCACTAAACAGCGAGATTTCTATTTTTCCGAAGTCCAGCGAACTTTGTCAAGGTGCGAAAATCGTGAAAAACCGCTATTTTCACAATGACTTACCTGGCACAAAAGAAATCGAAAAAATAAAATTAAAAAAGCTGATTGAAGCTGACTTTATTCTCTTGAAAACCTCGTTTGGTAAATTGGTTTCCGATTTTTTTGGCCGAGATATTCAATTTTTGTCCGGAAAGAAAAATGGCAGAGTGCCCCAAACTTTTGGCCAAGGGCGTATATAGTCAACCGGGCACTCGACTACCAGCGCCACACAACATAGTTATACTCGAGCGACAACGCTGGGGACAGAGAGTGACCACTTTCTGGGCATGGGAAAGGTCTGCAGTGCCAAGGGCCTGGGCATGAAGACTACTACATAAAGGAGTCCGAACTCCAATGGGAGGAGTATGGGAAATGTGACCACAAAATCGAGGAGCGGAAGGGTTCCCGAAACCACCACTTCGTGGCGCTGTTTGTTAGAAGCGACAGCTTGAAATTAGCTATGCGTGAGAGAGATCGAACGATGAAGCGGCATCAATCACGGTCTTATAAACAGGTCTGGGCACAGAGGCTAAAATCTTGTGACACTAAGTGAGGCCAACTGAGTTCCAAATTCCGCCACGTCGCTAGCGTCGGGGTGGCCGATTTGCCTATATATACTTGTATTGTTGTGTTTGCTAGTATATTGTGTATAACCTCGTCGCCACCTTACCACACCGTACACCGACAGCCAATAGAAGTGGAAATGTTGATTTTATTTGAAGTGTCTTTTATTGAAGTGAACCGATAATTCAAGTGAATTGATAATTGAAGTGAAAATTTTGCAATGCCTGAAAGATCCTATATTGCGTGAAAAATGGGTGAAGGCAGTATCGCCACTCATAAATGAATTAACGGAGACTTCGTCCTTGGAGTGCCATATGTCAGGTGTTTACATTTTATTTTTTTTAAAGGAAACGAGTAAAGCTTTTTGAGTGCGGTTTTTCTCTTGCTTTTATTCATGATATACAGAACGTTAAAAAATTTTGTTTTGAAAAAAAAACCAAAATGGCGGCCGTTGCAGCTCCGCGAAAACAGGTCCTCAAATCGCGGGAGGTAAACGGCTGACATCACTGCCCCCTCTTTGTTGATCTGAAACACAAATTCAAAGCATATTATCAATCTGTGACCCTTTGGTCATGGAATGACGGATGGGTTTTTCGTTTAGTACAAATTTCGGAAAATAGCGGCAATTTAAAAAAAATCGAATTTTCGCGTTTTTTTCGCATAAAAAGATAAATAATAAATGCAAAAATGTATCTATCGGAAAAACGATCCGTCATTCCGTGAAGACATATTTTTTAAGTATGCTCTCCAAATTTCAGGTCGATATGTTAATTACAGCGGTCAGGAGAATGTCAGCTATTTTTGAAAACGTGTTTTCGAGAAAAGCGCGTTTAAAGTTTTGTAATGTGTTTACACAAATGTGTTTATAATTAACCGCTAATCGGCAATGCCTGGTCCATTGAGGCATCCCTCCTCTTCTTCTAGCTGCTCATGTTGAGCCGCTAACATCTCCCGCCGATTTCAAGGACAAAGTCTCCCTTAAAAACAACGCACAAAATATGCGAAAAGCATTTTAATCAATCCGACATTGTGCGCCACTTCATCCATAAAGACGGAGATGGACAAATTATCGCACAAGTGAGTTTCTATGACAAATGCTGCATGTATCATTTAAAGGGCGTATTCTTATTACAACCATGAAGACAGTACGCATGCGCTAGTACATCGCTCTCTGTCCCACAATCGGCCGCTCCGATACTAGCGCTCCAAGTAGTGTGGCCCGTTTCGGAACTTAAATGGCCTCACTTTTTGTCACACGACGGCCTATGCAAAGTATATGGGAGTGCCCAGATCTGTTTATAAGACCGTGGCATCAATCGATCGGCCATATTGAATTGTTGAACTGTTGTCATGGAGACCACACCACTAGCTAATTTCAAGCTGTCGCTTGTGGCAATCGGCGCTTTCCGGAACCCTTGCGTTCCTTGATTTTGGGGTCTCTTCCCTAGTACACAGTGCGGGCTCCTTTATGTAGCCTCCATGGGCCTGGGTATGCCTAACGGTTGACTTTAATTGGCTTTTTTGTTGGGGTGCAGCGATGAGGCGCCGCATACGAGGTATCCTCATGTCGGGAAAGCAATTTTCTCTCGACTCGCGTATGGATCTGGTGCAGGGCTACGTCTCGTCCGGTCGTCCTCTTTCCGAGCCAACGAGCAATCTTCCCCTCACGATAGAGGACGATGATTATTCCGGGCCTACCGAGGACAACATGGCCGCCGCGAGCGTAGTACCATCTCCGGCCACCACCGACAATTCACGCGCTACTCTGACGAAAATTCTTTCAGGAGACGAGAGCGACGATAAAAGACCGGCCGCCGATATATCCGAGCTGATGAAGCCTCCGTCGAGCGAGGACAACGTTGAATTTCCCTCGAGTAATATAGTTATGGCCAAGAGTGAGACGCTCGGTGCGATAAGTAGTAGCCTCTCCAGCGATCAAGCCCTCGACGAGGAAAATACTGGCGCTGCTGGTGCTGCCACCGTGTGCCGCAAATGCGGC
The DNA here is from genome assembly GCA_963210295.1 of Ophion ellenae. NCBI lineage: Eukaryota > Metazoa > Arthropoda > Insecta > Hymenoptera > Ichneumonidae > Ophion > Ophion ellenae. Next base: position 3,049,574 of record OY723397.1, on the reverse strand, counting down.
CACTACAAACACCAATGATTCCTCGGATCCACACGAGGGGGCTACACTACGGATAAACATGTTATCGTTAAAAATAAAGAATAATTCACGACGATAAGGAGAAACGACGAACTCGAATAAAGAGAATAAGACACGATATAATGTGCAAGCAACCACTCGTCTTTACTTTCGAAAGAATTTTTACAACTGCCTTGACTCTTGGACAATCTTGAACGAATAATCGCCTTTAACCCCCGCGCTCTTACAATGTCGTTCTCTTTCAACTCGAATAGTGACAAATAGCCAACATTGTGGCAAATCATTGTACAAATATTGCTGAAATGTCTCTTACGTACTAGTGATATTTCCCCTTCCATCGAAATACTCGGATACATATGTAACTTGTAGATCTCGCGTTGTACATTCGTGATGTAACGATCGGGCTTTTACGGCTTGGCTCGGTTAGCGCTGTTCCAGCCGTCAACCCGGGACTTGCTTCTTTGCGAGCACGCTTCGGTGTTAAGGCGTTAGGCCACAGTAACGGGTATAATAACACGTGGGAATTTAACATTTTTTTTTCGTATGAAAAAGTGATTCACTGTTAGAAAAAATTTATATTTTTTTTTCTCGATGCACAAAATGGCCGACTACTCGGAACTCCTCGAAACAGCTTTTTTCCAATTGGCGCGACAAATAACTTCAACAATTTTCACTCGATTTACTCCAAATTTGAAAGGTATGTTCCTAATTGCATTTCGCAGAGAAGTACGTGCGGAATTTCTGATTAATCGGAAACTTTTCATTTTATGAGCAGTTATAACGAAATTTTTCACTGAAAATTCATTTCTTCAGTTCAAATACCTACAACTTTTGAATAAAACAATATTTTTTTTGTTCCGCACGTACTTCTCTAGGTATTCTAGCGTAGATTGACGAGAATTTTTGTTTTTTGTTCGAGGTAAAAAATTTCGGATGCTAAATGTCACGCCGCGGAGCGCCTAAAAAAAGACAACAAAAGAAAATATTAGTCGGCCATTTTGTACATACAAAAAATATGTATGTATTTTCTAAGAACTTGAAATTCATACTTAATAGATGTGTAATTAATTTTATGAGTGAATCACTTTTTCATACGAAAAAAAATTGTTAAATCGCCACATGATTTTATACCCGTTACTGTGGCCTAACGCCTTAAGGTGGTATATACATTTAGACAGAAAGAAAAAAAGCAATATTGAGGGGTTTTTTTTAAACTAAGATATAGTTGTTCTACACTAATGGAAAAAATTAAAGGGTCAAATAAATTCCCGAGATTTTTGACAGACTGTATTTAGGTGCAAAATGGTCGTATCGGTAATTTAAAAAAAGCATTTTGAAGCTCTAAAATTCTAGTTTTGGGATATTTTAGTCAAGAAATTTTAGGAGCTACGGTTATCATGCAATCCTAAGAAAAAGCGCGACAAAAAAATGTTGCAATTTTTTTTTCAGCTAAGCCATTGCATTGGCCGGATAGCTTGTTAATTCAGCTTCAATTTCTTTTTTTTAAACCTCCCTACGACCATTTTTCATCGAAATATCGGACTATTAATGGAAATAATTGGACATTGTTTTTTTCAATGCCCGGAAGGTTTACCTAACAAAAAAAGCGATTTTTTTTTCTCGTTAATTCAAACGTTGTTTACGATCAAAATGTGATAAAACCTCGAAAAAAGTTTTTCATTCCATTTTGAATCATGATTATGAAATGTTTAAGCTCAAGAAACGTGACCCGTTAATTTTCTTCAAAAGTTTGACTGTTTGAAACAAAAAAACGGTCCGCACGATCGAGATGAAACTTCACAGACCTTTTCTGGGTATATCGAGCTCTGAACGTCACGCTTAACATCAATCATTTCATGGATATTTCCAATTTGACCGTCAATTTTCTAAAAAAAAATAAATTACCCTTTTTTCCTGTTTTTTTTTTTAATTCATGTAAAGGATTTTTTTTATATATCCTTAAGGTCGCAGCAGCATCTTATAGGAAATTTATTCCAGTTTCCGAAACTGCCCATTCTCTGTATGATCATATGTCGCTGAGATATCGATGATTGAAGACAAAAGGATCCCTTTTCATTAAAAGTCCGATATTTCGATGAAAAATGGTCGTATCGAGGTTTAAAAAAAAAATTGACGTTGAATGAACAAGCTATCCGGCCCATGCAATCGCTTAGCTTAAAATTGTGTTCCAAGTCCGTGGACTGAGAAAAAAAATTGCAACGTTTTTCTTCGCCCTATTTCTTAGGATTGCATGATGAGCGTAGCTCCTAAAAATGTTTGACTAAAAGATCTAAAAACTAGAATCTCAGAGCTTTAAAATGCTTTTTTTTTAATTCCCAAAAGGACAATTTTTCACCTAAATACAGTCTGTCAAAAACCACGGAAAAATCTCGGAAATTTTTGTTGACCCTTTAATTTTCTCCATTATCAATTATCAAACTTTAGGTATACTTTAATAGTACATTTAATGGAAAATGTCTACATTGGGAGAATATTCCACATATACAGTTCTATCGTTTAAAGGGGGGAAAAAAATCGATTTTTCAATCGTTGTAAATGTATATCCCGCCTCAACGAAACATGCCCCCGTTAATTTTTTAGAAATATTTTCGCAATACGACTGCGCGATGATACAATACAATCGGAAGGCAATTCAAAAAAGAAAGAAAGAAAGAAAGAAAGACGAATCAATATTTCCAGTAATGCGCGATTGATACATTTTTATTCAATGATTTATTAACAATTTCATTAGAGTTTATCTTTCTTTGTCCTTCTTCTTTTTCTTGTTTCGTCAATTTTTAAAATATACTCGCTCCCAACACTTATTCTTATATCAATGTTGCTTGCTTATCGGCTATAAAAGTATTATAATGCGAACCGCGTCGAACGTGCTTCACCCCGCACTCAATCTTGAGACATTGCTTTACGCGGATGCGATCAATTTTTCAATTTTGATGCTGCGCGAGACTCAACGATCGGTGCGAGACAGTCCAAAGGTAAGAAACATTTGCACTTGCGCGCGCAATTTTTGCGTAAAAGAATCACTCAATCGTTCGGCAACGTATATATATATATATATATATATATATATATATATTAGGGTGATTCGTTTCAGGGTAACTTTTTTTTTGACCCATCGTGCCCGAAAATCTTCAGTTGGTACCCAAAAACGAATTTCGTGAAAGGGGGGTGTTGTCAAAAAATATTTAGAGGTCGCGAATCAAAATTGAAGGTTTCCCATTTGATTAACATTGAAAAAAATGTTTTTCTCATTATTAGTGTTACCATTCCGCGAATTTTGATATCGCGATATTTTCCAAGTGGATTCTCATAGGAAATATGATACTTTACAATAAAGTTCATTGAGCCATGTCCGTAAATTCAACCGTTTCAGCGATATCATTATTTCAAGTGAATATTGTATGAAAATATCTATTCAAACGGCTGTAACGCCAAAGCTATTAGATATATCGGAAAAAATTCAAATGAGAACTATGTAGAGAAAGTAATTTGCTACAAAAAAGTCTTATAAGCCGAGCCCGTAAATTCAACTCTTTCTCAGCTATAGGTGGATGAAGTAAAATAAATAGAACTGGTGCGATGGTCTAGTGGTTAGCGTGCTCGCCACTAAACCAGCGGACCCGGGAGGTCCCGGGTTCGAATCCCAGTCGCGTACATTTCGACGTGAAATGTTTTTCTTCGGCATTTCCCGGCGAAATAAGACTAGTTCCATGACTGGGGGGCGAACTCGATGACCGGCGTATTGGTATAGGTTTTCCGCAGTTTCCCTATACCCATGACAGAAATGTCATGATGAATATAATACAGAGGGGGAAGTCGGCTGCGGCCGCAACAGGGGGGAACAGGGAGAAAGATAGAGACAAAAAGGAGTAAACAGTAGAGGAAAAAAAGAACGGTCTCATAATGATGGGAAAGAATAGGTAACAAACGCGAAAAGCGTGTACTAAGGAAAAAAGTAAAATAAATAGATTTTTTTTTGTTTAAAAAAAAATCTACTTATTTTACTATATTTCTATTATCTATATTTACTATATTTCTATTACTATATTATCTATTTATAAATAGATTTTTTTTAAACAAAAAAAAATCTATTTTACTTCATCCACCTATAGCTGAGAAAGAGTTGAATTTACGGGCTCGGCTTATAAGACTTTTTTTGTAGACAATTACTTTCTCTACAAAGTTCTCATCTGAACTTTTTTCGATATATCTAATAGCTTAGGCGTTACAGCCGTTTGAATAGATATTTTCGCACAATATTCACTTGAAATAATGATACCGCTGAAACGGTTGAATTTACGGCCATGGCTCAATGAACTTTATTGTGGAGTATCATATTTCCGATGAGAACCCACTTGGAAAACATCGCGATATCAAAATTCGCGGAATGGTAACACTACTAATAATGAGAAAAAAACATTTTTTTCAATGTTAATCAAATGGGAAACCTTCAATTTTGATTCGCGACCTCGAAATATTTTTTGACAACACCCCCCTTTTACGAAAGTTCGTTTTTGGCTACCAACTAAAGGTTTTCGGGCATGATGGGTCAAAAAAAAAGTTGCCCTGAAACGATTCACCCTAATATATATATATGTGTGTGTGTGTGTGTAAATATGTGTGTGTATATGCATATGTATATAATAAGAATGATAATAATACTAATATCAATAACAACGATGAGAATACAAAAGATTTCGTCGCTCTGCTGCCGACTCTCAAGTAAACGTTACGACCATATTTTCCGTATCTTTTCGTTTAACCTCACATGGCACGTGGATTTCATTGAGGCTGCGAGGTCAATCTCGAACGAGTGAGGGTGCTCTGCTCGATGGATCGATCGGAGAGAAAGGCAGCGATCGCAGCAAGAAAGGAACAAAAAGGATCAACGGCAGGGTATTATCGTCGATGATTGTTTCGTTTTTACCGACAGGGGACTGAAAAAACCGAAATGTTCAAACTCAAAAAAATTCAACCACACTGAAGGAGTCAATAAACATACGTAGCGATCAATGTGGTTAGTTTCTCGTCGAATTGGCCTCGCAGTCTCGAGTGCGATAATGAACAAATGACGCGACACATGCCGCACGGCTTGCCAAATAAACCTCGCGCTTGTAAATTCATTTATCACGTGTAAAACGCGAAGTTTTTTTGGCAAAAGGCTCTGCTCGATAGAGCCCTTCTGTGAGGATATGAGCGTTCGGCTCGCGTCGGAGATTTTGTTTTTTTTTTTTCGAAAGAGCGAACCGAAGGCTCACGCAGTGCGTCTAATTGTTTTATATTCCTTTACTTTTCTCTCATTTTCTCTTCCTCGTCGGGATGTGAAGGATGGGGTTTCACGATTGCTCGTCCGAAAAATATACCATACCCGATGAATTATTTGCAATTTGTATCATACCCCCTTAAGGGGCTGTAACAGTGTGACACTTAAAAAAATTGATTTTTTTTTTTGCTTTTTCGACAGTTTAGGCTTGTAAGAATATCCTGTGAAAATTTCAAGGCCGTATCGCTAATCATTTTATCTCGCAAAAATCGATAGTTAAATCTTCGAACGCGTTTTTCTCGAAATGAGATTTTTCAAATTTGCTGACACTGTAACTCAAAGAGCAATTATCCGATTGACTTGAAATTTGAACTGAGTTCTCTTGAATATATTTACTCCACAATGACGTAGGATGTTTTTGATTGGATGAAAATTGACGATTTGGCATTGACAAAAACGACCAATTTGTAGGCAAGAAAACAAACTTTTTTCATAGCTACGCCATTTTGTTAGATTTTGATGTTTTTCGAAAATCCTACGTCATTGTACATGAAATACCTTCCAGTTTAACGACATTTTTTCCTTTTTCGGTTTCAGTTACTCAATTGGCCGGAATCATGTCAGCAGTGGAGGAACTTTTTTTTTTGGCGCCTTCGAAGGCAGCGCATAAGTCGCTTGGATCTCAATATTTTTCTATGGAAAAATTATGTGATATAGGTCAAATATAGCCAAATATATTTTCAATTTTCCGAAACATTTAATTGAGCACTTTTCTTCCAAAAAAATCCCGAAAATCGCCCAAATTTTCAGCGTTCACACCGGTATAGCCCCTTGATGCTTTTCTTTTTCTTTCGCTATACGTAACGTATACTTTTTGGTCGAGTGATCTTTGCGTGTTTTTGGAAATATTTCCCGAGACTAGAAGAAAACGTAATGGCAAAGAGGGATGAAAAGAAATCATGCATTCGTGCCGTACTATCTCGATGAGAGAAAAGCATAATCTAGGGTAAAAAAAAAAGAGGATGCTCGATCGCACGCGCATTTTCCACAATTGCGTTATTGTTGCGTCGACTCTCGGTCTCGTTGAGTGTGTGGGCGCATGCATGGCTTTTGGGCATCACTCCCACCTCGTTCACTAATAACTATACGATATGTGCAAACGTCTAAGAAATCAATGTACGAGCAGCGAGTCTGTGAGGAAAACAAACGGAAACAATATTCTCTCTCTCTCTCTCTCTCTCTCTCTCTCTCTCTCTCTCTCTCTCTCTCTCCGCGGGGCCGGATTGAAATTCCGAAATTTGAATAATCGGAACGCTCAAAACTCCGAAAATCTGAACACCGTCAAAATAATTCGGCTATGGAAGATTTAAAAATATGAAAATTTGCAATAAGTCGACGAATTATTTAAAGAATTTTTTTTCATTAGGGCCTTAAGCCACTCTAAAGGCCGAAAAAATTGGCTTTTTGGGGATTTTTTTTTTTCAGAAAAACTACAAAATAAATCGAGATTACAAAAAAGGGTGTTTATCATACACGTCAGTGACTGTATACAAGAATTTTTTTGAAGCGATTCATTTTAAAATGGCCGCTGTGCAGCGTTTATCTCAAAACTGCATTTTTTAAGTTGGCCGGAAACATAACTTAAACAATTTTTGACCGATTCAATTTACATGTTGAATATATCTTGAAAAATACTTTGTCTATGGCAGTACGTAGGATTTTTTTTATATTGCATAGTTCATTTGTTATTAACAATTAACTGACGATTTTTAGCCAAATTTGTTACGAAAAAAATCGTCGGATAATTGTCGATAACAAATGAACTATGCAATATTTTAAAAAATCCTACGTATTTCCATAGAGAATGTAGTTTTCAAGATATATTCAACATTTCAAGTGAATCGGTTGAAAATTGTCTGAGTTATGTTCCCGGCCAACTTAAGGGAGACTTTGTCCTCGAAGGTTTCAAAGTTTTGTCAGCTGCTCAACATGAGCAGCTAGAAGAAGAGGAGGGATGCCTCTATGGACCAGGCATTGCCGATTAGCGGTAATTATAAACACATTTGTGCAAACACATTACAAAACTTTAAACGCGTTTTTCTCGAAAACACGTTTTTAAAAATGGCCGACATTCTCCTGACCGCTGTAATCAACATATCGACCTGAAATTTGGAGAGCATACTCAGAAAATGTGTCTTCACGGAATGACGGATCGTTTTTTCGATAGATACATTTTTGCATTTATTATTTATCTTTTTATGCGAAAAAAAACGCGAAAATTCGATTTTTTTTTAAATTGCCGCCATTTTCCAAAATTTGTACTAAACGAAAAAGCCATCCGTCATTCCATGACCAAAGGGTCACAGATTGATAATATGCTTTGAATTTGTGTTTCAGATCAACAAAGAGGGGGCAGTGATGTCAGCCGTTTACCTCCCGCGATTTGAGGACCTGTTTTCGCGGAGCTGCAACGGCCGCCATTTTGGTTTTTTTTTTCAAAAAAGAATTTTTTCAACGTTCTGTATATCATGAATAAAAGCAAGAAAAAACCGCACTCAAAAAGCTTTACTCGTTTCCTTTAAAATAAAATGTAACACCTGAAATATGGCACTCCAAGGACAAAGTCTCCCTTAAAAAATGCAGTTTCGATAAACGCTGCACAGCCGCAATTTTCTGAAATCTCGATTTATTTTGTAGTTTTCCTGAAAAAAATCCTCAAAAAGCGTATTTTTGTAATCTCGATTTATTTTGTAGTTTTTCTGAAAAAAAAGTCCCCAAAAAGCCTATTTTTCTGAAAAAAAAACCCTTTTTTGAAGTCTCGATTTATTTTATAGTTTTTTTGAAAAAAAAAAATCCCCGAAAAGCCTATTTATTTTTCTGAAAAAAACATCCCCAAGAAGCCTGTTTTTTCGGCCTCTTGAGTGGCCTAGCCCCTTAAGAAGTGATTTTACGTCAATTTTGAAATTCGTCTAGACAATGTTATACGTTCTACATAATTTACAGTCAACTGTGTAGACTTTCGCTGGCATAATCTTGACGAACCTTGTCATTTCGGAACATCAAAATTAGGAATTTCAAACCCTCGGCGTGTTCAAAGTTCGGAATTTCAAGCCGACCCTCGTGTCAAGATCATGCCAGCGAAAGGCTACACAATTGACTATAAATGATGGAGAACGTATAACATTGTCTAGACAAATTTCAAAATTGACGCAAAAAAACTTCTTAATAAAAAAAGAAATTCTTGAAACAATTCGTCGATTTAGTGCAAATTTTGAAATTTTTAAAACTTCCGTACTTCCTACCCAAATTATTTTGACGATATTGAGATTTTCGGTCTCTCGTGTAAAATTCTTTTTTTCCTAAATACGCCATTTTGTTAGATTTTGATATTTTTCGAAAATCCCACGTCATTGTACAGGAAATACCTTCGAGTTTAACGACATTTTTTCCGTTTTCGGTTTCAGCTACTCAATCGGCCGGAATCATGTCAGCAGTGGAGGAACTTTTTTTTTGGCGCCTCCGAAGGCAGCGCGTAAGTCGCGTGGATCTCAATATTTTTCTATGAAAAAAATTATGTAATATAGGTCAAATATAGCCAAATACATTCTTAATTTCCCGAAACATTTAATCGAGTACGTTTTCCAAAAAATTCCCGAAAATCGCCCAAATTTTCAGCGTTCACACTTAGCCCCTTAAAATTCGGAATTTTAAACCGTCGGAGCATTGAAACTTCGGAATTTCAACCCTCTCCGCGTCAAGATCGAGGTGAATAACAAAAAAATGAAAACCTCACAGACTCGATTCCACATCCACTAGATGTGTACCTATAGACATACGCGTTACGAGGGAGAACACAGCCAAATTTGTGGACATGCTGGATAAAAGATGCCGTGTCACAGTGAGGCGCAACGTGTTCCTAAACGAGACTAAAATTTCTCCCGAGCGTTACGTGTCTTTTTGATATATATATATCTCTCTCTCTCTCCCGTTCCGGCCCGCCTCTAAGGTGAAGAATGTTGGTGCGGCTGACGACTATGCATAAACGCCGGTCCGACGTACAATCTCCGATACATTTCGCGGACCAATCGATCGCGTAGAATAACAAGAAAAAAAACGTTAGCTTGAGAAAAGGTATAACGTGTAGTTGCGGAGAAATGTTGTACTTGGTACGTGAAACGAGTGTTATTTGTAAAGAAGTGAGCTTTTGCCTCGTTGTACTAGGTGGCGGGCGCGTCTACGAGACATTGAGCGAATACCGAGCGTTGAAAAAAGTGTTCGCGGCAGCCTACGAAGCAGGCCGGGAGAGGACGGAGAGAGAGAGAGAAAGAGAGAGTGAGCGAGCTCAGGGTGATCTCGAGGTTAGAAGGAGAAGCGTCGATGAAACAAAAAACAGTAGGGATTTGTTGGAACAAGAGGATGGGGCTACTCGATTGCACATATCTTCCTCACAGAAGCACATGTGACCAGTGCCGGTACTTTCCATCATGCACACGTGGTCCACCATGAATAAATTTATTTGTAGCTGCGACGTGCACGTTCGTCTCACGCTCTCGTACGCTGTGAAAAACAAAACAACAAACAAACAAACAAGTTAAATAACAATATGAATAAGTGAGGGGAGTGTGGGTTCGCCTCGATACAATCGCGTTACTCACGCGATTTTGCGTTCCGGACCATTTTAACGCAGCATCCGTTGCACGTCATGAGTGGTGGCTGATCCCTCGGCAAAGCGGTGTAATTGAAGGGATCTTTGCATCTGAGGTCCGTCCACGAGTCGCACTCGTAACAGTAGACCGATCGCGCTGTGTGTCGTCAAAGGGTCGCACTCGTGTCCCGTCAATCCTCCTCTCTCACTCCCATCT
>OY723397.1:2858870-3039210 GCA_963210295.1 Ophion ellenae | reverse complement strand
GAGCCTGCCATGTTCCGCGCGTCGACTTTCGTTGCCGTTTATTTATCGTGCTGCGGCAATTTCATGGATCGGCGATGCCGAATTTCCGCTTGTTTCGTTAATGCGTTGTCATTAATATTATTATTATTTGAAAGACCCGAGCGAGGAGAGTCGACCCCGGTCGTAAATCACAAATATGAAAGGAGAGAAATTGTATCGCGAAACACATCGGCGATAACGCGCAAAGATTCGAGTTTCGGCTAGTACGTCGTGGGTTTGTTTGGGAAGGGAATTTGTCAAGCAACTCAAAGGAGCGGATCGAGAATGGAGCGCCCAAGGTAAGGCGTCTTCCACCTCCTGCTTCCAGTACTTTTCGACACGCCTTTCTTTCGAGCTATCGCAAGAATTGAAAGCCGTCTTTGGGCGTGAAGAACGAACGAAAATAGAGTATTATTGAGGTTTTTTTTTTCGTCTCGACTGGCTGAAGCAAAAATATTTAACGATTGGGCAGCGACGGCGATTCGAGGATTTCTCGCGCGCGCGTACCGATCTATCTTTGCCAACACCCGGATACTTCCGAGTCGTATTTAGTAGGGAGAGACGGCGGCCGAGGAGGAGGAGGAGGAGGAGTAGGGAGGAGGAAGAGGAGGTTGGGGTGGTACGTTAGCGAAGCGTTGCTCGATTCGTTAGAACCATTTGGAAAATATGACGACTAGACGATGGACTCTCCTCTTTGGGATACGGTGTCTGCTACTCGTAACAGCGATCTTGCCATCGGAAAATTCGGCGCGTCACCATCGGGACGATTCGACAGTTAAGCACCTCACCGATGACTCGATCCGCGCCGATATCAAACGTTTAAATGGTAAAATATGCAAGCGAATATAATATTGGTGCACTGAGAAGAAAAAACGATTGATCCAATATCATTGGTGTTATCAAATCGGATTTTATAGTCCACACAAAACGCTATTGACTTCAATCACATGATCAAATTAAAAGTTTTTTTTTTTCATTCAAAATATATATCGTTAACCGAGAACAATATATTATTGAATCCATCTGAAAAATTATCGCGAACAAATTATATTGTTTCGAATGCATTTTCTGCAACGAGGAAAAGAAACGTTTCAATTCACAACATGAATATTGTTGATTCGAGTACACAGGAAAAATTGAATTTCACTCGTTTGGTTCAGATAAAATTTCTATTGAGTAAATATATTATTTTATTGTCTTCACCATATTCGATATTGATTTTCAAGTACATTACTCGTTAAAATATAAGTATTTTATTTTGATTCGAAAATATTAAGTGATTGTCTGAATTGGTTAAAATATGCGGGAATAAAATTTGATTCTTGCGCATACAAGAAGTAATTAAAACATAATTATTTTTTAATATTTCTTCATACAATCGCGTTAAATGAAAATTACGTGTACTTGTTTTGATTAAATATCTGACTAAAATACATCTATGTTCGTAGAAATGATATATTTGAGGTATATAATTGAATTTAATATATTTGAATATATATAATTGATATTGATATATATAATTGAACTGAATATATTACGGCAATCGATTCAATACTTTTTTTCTTTGGTTGAAAAAAATTCAATCGAATCATATATAATGGCCGAGCGCCACCGAAATTATAGGTGCGAGGAAACTCGTAGTTCCCGGAGTAACCGCTAGAAGCCGCACGCGCGCGCGTTTCTCGTGAGCGTAGCGCGAACCGAATATCTACTTAAGCGCCGGAGAAACTCTACATAATATCGCTTCTCGGCCTGTGGCTTAGATCAAAGTGTAGTATCTGTTCTTAACGTTCGAATATCTGATACCATGTCAATGGTGATTTTCATCGATAATTCTGTTTGCAATAAGTTTGCCCAAGTAGAATCTTTTATTGTGGATGATCGTTCCAATGCTCACTTTTCATTTAAGATTTTAAACAAAACGAATTCGATCAATCATTTTATTGTGACAATCCTATCTTATTCCAAAGAACCGCATGGGCACTTATTTCAAATATTTTCAGCAGTTCTCGTGAATGTACATTTATTTGAACCAACAATCAAAGATGTTTGCAAGTGCACAAAGAATCATGTCAAAAACATGACTTCTCGAATTCACACATGTATTATTTCGATTGCAATGAACATTTATTTCATCGAATATTATATTTTTTACAACTAGAGACTAAATGCGTTGCTACAGGTGACACCTGTACTTTGTGGCAAAAAATACTATTATTTCGAATTCATATCGTTAATTTTTCAATCATGATATACATTTGTGTCTATCGCATGCAACTACTTTTGATATTGTACGGAGTACGAAAATGTTACGTCTAATAGCATATTCGTTTCGATGTAGTGAAGAAATAATCCGTTCGATGGATTATATTTTTGTACGAAATAAAAAGTGCTGTAGCAGTCGCTTAATTGTTTCGTCCATACGTCTACAGATTGTATATAGAATACAATTGTATTGTATTGTATGTAGATATATGATTTTTTTCTCAGTGTAACTTGTACACTAAGAAAAAAACCAATTGAATCAAAAAAATATATTGGTTGATTCAAATAAATGATTGATCGCGGAGTGCCACTGATATATGAGATTGTTACAATACGATAAAATATTGAAAAATGTGATTGATTCAAATAACAGGTTATTTTATTTGAAAATCTCTTCTGTTCTCTAAATTCCTACAGGGTGTCCAATAGGAAGTTGCTGAAACTAATCGACTGTCATTTTAAAACACGTGCACAGAATCAGAAAAGCCGAATTGCTTTCAATAGAGGAAACTCTGCAGTTTTAAACGCACATAAATAAAACCCAGTCAAATATTTTTTATGTCAATTTATTACATCTTATAAGAATAACGAAAAAGTACAGTGATTAATGATAGATATTTTCGAAGTGCGAACCGTTAGATTGTGCACAAAAATCAATTCTCTTTTGAAAACTGTGAAAAACTGTGTCCAACATATCGTTCGTAATGCCGCGAACCACTTCCTGGATGGCCGCGATCAGTTCTTCTACTGTGCTGGGGTTTTTAGCGTAACAATGATCTTTAATGTAACCCCACAAGAAAAAATCACAAGGGTTCAGGTCCGGTGAGTACGGAGACCATTCTAGTCCGCCTTGAGCAAATTTAGGGTACCCCAGACCGATTACTCGAGTCCCATATACGCGGTGAATAGCTTCAAACACCTCATGAGTCCGGTGCGGCGTCGCTCCATCTTGCATGAAGTAAAACATTTTAACCAGTCCCCTCTTTTTTGCATAAGGGAAGAATTTCGTATCCAAAAGCTGTTTGTAACTCTCTCCTGTTACCGTAGATTCCAAGAATTGCAAATAAATTCCTTTTACTGAAATCGCTGCCCATGCCGTTACTTTCTGTGGATGAAGGGACTTCGCTAGCGATATGTTGGGATGTTCCGTTCCCCAAAACCGGTAATTTTGCTTGTTTACGTACCCATTCATCCAAAAATGTGCTTCATCGGTATAAATAATCAATTTCTCATTAAGTTCTTCGGCTTCAAACATTCCCGTAATAGTGTTACAAAATTCGATGCGTTTCGTCATGGCATGTTCAGTTGACAATTGATGAGTGCTTATTTTATACGGATGAAACTTTAAAAAATATTTCAAAATGTTGTGTGATGATGATTTGGTTATTTTTAATGCTTGAGCAGTTTTCCGAATCGAATCATTTGGATTTTGTTCGAAATAATTCTTAACTTCGTTGATCTTCTCTGGTGTAGTCACCATAACAGATGGACCTGGCAACTCGTGTCTACGATCCTGGAGTGTACCATACTTCACGAAGTTATCGATTATCCTACAAAAATTAACGTAAAATTACTTCAATGCAGTTTAATTGAATTGAAACACAAGTTGTGTCATAGATGAATATGAATAAATATTCAATTCTTACCTTTTCAGAGTGTTTTCGCTGGCAACTCTATGAGTTCCAAACTTAGTACGAAACCCTCTATAAACGAGCCTATTAAACCCCCTATTAAACGAGCGAAATTCAATTTTTCTTGTGTACTCGAATCAACAATATTCATGTTATGAATATATAATTCAAAACTAATAATATTTGATAATTTTTTTAGATAGTTTCAATAGTATATTATTCTCGGCTAACAATATATATTTTGAATGAAAAAAAAAACTTTAAATTTTATCATGTTATGAAAGTCAATAGCGTTTGATTTGGACTAATAAATCCGATTATTTACACCAACAATTTTCCAATTGAATGGACGAAATTTCATTCAATAACACCAATGATATTGGATCAATGCTTTTTTTTCAAAATCTTCGTGGATCAAAAGCAGCCCCTCCCCCCCTCCCCCAGTATTAGTGTACGAAATATATTTATCCAGATGTAACTAGCGCCAGTTCGGTTCGAAAGAGATTTGTCACGGGGAGGATTGGGGAAAAGTTGGCTATTCCGAAAATAGCGAGCAGCAGCGGCAAGCGGCGTGAAAAGACGATATGGAAAGATATACGGCAAGAGGTTCGAGAGATGAAGAAGAACATATTGCCGGTTTTAGCTGGAAACATAAGCTACATGCAACTCGACTTTAAGAACATGGATCGCAACTTTTACAACGTGATCGGGGAAGTTCGCTTCGTAAAGAACGAGCTCCTCTACATAAAGCACCAAGCCCACGTGATATGGGAAAACGTGACGGATTCGCGTCGAGATCACAAACGCATAAGCAACTTTCTTTGGCGTATCCTCGGTAACGTCACTCTCGCCCTGAGCACCATCGAAAGAACGTCAAGAACGATGAACGAGTTTCATCGTACTTGCATACCGATCGGGCAACGTTTGGACCGTGTCTTCGAGTCACAGGTCGCCTTGAGCGACCTAGCCTACGTACGGGACGAGGTGAACGCCGAACTCGGCAAATCGAAGATCGAAGTGCTCGGTTCAGTTAATGGAATAACGGAGGAGGTGCGTGGGCTGCGACGAACGATGGTTCACATGGGGCAGGGCCTTCCCGAGTTTCAGCGTCATCTCGTATCGGGATTCATCAAAACAGAGGAAATGTTGAACGCTGGCTACAAGCAGTTGATTGGGAACATCTCGGATGTGAACTCGGTGCTGTTCGGTCAGACGGGTAGAATGGCCGCGATCGATCGAAGCGTCACCGCGACTACAGCCTCTCTTCAGGACATTGCCGATAAGTACAATCAAGTCTGGAACATAATGGTTATCATGTTCGACCGTATCGCCGAGATCGGCTCGACCATGTTCGTCAGCAACGCCAACGCGTACCAAGATACGATCGATACCAGAAATCGATTGAACGCAATGGCCGTGCAATTGGAAGTCGTCACTTCCACTGTGAACAGCTTCAAGAGCACTGTCGAGGCTATTATTCCGAGATTGCGAGCCATCAGGCGTGCCGTGTGGAAAAAATGCGAGTGCTCGAAAAACAATCGCACCTCGCAGAATAAAGAGGATTACGACGATGAGGACGAGTACGACGACGACGATATCCTTTCGATATACGACGAAAACGTGCCGACGGTTACGCCGACGGTCGGCGTCGTCGGCGGTGGTGGCAGCAGTACGACAGCGGCTCCTTGGCCTTCTTGGTTCCCGAGCCAGAGCCCGCCACCACCCTCCACCCCTACCGCCGCAACCACCCTTATTTATCCTTCTTCCTCTTCAAATTACTATCCACCGGGTTATCCACCGGGTCATCCACCTGGTCATCCTCCTGGTCATCCACCTGGTCATCCACCTGGTCATCTACCTGGTTATCCACCTGGTTATCCACCGGGTCATCCACCTGGTTATCCACCTGGTCATCCACCTGGTCATCCACCGGGTTATCCACCGGGTCATCCACCGGGCCATCCACCTGGTCATCCACCGGGTTATCCACCGATAACCATCGAACCCCAGCCCTTCCCTCCTACCTTCTACCCCACGACGACTCCGTTTTATTATCCCGAAGGATCCAGTCCAATGTGGTATCCCACCCAGTCACCCTTTCCCGGTCAAGCCACAACCCCGTGGCCGTCGGGTTCGGGCACATGGGCACCGTTCCCTTCTCCTCCTCCTCCTTATCCCACCTTCTATCCCCCAACGACGACGCAGCAGCAGCAGACGACCTCGTTTTATTATCCCGACACATCCACCGAGTCCTGGCCTACATGGTACCCTGGCTTCCCTGGTGAGGGCACTAGTGTGTGGCCTTCGGGATCGGGCACGTCGAATCCCCAGCAACCCTTCCCACCTGCCCCTACTCATTATCCTCCGCTTTATCCTCCACATTATCCTTCCCCCGTGCCCACGGTGGAAAGGCCGATGTGGTATCCGCCTCCACATCCCTCTGGACAGGGTACGAGCCCTTGGCCGTCGGGCTCAGCGAAACCACCACAAGGAACAGTGCCGACGGCTGGCTTTCCGATCGGTTGCAACCAACATTTTACCGGTTACTGCGTCTGCGTGTGCGCCTGCGATTGTATTTGTCCAGTGTTACGGCCCGTGGAAATGGCCATCTTTGGCAATGCGACGAGCGGTCATCCGGAGGTGCCCGTTCAACCGTGGGAAACCGACTGTCGATGCTTGTGCCCGTGCCAGTGTCCACCGACGATCGTTCTCGAAGGTCCACCCCAGATTCCAACCTTTGAGCCACCCCCACCGCCACCACCGATACCACCTTTCTTTCAGTCCGGATCGGGAGGCTCACCCGGACCGGGACCACCACCAGCCGGCTGTACAAGCCAATCGTCCCCACCGTTCGAATGGCATCATCGCGAATTACTGAACGAGATCGTTAGAGCCAACAAACTGTTACGCGACGATTTGGAGAATACGAGAAATCTCATCAAGGCCCAACACGAGAGTACAAGACAAGCGAATAGCTTCAATAGCCGGAATAACTTGGATTACTTGGTTCAAAACGCGGCGAAACACTTCGAGGAGAGCCATAGACTGTCGAGAGAGTCGAGCGAGATGGTGCGCGTCATACAGACACAGATGAAACAAGCGGTGGAAAAGACGGCTCTTGCCCTCAAAGCTATGGCTGTCAATATAATGCAATTCCACAGAGAGATGGATGGCATATTGCGTACGTATATCTCGTATTTTGTACGAGCCTAGTTTAGTTTCGGCGAAATTGCGAGTGCTTTCGGGCAGGGGGGGAGGGGACGCACCCTGTTACGTCTTTATCACCGAGTTGTCCCGAGTTGGAATTTTCAGCCTATTTTGCCCCTCCAGATCCTCACAGTGGTAGGAGATCAAGGCAGTAAAGTAGCTTCGTATTCAATATAAAATGAGCTCCTACTTAACGCCTAGAACGGGAACAAATTTCCCTTTTCTACCACTTGCAGGCGCTAAGCAGGACGTCGATTGGCACACCTATACACGCATACACTCTATTACGCATACCCGAGTGGAAAACGTAACTCAACACTGCCTAGCCACAAGCTAGTAAAGTAATGTTTCGAAACGCCCATAGCTAGCTGTCTTAGCGATTGACTACCCAGCCTTGTAACGCTTTGGTCCTCTAGTGACTGAATACAAAAAGTTAGATGGTGACTAGATCGAAAGAAATATCTCACGGCTGTATTATATTTCTGACCTCGCCATGACCTGGTTTTTTCAGCTAGCGACTGGGAACAAAAAATTAAGTGGCGATTAGATTTAAAAAAATTGCGGCTATATATTTATATTTTCGTGATTTTTTTGCACATTATTTACATCATTGGACCCTTTTGCGATATTCTTTGTTGTTCATTAATTTGGGTTATGCTATTTGCGCTGTAAATATATTAATGGTTCAATTTTTAATTATCTCAGACAAACGCTTACGGCGTAACGTGGTTTCGATCCCGGGACCTCTGAGTGATGAGTTGTGACGTTGTCCACTGAGCCAGTTCCAATAGTTTAATTTTTGAATTTTCTTATCGTCTACATATGTTACACGACACAATGTCAGATTATTGAAAAATGGGTGGATTAACCAATGTAAATAACATTGTCGGATCAATGACTCAATTGCGTTCGCATTGAGAGCGATAATCGCATAGAATTACATAACCTTAAATTGCATTTGTCCGATCATTTATTCCGGCTAGTGCGGTCGCAGTTGGGAAGTGTTGGCTAGGTCATCGCGAGATACCGACTTGAGGGTTTTATTCATGCGCAACGTTATCTGTAACTCCAGTTGCTTAACCAACCATGAGCCAGTCGCTCGATGGAACTACACGTATTTACATAACCACACTTTGTCATTTGTGACCAAGATCGGCTGGGCAGTGACTAGCCAAGGGGTGCACAGCCGCATAGCTGGCCAGGTCATGGCGAGATACCTACTTGAGAATGCTTGCATTCGCAACGCCATCTGTAACTTAAGTTGCTGAGCCAGCCATGAGCCAATCGCTCGATGGAACTACACGTAGTCACATGACTACCCTTATCATTCGTAACCAAGCTCGGATGTGCAGTGACTAGCCAAGGGGTGCACAGCCGCATAGCTGGCTGGGTCATGGCGAGATACCTACTTGAGAATGCTTGCATTCGCAACGCCATCTGTAACTTAAGTTGCTTAACCGGCCATGAGCCAATCGCTCAATGGAACTACATGTATTCACATAACCACACCTTGTCATTTGTGACCAACATCAGCTGGACAGTGACTAGACAAGGACTGGATAACAACACATTCACAATATTACTAGCTCATAGCGAGCTAACCATTGGTCAGTTCGTATGAGCTCAATTGGGCAAGCCAGTTACTAGGTCGTAACTCAAACAGGCTAGAATAATTTCTACTCGGGTATAGCGATACATATGCCTGGATACGCGCATGCGTAGACACACGTATATACCCGCACACATACACGCCGCGTATGCATGCATACGTGAGGGCAATTCCTATAAAAAATATTGCAACTGTTTTCCCAAGATCCATTTAATCCACTTTGGGGAGATGCTGGAGATGCAGGGACAAGTTTAAAGCGAATGCGGAAGGTTCGCTGGGTGGAGATAATGGAAAGGCCATTGGAAAAGTTAAAAGTCTACGGCGAACGAGCGGTCCTACCTAGTCCAACGCATGACGATTACTGAAAACTATCAGAGCCGCTCTTTCGAATGCGACCATCCCCACCCTTGTTTCGTCGAAACAGCCAAATGCGCGATAGGTCCAAACGCAATCAAAAGAAGAGCTGCAACGACTTCAGCTAGGTTAGGTAGGAGTATAAGGGCCTATGCAGGAGGTGAGCAGCAAAAGGGAAAGCATGTGGCGGCCCATAGTAGGACTTCTAGCAGTTATCAGACTCAAGTGAGGCTGGCATAGGCTCAAAGGCCCTTAACATAGGGTGAAAATTTCGACTCGGGCGTGTCCGAGGATAATAGCTCATCGCTCTGGTGGCCTGAATTTTCACAGGTCAGGGCAAACAAACGCCATCTTTTAATCCGTCCGAGTTGGTGGGACCCAAGTTTCACCGCGATTACCACATCGTACCGGGCCAACCCGCCGATGCCGATTCATTCGTTTACCATGGAAATGGGAAATCTGGTTTGAGCGCGAATCAAACGGTCGTGGGGTCGACAACGGGACGCGCGTCGGGCCGTAAAATGATTACCACCGTCAACGCAACTCCCTATTATAAGACCAAATATATTTGGAACCGTAGGAGCGGGCGGAAAAGAAGAAAGAGCAGGAGAAGAAAACGAGGGAAAAAAGGCGTCCTCGGATGCCCGGTGCTCGACCAATACGCTCGAGGTAAATGTTCATCGACGTGTGTGCACTTGCGCGTTCGAGTTTTGTCTTTTTGAACGGGTTCTTGGCGATAAACTTTCGTAGGTTCTCCGTACGGACTCGGAATCTCTTCAAAGATGCAAACAAACAGCGGGAGAATGTTGTTGCCAGATAAAAAAATGTTCGGTCGACTTGGCGATCCGTTTTCCTTTCACAACTTGCTTCAACGACACATTGGAAATCAATTGATGAACGCCATCAAAACGAGAAGTTGGTATTTTCTTTTTATCGATGTAACAATGGCAATATATCGTTCCTCCATTCGCCTCCCCCTCTTTTTCTAACTCAAGAGAGAGAGAGATACCTCCCTTGCAGATTTCCAGTCTTCGCTTACAGGAACACTTGATTTTTCGGCAAAGTGAGGAAAGAACAGGGTGGTTGTCAAAATGTCGAATGACCAAATATAGAACGACAAAGATTTCGAAACAACAAAATTATGAACTCTCAAAAAAACGAAAGTTAAATTATTCGAAATTTTATCCTTTGACCGATGACGTCATCGAATAACTATTACACCAAAGGATTATTTATTCGATAGGTCATTTATTGAGCACATATATTCTGATAGTCTGCAGTTTGAGTCGTACAAATATAGATTCGAACAATCTACAACATTCACATCTCCGAAATATAATATTCAGTATCTAATATTCGTAATACCGTCTATAGCAAAAACCCATATATCGAGACTACCAACGTCGAATGTGTAGATCTTAGAAACGCAAATGATCGATGGTCCGAAATGGCGAATACCTAAATGGCGAACATGGCATGGCTGCCTGATCCGGCTGACCACTAACGCCATCTGCCATCTTCATTCTGAAGCGCAAGTAGATCCAAGTTTTCGTCATACGGGCCGTTCGCCATTTTGGCCCATCGCTACTTTAACTGATCGACTTTTTGGTTCCTCGCTTTAATGAATTCGAAATTGTAAACTGTCGTAATGGTTACTATTCGACGATTTCACATCTCGAATTATTTGGTGTATATATACAGGCGAATCAATATTATATCGCTCAATATTTCTTGTTAAATCTGATATTTGTTTTCGCTATAAATCAACTTCGAGATTTTTGTATTCACAATTTCGATTAGCTATCTTATAGACTATCATAAGATTGATCTATCTATATTGGAATGTTCGTCATTACTGAATTCGAAATTTCGGTCCTTCTGAATATCGATCGTTCGTATTTCCGATCCCCACCAAAAAGAACAACGTCTTTCTCTTCGTTCATCATCAGGATCACGGAATCGAACAATAATTTTTTTTCATTCAATCGATTTTTTCCTCAGTGTATGACGATGGTGGGCCACAGGGGGCTTTTCTCCTAGAGCACGAATAAAATCTAATGAAAGCATCGTCGCGCGTTTTCACAGAGCCGGCTTACAACTACGGAAGAAAAGGTCGTCTCGGTCGTTGGCAAAAACGGGATCGTTACGATATTTCGTCACTCTCGATGTTTCCTGGCTTTCCATTGATCATGGCGCCGGTAGCGCCGAGGCCTCGGTTACCGCCCGTAGATTTTCCCCCCTCCGTCGCGATTGCCACATTACCGTCTTTCGTATCAAACGTTTTTCGACAAGTAGCCCGCGACACGGGCGGTAACGGAGCGGCTACCGCCGCCATCGCCTCGTCACCGTACAGTATCTCCTACAACGATGGAAAAGGCAACTCTTGGAACGTCAACGTTGCCAACAGGCCGAGTCACTCTACACGGCATACGAAAAGTTTCCCAAGACTCGTGGAAGAGAAGGATAGTACAGTGTAATTATTCATTGCGTACGTGTTCCATACGTTATTACGACACCAACCCGCCCTTATCTATTGTGAATAATTGTGCACTGTGGATAAAAGAAACGGAATAACGCAGTTGCGTTATTACACCGAGGGACGCCGCCTTTTTCAAGGCCCAGCCAGACTCGATTAAAGCAGTCTAATTTATCATTACCACGTCTCGCGTAGTTATAGCCGCGTCGCTACTTCCTTATCCACGCTTCCCATTGGCAGAACGAATCGGCCGGGCCTCTTAATTTTGGGTGGGAGAGCGCGGCCGATTGAATCGACAAATGTCTATACCACGGTCCTACATGCAGGTCTCGAAACTCCTAGTCAGAGTTGCCAGACGTGTAGTGAGCGAAACCGCCGTCAGACGCCGCTTGTGTAGCCCAAAAACCGCGGGACTTTACGAAGCCCAAATAGCGCGGTAAAAGCTCGCATATAGCCCAAATTCGTGGTTTTGGTAGGTCATGAAGGAAAAGCACCGAAGTAAGTTATAAATTGAATTATTTCTCTAATTATTTTTAAATCAAACATAATAAAATATCTGTATTTTGTAGCAGGCTAAAACAATCACATAAATAAACAAATACTTATTCCTTGAGATTACACTAGTACAAAAATCACCCAGTTTCAATCACAGTCTCATATATGATATATGAATAAGAATATTAAAGTAAGTATCTTTACGTTCTCTAGAAATCTAAATCAACTATGTCCATCAGAGAAACATAAAATTCGTTTGGCAGGTCCTCTGCATTCGAAATTTGAATCTCTGGTACATGAATATTCTTTGGCATATTCTCTTGGGCAGGGACAGGGGCGGAGTCCGGATCATGTGGATTCAAGTTGAACTCAGCTTTCCTTGTCGGCTGAGAAGAGGACGCGGGGGTATATGAGTATAGCGGGCTGACGGAAAATGCTTTTTTATGTTGGATGTTCGTTATGTATTTTTATTTTATGATACGTAATTAATAAACAGCTTTTCTTGTTCACATTTGAAGTTTACTTTTCCTCCAATTCATAATTATAGATTTAAAGTTCGTGTTGTCTGTGACCATGGATTCAAACGGGACAATAATAGGCTTATGTGTCCATGACGCAATTTCATACAAACTTTAAATCACACCATGTGAATCACATAACAATGACTCGATGGCTGTATAATTGCATATTTTCATTTAATATTTTAATAAATATATATTTACTACGTTCAATTATTTATAGGTATAAAATATATCACTCTAAAACCCATAATGAAAGTTACCTCCATAAAATATTTGTTAACGATGGCGTTATCGATATGGGTGCTCCTCTATTTTTCTATTTTGGCGCACACATACGTTTAGTGTGTAAGAAAGAACAGGATTTTTGTGTAATCGTTTTATTAGCGTGCTGTATTATGTTATGTGATAATATGTTTCTTGTGTGCGTGTGTAAATACGTGATGATAATTTTTGACTGTAGTAAATTATGTGTATGTGTGTATTTCCTCACTCCCTGTAAAAATGTGCGGATGGTTTTGTTTGAAGCGAACTATGCGGGGTGCGTCCTGTAGTTACATGGTCTAAGAGCCTAAAGAAAGCCACTTTATTTTCGCATATAGCCGAAATCGCGCTTTAGCGCGTTTCAAAAATTTGGGCCGCGTAATGGCCTCCCAAAATAGCCCAAATCACGGTCTTACATACAGGTCTTGAAACTCGCTCAAAATTTCAGTGGTGGGAGATGGCGTCTTATTGAAGCACCGACTGTTTCAACTCGTGACCACGAGGATCGCTGCTATAGAGTGATGCAGGCTGTGTGAGAGAGACGGAAATAGATTTCAAAAGTAAACAAAACCCAAACATAACCTCTGATTCACGCGACCACACGCGACGTGCTCTACTTGTGAACTTGTAAAAACGGTGATATTGAAAAATGACTAAGTGGTGTATTGTGCCAACGTGTAAAACAGGCTCTCGGAGTGAAAAATCGAAACGCTCAGTGTTTCGGGTGCCGAGAGACTTGGCGCAATTAAAAACATGGGAGGCCGCGACACCGGGAGTTGGGAAATTAGAGCCGAGACACGTTGTGTGCGAAAATCATTTCGAACCGAAATATGTTCATCGAGAATGGGCGAAACAGGCGTTGGAGCCGGGAACCTGAAAGAAAATGAAAAATTATTGGGATCATCACAATAAATACTTTCCAGGCTGGAAAACATAAAACAAAGTTAGTGAATTATTTTCATTTATCCTACTCGAGAGTCCTTCGCTTAAAGGTCGGAAAAGATGTGTTTTTTTAATTCCCCAACGCAAACCGTTTTGGAAACTGCAAAGTTGAGATTATTGAAAATGTTTCTTGGAACATGCATTAAAATTTTTCGAAGAGGAAATGAAGAATTGCAAAAGAAGCACTGTTGCTTAAGTATTTGTTTCATTTTCAAGAAATGCATCCTGCAAGTGTTTTGGTCTGGATTCCACTTCGGTCTGGAATAGTTGCCACTGATTTTCCAGTCAATTAAAACAACGCGTAAAGCCTATTTTTTTATAAAAGCTAAAACATGTTTTTAAAAAACCGAGCGCACAGGGATCGAACCCTTGAAAGCAGCATGACGAAGCTTGCACCGAACCCCTCGACCAACACGAGCTCACATTGACACCTATATAAAAAACATTCATATTCATTGTACCCACTTGGATAACTATAGTCTTTTGGTTTTTTCAGATTTACGATAAAGTTACTTTTAATTGTATTTAGGTCCATCATGCATTTTTGACATTGAATATCATAATTTGCCTACGCCAGCCAATTGTACAGCAAGGTTAGGTTCCTATGAGTCAACAATCGATTTCCATCTCTCTCGCCCAGCCTGCATCACTCTATCGCAGCGACACTCGTAGTCACTAGGCGAAACGGCCTGTGCTTCAATCCGAGGACATACCCCCACCACCAGAGTTTCAAGACCTGTATGTAAGACCGTGGCCCAAATCGCGGTTTATGGCCCAATCTGGCAACTCTGCTCCTAGGGTGGGGAGTGACTCAGATAATGAGGCAAACGGACAGTTCTCGCTTCTGCCACCCGAAACGCTGCTAGGTAGAAGTTAGCTAATCAAACGCAGGTTCGAACAGCTGGGCAAAGGCGCAGATTTTTAAAAATAAACATAGGGTCTGTTCGGTTCAGCTACACTTCCTACAATTTCAATAGATACAGTAATAGAAAGCCCTCAAAAGGCGTAAGAAGTGTGGAAAAGTGTAGTCAAAACGAACAGACCCAATATTCGTAAGAGCGATATAAATGGAAAATGATTGAGTATTTTTTCACTCCCGAACCCCCGGGCAGTATGAGAATTATTATTTCAGCAGACTGTATTTCTCGTACGTTCGAACTTCTGTAATATTTTCATTCGGTCTTTCGCCATTTGAGTAGATGGGGTATGAACAAATTGGTGCGGTCTAAATTTTTCTTCCTCATAATTAATGTTTATTCTTAGTATATTGCATTGCTTGTTTGTTTCTGCAACTTTTATTTTTGCTTTTGCTTTTTTGGCAATGTTAATGAGAACCTGAAAATAAATATAACGAAAGCGGAATAGAAAAAAAGAAATGAGCGCATTGTGTATGTTTAAACCGCACCGTTTTTATTGATTTGTCAGTTAGGCGAGTTTGTTTGCAAAAAATTGTTTTTGCCGTTTTTGGTTTTGTTGATAGGCGAACTGGCGCATCCTCAATCGAATATGATAAAATCTAGCGAAGGATAAGGCCGGGTCCACACTATGCGGTTCTACCGGAGCGTTTCAGGTAGTTTAGATTTCTAGAAACGTTGTGAACACGTGTACTGGCTGTCAGGAGGTTATTTTTCCATTGCTGTATATCTATATCCACAAGACTACTTCCACTTGACAGCGCTTCCAGTGGATAAATGAGGAACTACGTTCTTGCCTCACTAACGATGACACTTTCCACCATGCAAAAACGCCGGAGTTTCCATATCTGTATGTAAGACCGTGGTCTACTCTCGAGCAGCCTACACGAGTTCAAAGTACACGAGGCTGTGCTGAGGCGTCCGCTGGACTTGACAGACGTTTCTTTCCGCAAACCGAATGTTCCACTCGATTATTTCACATGTACAGCGTGCGATGTATTATTTTCGAGCTTGTGTCAGCGTCGAAACGAGACTCGTTGCTTCGTACGCGAGGAGAGCCTGTTCAACGACAAATATCTACGTGTCATTTCCTTACGGATTTGCTTATCATAGGAGGGACGGTAAAAATTATACCAGACGATAAGAGTGAACGTAATAGGAGAAAGACACATGTAAAGCGTTGTAGACCTTGGCTTTTTAGCCTCTCACTCTTTTATGCGCGTCAACTCGTCTCAACGCGGCGGTGGTGGTCGAGCTGGGGGTGGGGAAACTCGTTCCTATCCGGCAGGTTCAAAGTCGACTCGTGTTTAAACGAAAAACCTTCGGATCACCGGACAAACTCTCCCGGCCGCCAATCAGCATTCGTACACTTGGATTCTCACGACACTCATTCATCATCGACGTGTGATTTTATTTTCTTTCTTTCATCTCCCATTTTCGTCACAAACTCGAGTTTCGAGACGATTGTTTTTTTTTCCACAACGCGGCCGGGATATTTGTTTTTTTTTTCGTCCTTTATTCGGAAGAGCGAGTGAGAGAGAGAGAGAACGGTGAGTTTTTCAGACACGAGCTTACGGTAAACAAAAATAAACCGTCGTTCCTAGAGCCGAGCAGTGGGAGGAAAAAGCGAAAAAAAAGCCTTCAAAGTTCAAGTGTGTTGTTTTTTATTTGATTTAGTTTTGTGCCGTCGTTGGTGCGTGTACAATGTGTTTTTTCCCCTCGTTTATACATTGTTCAAACAAGCCATAGCAAAAAAAAACATGAACTTTGTGGCGCAGGTTGTACGCGATAGAGAAAATAAAAAGAAAAGGAATGGTGAGTCTGGCACGCGGGACCCGACGGCTGATGGTGACATCGCTATGGGAAAGTGGCCGGAACAGCGGCAACAACAACCTTAGGCTATATTCCCAAGCTGCCGCGAAATGTAAGATCGTCGAGGGAAACAAGGGCGAGAGAATCTTTACATCGCCGTACGGTGACGTTGATATCCCCTCGCTGAACATTCCCCAATTCGTATGGAACAACATCGCCCAGTTTTCCAACAATATCGCACTCGTGAGTAAATGATGCACGTCGAGGAAATAAAGACAAGACGAAGAAGAAGAAGAGGAATGAGGAAAAAGAGGAAGAAGAAAACGAAGAAGAAGAAACGATCGGGGGAAGCTTGTTTTTCTCTAAACGGAAAATAATCTCGTTGCGTTTATCCGGCTCTTGTATAATCGCGTTGCGTTCAAATACACCGAGGTTATCGTCGTTTTTTACGATGTATTTTTTTTGTTGTTGTTCTTTTTCAATGTTGCGTTGACTCGAGACTTGAACTTTGTTACGCGAGTTTGTAATCTTTCCGATCGGCTCGTGAACTTTTTCTACAGGAATGCGGAATCACGGGGAGAAAGTACACGTACGCTCGGGCGCGCGATGCGGCCAATTACGTGGCGAGAAGTTTGAGAAATTTGGGCCTACGCCCGGGTGACACAGTGGCTCTCGTACTGCCCAATCTTCCGGAGAGCGTGATATCTTTTTTAGGCGCACTCGAAGCGGGACTAGTCGTCACGACCGTCAATCCCTTTTACACCCTCGGTGAGTCCCTCGTCTTCTAACGATCCAATATTACGCATGTGCAAAATAAAGATCGCTTCGTGAGTATGTCGCGCGCCTATCGGATGGTGCTTGAGTTATCGCGACATGATTTATATTGGGAGTACAAATAGGTCTACGCCGTTTGACAATAGATGGCCCCACCAGGAGGTTATGGTTGAAATTGTCAGATGTAAAACGTCACATCGTATGGTTGGACATCTGGCAAGACCATAACCTTGAAATATTAGCGACTTTCTATCAGCATCGCGTAATTTTTTTTTTTGGTGCTAAAATGTCGAGTTTTGGGACGAATAAGCGTTACTCCCTCCAATAATGCTTCCAATTCCGCGTCTTCGTTTCGGCCTTCCGCTACGTTCATTGTCGTCGACGTCGAACACACCGTTCTCAAACTTTTGAAACCCAAACAAACTCACTTCAGGTAATTCCGTAGGTACACGTATGGGCCAAAAGTTTCGGTCGAAGCGTATAGTAACATCCAATGCCTATACGATGCTGTTGGTTGTACATTTTTTACAAAGCTTGTACACTCTACATGGCCCACACATTCGCACCTCATGCATAGATAGGCCTCATGCTCGTATAGAGAGCGGCGCTGTGATCGTGGAAACAGCGCGATTTTCCTGCAGTCATAGCGTTGAGCTTCCTACGATCGGTCTTTCGCGAAATATTTCATATGAATAAAAAAAAGCGTGAAAATGTCAACCCAAATGCGATACAAAGGAAAGTTTACAAGAAAAAAAGGCGCTTGCTAAAAGACTGAAAGCTGTGGCAGCCATGTGTCAAGCAAATGCGGCTAAACGCGATGAGAATAACCATAACCTCAACGATCAGCAACTCAAATTCGCTGTCGAAGGACTTCGGATCGTGAATTTACATCTTGCCGACAGTTTAAATTATAATCGCTGTAACAAAGACAAATACATGCATAAATACATGCATAAATTGAATAAATTAAATTTGTTTGCAGAATACATTTATTTCACATCCGTCTCAGAATTACTAGAACTGGGGGGAAAAAACACGCTTCGAGTTCCCAGACTACGCGCCGATCAGCTGGCTGCAGCGTACACTGTTGCCATTCCATTACAGATGGTTGGGCCCGAGTTCGGTGTGGAATAAAATTACCACTTTTCATAAGTCGATATCTCCGAAACTAAACGGTCAAAGTTTGTCATTTTTTGAAATCAATCCCACAACAGTACTGCGTACACGTGTGTTTTTCTTTTCAAATCTTAAGATTCGTTTAGAACCTATATCGAGAAATGCGAGCAAACTCCTATCGGTTTACGTGTTAGGCATCGGGATCGCGTACAAAAATACCCATATTCAATTGCAATTATCTCATGAAGTAAACGGTAAATCGAATTGAATTTTTGGGCATCAGTCCATGAAGGTCATATCTACACCATACTTAAATTTCAGCCAATTCCTAAGATTTGACCAAAACTACAGAACTACCTTAAAGCAGCCTCACCATATGCTTCTACAAGCAATCGATGCGCCTCAGCTGCAGATTCCTTCAAATTAAAGAAGCAAAGAACAGTTACAAAATTCCCGCAAACGTCAAAAATCGACATTTTCGCACCAAAAAAATTTATGTGATGCTGATACAAAATCGCTAATATTTCAAGGTTATGGTCTTGCCAGCTGTCCAACCTTACGATGTGGCGTTTTACATCTGACAATTTCAATCATAACCCCCTGCACTGAGAAAAAAAAATGATTGATTCAATATAATTGGTGTTATTGAATGAAATTTCGTTGTTTTCAATAATCTGATTTATTAGTCCAAACAGAACGCTATTAACTTTAAAAACATTATAAAATTTAAAAAAAATTCATTCAAAAGATATATTGTTAGGCGAGAACAATATATTATTGAATCTAACTGAAAAAAATTATCGCGAACAAGTTATATAGTTTCAAATGCATTTTCTGCAACGAACAAAAAAGCGTTTCAATTCATAACATGATGTTGTTGATTCGAGTACACAAGAAAAATTGAATTTCGCTCGTTTGATTCAGATGAAATTTCTATTGAGTAAATATATTATTTTATTGTCTTCACCATATCCGATATTGATTTCAAAGTACATTATTCGTTAAAATATGAGTATTTTATTTTTATTCAAAAATATTAAGCGAATGTCTGAATTGGTTGAAAAATTATGCGATAATGAAATTTAATTCGTAGCAATTTTTATTACATTTTTTTATGCAATAGCTTCAATTGAAAACTATATGTACTTGTTTTGATTGAATATCTCACTAATATACGTATATGTTCATTAAAATTATATATATCGATTTAAAAGAATATGCTATTAATATGACACGTTTATAATTGAACTCAATACATTACGGCAATCAATAAAATACTTTCTTCTTTGGGTGAAAAAATTCAACCAAATCATATACATATAATGGCTGAGCGCCACCGAAATTAAAGGTGCGAGGAAACCCGTAGTTCTCGGAATAACCGCTAGAACCCGCACGCGCGCTCGTTTCGCGTAAGCGTAGCACGAGCCGAAAATCTACTTAAGCGCCGGAGAAACTACATAATATCGCTTCTCGGCCTGTGGTTAAGATCAAAGTGTAGTATCGGTTTTTATCAGTTGAATATGTGATGATCGTTCTAATGCTCACTTTTGATTTAAGATTTTTTACAAATTGAAAAACCCAATTTTACACAAAACAATCAATCCCATTTTCCAATATTTTATAGTATTGTAGCAATGTCATATGGCACTTCGTGTTCAGACATTTATTAGCTCAACCAATGTATTTTTTTGATTCAATTGGTTTTTTTTTTAACTCAGTTTGGTGGGGCCGTCTTTTGTCAAACGGCGAACACTTATTTGTACTCCCAATACATATGTATGTTATTTTCAATCGTGCAGACGAAATTACGAAGCAGCTGACGGATTCCAGAGCCAAGGCGGTCATCACGTCGGCGGAAATTGCCCGAGATGTTTTGACAGCGGCCAACCGTTGTATGCCTTTGGATGCGCCAAAGATCGTAATCGAGGACGGAACGTGTGAAATTCCCGAAGGAACTATACCGTTCGCGGTACATAAGCTGCACGTGTGCGCTGTTGTTCCTCTTTCGTTGTTTACCCCTCCAGCGAGCTTATCAACCTTCTCTTTAGGATTTGACGACGCGAGGTCGCAACTTGCCTCCGTTGTCGGAGAGGACGCAACCATCGTCGGATCAATTGGCAGTTTTACCGTACTCGAGTGGAACGACCGGTCTTCCCAAAGGGGTTCAACTCACGCACAAGAATCTTGTATCGAACATGGTCATGGTCAACGGGAGTTTGCCTCAGAGCATATTTGAGAGTGAGTCGCGTTCGTTTGGTATACTCGAAGCAGCTCTCTTTCTCCCCCGCCCCCCCGCCCCCACTTGCTCTCCCGCTCTCGCTCTTTCCCTCCGACCTTTGCTTGCGCCGAGCCAAAGTGTGTTACAGATTCGGACGCACGCCCTCCTCCGCTAGACGATCAAAGTCCGCGCTCTCTTCCTCGCTGCCTGCCTCCAGCTCTCTCTTTGCCTCCCCCGTGTGCTACAATAATTACGAGTCATTGTTGACGTCACGCTTGTGATAACGCGCGTGCCGGGACGAGATACAATGCATTTGCGCCTCTCTCTCTCTCTTTCTCTCTCTCTCTCTTTCTCTCTCTCTCTCACCCCCTCTCGTTGCAGATAGCAGCAAAGGTGTACTTCCAGCGTTTCTACCCTTCTTTCACATCTACGGGATGAACGTACTGATGCTACCAAGATTGGCGGGCGGTTCGAAACTCGTAACTCTACCGAAATTCACGCCCGAGAACTTTGTCAATGTTTTGGAGAGGCACAAGGTGGGTGGCCTCGATCATACGGATAAGGAGTCTACAATCAAGTATAATTATTTTGATCTTTCGGTATTCGCAGTGTACGCAATTGTTCTGCGTTCCGCCGATCGTACTTTTTCTCGGTGCCTCCCCTCTCGTCAAGAAGCGCCACTTCGAGTGTATGACGGATATTTTCAGCGGCGCGGCGCCTCTCGCCGAGTCCGACGTCGACAGAGTATACGAAAAGTTTGGCGTTTCCTCGGGGAGCCTGAGATTCTTGCAGGGCTACGGTATGACCGAGTGCTCGGCGGTTGGCTTTGTCGAGTCCTCCAACAGCAAATACGCGAGCATAGGACATCCGATATGCAACAGCGAGGCGAGACTCGTCGATCCTGTGACGAATCGGGACGTTACCGCTCCCGGACAGACGGGTCAACTGTGGATCAGGGGAGCCCACGTTATGAGCGGCTATCGCGGCAACGACGAGGCCACGAGGGACGCCATCGCCGACGACGGATGGCTCAAGACCGGTGACGTTGCTTATTACGACGACGAGGGCGATTTTTTCATCACCGATAGGCTCAAGGAGCTCGTCAAGGTCAAGGGCTTTCAGGTACCACCGGCCGAGCTCGAAGCCTTGCTACGTACCCATCCGGACGTTGAGGATGCCGCGGTCGTCGGTATACCCGATACCAGATCGGGCGAGCTACCCAAGGCTTTTGTACTAAGGAAGAAGGGCGCTACGGTCACCGAGGCTCAATTGCAACATTTCGTTACGGGAAAAGTTGCCGAGTACAAGGAACTCAGAGGTATGCCTTTCCCTCCAAACCATACTCTCTCTCTCTCTCTCTCTCTCTCTCTCTCTCTCGCACTCTTTACCGGCCGAGTTCACCACTGCACAGTCACTCACAATTTTCAAACAGCGAATCTTTGCTCACCTGTTCTCCCTAGAAGGATAATCACTTCTGAGCGGACACATATTTAAGATTAATCTTACATTATATTTCTGTTTTACCTTGAACTTCCGTTTTTACCGCCGCCAGTACTGTCATTACCATATCTTACTACTTTATTGTCATTATTATTACTATTATTATAGTTGTTCTTAATGTGTGACAACACAACTAGATATTATTATTATATGACATTGTAATTCATTATGATAATTATTATATATGTTTTCTATGTATTCATCATCCGTTGCCTTAACGCGTTACCCCCACTTGTAGCGCAAAAACAGGCCTTTTTCATGAATTTTTTTAAAGAAAACTACAAAACTTTTTTAATCGATCAATATACCATCTTAAAGAACACATCTTGAAGAACTTTCAGTAATTTTTTTATTGAAAAATATTACATTGTTTAGTGGCAAATGGCCGTCAATGAAATAATGTTTTTATATACACGGTTTGCGGTGACCAACATTGCGGCGAAGTGGATCATCTGAAGAAAAAAATGCGGATGGATTTAGTCAAATATAAGTATAAACTAGTCTTTAATCGAAGGATATTAAAAAATATTCATTTTTCACAAAATGGCGGACAGTCGAAGTTAATGGTTCGATTTTAACGAAAAAAAACGGCCGTTTTTTGGCTATAAAACGGCCATTTTTTTTCGAAAAAAAAAAAAAATCGAACGATTAAAGACTACATTTTTATGTATTAAATAAGCCTGCAAAATTTCAAGAAGATCGGTTCATTAGTGTTCGAGTAATCTTGGTCACCGACTTCAGAAATGCCATTTTGAGAAAAACGCGTTTAAAGTTTCTCTTTCAACGCTCTTTCAACGCGGATTCCTCTCTTTCGACGCTCATATCTCAGTCAATTTTGTTCGGATCGACTTCAACATTTTCAGGACATGTTCTCAGATACTTATACTTCAAAAAAATGCAATAAAAAAAATCGATTTTTTCAAAATCGCTAGTGGGGGTAACTCCTTAAGGTGTTACCAGGGCATAATAAAATTAATCAATCAATCAATCAATCTCTCTCTCTCTCTCTCTGCATAGGTGGCGTATCCTTTGTCGAATCGATACCCAGAAACCCGTCGGGAAAGATTCTCCGCATCAAACTTCGCGAAATGTAACAGCGAAATATTGGCGCATCGTTCGTAGCGTGCGGAGGGGGGTGGCCCGTTCGGTTCGAGCCGCCGACCCGCCTCTTATCGTACTCTGGATACTTTCATCGCCACGTGTATATATGTAATAATGATTCGACAAATTAACATTTTCCTTAATAAAATAAAAACCAATATTTCTTACATCATATTTTCATATCTGTTCTCTTTTTATTTTCGTCAAGTCAGTTCGGTAGGTACACGTATGAGCCAAAAGTTTCGGTCGCAGCGTACAGTAACATCCAATGCCTATACGATGCTGTTGGTTGTAAATCTTTGACGGAGCTTGTACCCTTAATATGCCCCACACATTCGCACCTCATGCATAGATAGGTCTCATACTCGTATAGAAAGCGGCGCTGTAATCGTGGCAACAGCGCGATTTTCCTGCAGTCGTAGCGTTGAGCATCCTACGAACCGTCTTTCGCGGAATATTTTATATAAATAAAAAAAGCGTGAAAATGTCAAGCCAAATGCGATACGAAGGATAGTTTGCAAGAAAAAAGGCGCTTGCTAAAAGACTGAAAGCTGTGGCAGCCATGTGTCAAGCAAATGCGGCTAAACGCGATGAGAATAACCATAACCTCAACGATCAGCAACAAAAATTCGCTGTCGAACGACGTCGGATCGTGGATTTACAACATCTTGCCGACAGTTTAAATTGTATTCGCTGTAACAAAGACAAATACATGCACAAATACATGCATAAATTGAACAAATTAAATTTGTTTGCAGAATCCATTTATTTCACATCCGTCTCAGAATTACTAGAACTCGGGGGGAAAAAACACGCTTCGAGTTCCCAGACCACGCACCGATCAGCTGGCTGCAGCGTACACTGTTGCCATTCCGTTACAGATGGTTGGGCCCGAGTTCGGTGTGGAATAAAATTATCACTTTTCATGAGTCGATATCTCCGAAACTAAACGGTCAAAGTTTGTCATTTTTTAAAATCAATCCCACAATAGTACTGCGTACACGTGTGTTTTTATTTTGAAATCCTAAGATCCGTTTAGAACCTAAATCGAGAAATGCGAGGAAAATCCTATCGGTTTACGTGTTAGGTATAGGGATCGCGTACAAAAATACCCATATTCAATTGCAATTATCTCATGATCTAAACGGTGAATCGAATTGAATTTTTGGGCATCAGTCCATGAAGGTCATATCTACATCATACTTAGATTTCAGCCAATTCCTAAGATTTGACCAAAACTACAGAACTACCTTAACGGGTTATACGCAGTTAGAAATTTCAAAAAATCGATTTTTTTAATTGCATTTTCGTAATGTACAAATATGTGAGTACATTCCGTGAAAATTTCAAATCGATCCAGCGAATATTCTCGGCGATACACACATATTTGTAAGGACGCTCGGAGCGCTGTGTGAACGACTGTTGAAACTTCAAACGCGTTTTTCTCAAAACGGTGTTTTTAAAGTCGGTGAGCACGATTTCTCAAAAACGGCTCGACCGATCGGTCTGCAATATTAACACAACCTTGTCAGATATATTCTTCAGGTATTGATCGAATGAATAAGATTTCCGATAATTATTTTTTTTTTCAACGATTTAACGAAAAAAATTTGGTCGAAAATCGCAATTGTTTCTTTCCGGAGCCACCATTTTGTCAAAAATTAAAATTTCGTCTATTCCTTCGATCGATACCTGGATTCTTCTATCCCCTAAAAGAATCTTTTTGGTTCTTTCATTTTAGACAATCCAAACCGGAGATTCTTTGCTCACCGCCGGACACTTTTTTCGGGGACCTCTAGGAGACTTCCTACAGGAGCAATGTTAATGAATATTTTTGAAAATGAAAACTGCCAATCTAAAGCTAAAAGATGCCACTACACTGCTAAAAAATGCCACTATACTACTTTTCTTTTTGCCCGAATGAAATCCATTTCCAGAAAAAATTCGTGAAAAAACGACTTTTTTGGCCTTACAACTGCGTACAACGCCTAAATACGGAATCGGAATATTACTGGTCTGTATTCCGTTGGACCCATCGATGACCAATTACGGTCCTCTCTCGCATGCTTCTAAACTTAAATGGTTTTTCGATCGGTGTAATTAAGGAATTAACTACTAAACGTTATAATCAAGCTACCCATCACTACCAAACCATTATCTTTCGTTTGAGACTTATTAGAACGAGATTAGTAAAGAAAAGATGACGGAATCGCATTATCACTTTGCATTCCGTTGGATCCATCAATGACCAATCACGGCCCACGATCGCATGCGCCTAGACATACATGGTTTTTTGATCATCGTAATCAAGGAACTTACTACCAAACGTCGGTATTAGCATATTTGTGACCAATCGACGACTCTGCATCGATTTAGATCGGCTTTTCATGAATTGCGTGATAAATTAAAAGTCCGGCCAACTTTACGGAGAAAAAATATCTTTTAATTATAAGAAAACAGTGGACCTCCAATCTTTTTTATTCTGCTGCCAATCACCACCAAACGACCACCGAACGATTACAATAATAAAAACCCTGCAAAGTTCAAGTCGTCCGGTTAAATTTGCGGTGGTCGCGCGCGGCCGTTACGCGGTTCGCGCGTACAAATAGTTCAGCAGGTGGCCACTGGCGGCGCTTCGGACCCGCGATACGCGGGGCAAGAGCGCGATTCAAAAGTTCGTTGCTCCTCTCGCACCCGCTACTGAATAAAAATGATCAAATCTATACATCAATAAATACAAGCATCAGAATAGAAATTAATAAATTGTCGTTTTACTATTCGTCAAACGCACGCGACGTTTGTTTATCATACAATACCAGTATTTACAAGTTAGCGCAGAGCTTCCGGTTGGAGAGTTTTGCGCGCGAGTCCAGAAGGCCCGGCGCGAACGAAAATATATATTTTTTAATGATGTATCTTTTGATTCAAATAACTTGATTGATCAAGTCAATTCGATTAATTGAATTAATTCAGCTGTTCGACGTAATCCAATCAATTCTGACATTCAAAACATTCAATCGATTGCATTGTTCCAACTGATTCAATTATTTGTATCAATTGAATTGAATGAATTTAAGTGGTGCAAGTCGATCGATTACTTCACGTAATTCTCTTAATCTTGTTCATCCGACTAGGGCAAGTAACTCATTGGATGCAATTGACTCAGCCAATTCAAATAATTCAATTATTGCAACTGATACGAGTAATTAAAATAATTCCATCATTCCGAGCAATTAGGATCGATTGTCGTAATTAAAATACGAGTGATTCAATTAATCGGAGCGATTAATTCTTGCGCCTGATTCGAATATTCGAATAATTCAATTATTTCTAGCAATCCAATTCATTGAATTGGGACACGCGAGTAATCAAGTGAATTCAAATTGGTTTTAATTAAATCAGAAAATACAATTGATTTAAATTGAATTCAATCAATCCAAAAATTAATTAAATTAATTGAAATTAAATTCAATTAATACAAATTGAAATTCAATTAAGCCAAATTAGATTAAATTAACGTGATCGGGTTGGCGAATTCAGCAAACGGCAATTAATTCAATTATTGCGACTAGTAATTGGATAATTTCAATTATTTCAATTAATCAAATCGATTATGTCAATGACGTCGTAACGAACATTCCTATCAATTCAATGATTTCAATTGATCCAATTTATCGAATTACTTCCGTCAATTACAAAAGAGGAAAAAAAAAGAAGTCAATTATTCGCAATTGCGAAATTAATTTTTCTTCTTTTGCTGCTGCATCGCCTCTGGCAACGATTCCTGATACCGCCTGACCAACTCTTCCTGCAGTTCCCTCGAGCAAGGGCTGTATCTCGAGTACTCCATTGCGAATTCGCCCTTTCCCTGGGTCGAGGATCTCAGCTCGCCGGAATAGCCGAACATCTCGTTGAGCGGCACCTCGGCGTATATCGTGAACCAGCCGTCGAGCGCGTCCGATCCGGTGATGATGCCTTTCCGCCTGTTCAGTTGCCCCATTATCGTGCCCTTGAGGAGAAGAAGAGGACTTAGAAGCGAAGGGTATAGACGTTTTATCAAGGACACGTTACCATTCATGATGATGAAAAATTCGATTTTTTGTTACATAATTTGCATCCTTCAAGTGTTTAGCGTTTGTTTGTTGTAAAGAAAAAACATTAAAATTCGATGTTTTATAACGTTAAACTTGAAATACGTTTTTCTGGAAACAGTATTTTTCAAGCGATGAAACGATATAATTTTATAGTGAGAAACGTGCCGAAATTTCGGCTAGATCGATCAATAACTTTTTGAGTTATAACATGAGCAGTTTTCAAAAGGCGCCTAAAGGCATACCTTATAACGGCGCCATTTTGTTTCGTTTAAAAAAGGGGAAAAATTTGAACACTTGAAAGTTGTAATAAGATCATTTGAAAATTTTCAAACGATGCGATTATTTTATGACGTTTAAAAAAATGCCTGAAAAATGACTCATTCTCGGGCGTCTGGGTTGACATTTTCACGCTTTTTTTTTAACAAAAATATTGCGCAAAAGACGGATCGTAGGAAGCTCAACGCTACGACTGCAGGAAAATCGCGCTGTTGCCACGATTACAGCGCCGCTCTCTATACGAGTATGAGACCTATCTATGCATGAGGTGCGAATGTGTGGGACATGTGGGACAAAGATTAACAACCAACAGCATCGTATAGGCATTGGATGTTACTGTACGCTTCGACCGAAACTTTTGGCTCATACGTGTACCTACAGAACTACCTTGAGAAAGCTAGTTTTATAGATTTTGTTTTATTCCCGAAGTTAATGCATTTTCCATGCCTCTCGACGTTGACCTCCCGTTAACGATCATCTGATCGCCGAGCCTACCTGAAATTCTTCCGGTCCGGTAATTTCGACCGCCATAATGGGCTCGAGTATTTCCCAAGAGCCTCGCTCGAACGTTTGCCTGATGGCGCCCTGGGCGGCCAAGTTGAACGCCAACTCGGACGAGTCGACGACGTGATGGGCCCCGTCCTTCAGACGAAACTTCAGCCCGGACAATTTGTTGCCGGTGAGCAGGCCCTTCTCGCACATTTTCATGAAGCCCTTTTGTATGCCCGGTATAAATTGCTTCGGGACGTTCGTGCCTATCGTCTCGTCCGAGAATAGCAACTGCGTGTTTTGATGCGGTCCGAGTGGCTGCAAAACAAACGAAAAACGCATTTTTTTCTCTTCTTCGTCGACAATTGTGAATTCTTATCACGAGAGAGCAAAGAAAAAGATAATAAACGCTAAACTTGAAGGAAACAAGCTTTTGTTTAAAAGGTACTGTACTAATGAGTGAAAAAAATGTTCAATAAAATTGCAAATCAAAACAGTATAACTATAAAAAGTCTCTGCCTTGGTCACTCGTCATAGAAGCAAGTTGGGCGTTACGTTAAACTATAGTTTTTGTACTTAAAAATGAATGAAAATGAATTAAATTTTTTTAAATGTATTTCAAGACTATTTATCAAGCCCAACAACTTTAATATTCATATCTTTGATAAAATCTTTAAAGAAAATCGCGAAAATAGCCTTTTTTCGTGGCTCCAAAGTGGACTGGCCCCTTAAGTTCAAATACCTACAACTTTTGAATAAAACAATATTTTTTAATTTCCGTACGTACTTCTCTAGGTATTCTAATGTATATTCACGAGAATTTTTGTTTTTAGTTGTAGGCAAAAAAATTTGGATGCTAAATGTCACGCCGCGGAACGCCTAAAAAAAGATAAAACAAATTATAAGTAGTCGGCCATTGTGTAAAGTGAAAAAAAAATTCTAACAGCTTGATATTCATACTAAATAGATGTAAAATTAATTTTATGAGTGAATCACTTTTCCATACGAGAAAAAATTGTTAAATTCGCACATGATTTTATACCCGTTATTGTGGCCCAAGGCCTTAAATAAATGCTTGAACAAATCAATCACCTCGAGAATGCCCTCGACACCGGCGAATTGTCCGGCGCCACCAGATTGCTTTTTGTGCAAATAATCGAACTCGCACGGCTCGGTGAGGGTCTCGCGGAACGAGACCTTCGGCTTGCCCAATATTATCGGACAGTTGTACTCGCGCTCCAGCCTCTGGCCGTAAATCTCGAGATGGAGCTCGCCCATGCCGGAAACGATGCTTTCCTATCGACGAAAATCGAACGTTTCACTTTTATCGTTGTCATTATTGCGGTGAAATAATAGTTATCATCATCAACATTAACATCATTACCATTATGTTATATTGTTATTCTTATTATCATAAATTGTCGAATTCATTTTTTTTCCATCTTACGAATAAAACAATTTCAAAACTATAAAATCCAATAAAATAAATAATGACATTTTGAAAATCATCATTATTATTGTTATCATCAGAACAATTGTTACAAATTGTTAAATTGCAATTGTTTTTTGTATTTATAAATAAAAACAGTAAAAATAAAATAATAAAATTCACACCATCATTATTATCATTATTATTATACATTAAGGTAAATTTTTTTCTCAAAATTTCTTTTCGAAAAGTAAAAAAAGAATGAAATAAAATAAAATTGACAATATAATTTTTAGAATCATTAATATTATCATTATTAATTGTTCAATTGAAATTATTTTTTGTTCCATGCATAAATAAATTAAAAATAAAATAAAATAGAAATAATCATAAAATGAAATGTAAAAATCATTATTATATATTATATAGTTGAAATTGTTATAGTTTTCCACTTTATCAATGAATAAAAAACTGAAATAATAATAAAAAATTAAGAATAAAGTTTCAAAAATCGTCATCGTTATTATTATTATTATTATTATTACTGTTGTACTGTACTATAACGAATATAATCATTATTTGATATATTAACGAATTGTTCGTATAATTATTTCGAATTTTGAGCCAAAGAGAAAAAAACCAAAGAGCAAGAGAGAGTGACCGATCACCTTGTTGTCGGGATCGTAATGAAAGCGAAATGTCGGATCCTCCTTGGTGAATCGTTGTATGCCTTTGGAGAAGTTGTCGCGATCCTTGTTGTTTTTCGGTTGTATAGACATGGAAACGACCGGATCAGCGACGAAAATTGACTCCATTGAGATTTCCAATTTGGCATTATCGGTGAACGTATCACCGGAGGCGCAATCGACACCGAAGAGAGCAAATATATCGCCAGCGCTGATCTCATCGACGTCCTCCATTTGGCTCGAGTGTAGACGCACGAGACGAGCGACGCGAACTTTTTTTTTCGTTCGCGTGTTGTATATCGTTTCGCCTTTGGCCAATTTGCCCTGATAACACCGGAAATACGTGAGCTGGCCGAACTTCCCGGCCTCGAGTTTGAACGCCAAACCGACGAATGGCCTCTTGCGCTCCCGAGTCGAGTCCAACAAAACTTTCTCCGTCTTCGATCTGCGCCGGGGGAAAAAATAAAGGCAACTTTATCGTAAGCGAGTGCAAGCTTTTATTTTTAAGGGGTTAGACCACAGCAACGGGCATAAAGTCATGTGCGAATTTAACCATTTTTTTCGTATGAAAAAGTGATTCGATCATAAAATTAATTACACATCTATTTAGTATGAATATCAAGCTGTTAGAAAATAAAAATCACTCAACACACGTTTGAGCATTTTTCGAAACAACCCCATTCAAGGGGTGAAAAAGGGTGTTTAATGGAAATAAAAAAATCTTTGTAATTTATATATGAGGCATTCTCTGTCAATTCAGCCACTTTTTTTTCGACCATCCAGATGTGCCCCATAATTGGTTATATCGAAGTACCACTAAAAGGCATTCTATGTGAATTTTTTCAGATTTTTTAATTCAACATTTTAGAAAATGCCGTTTTATGTCAAATTAATATATCTCGGAAACTAGAAGTAACTGAAAAAAAAAATGTCTATACATAAAAGTTGTAGTTTTGTGTTAGCTTTCGAGCGGACGACTTGAAATA
Organism: Ophion ellenae; assembly: GCA_963210295.1. Taxonomy (NCBI): domain Eukaryota; kingdom Metazoa; phylum Arthropoda; class Insecta; order Hymenoptera; family Ichneumonidae; genus Ophion; species Ophion ellenae. Next base: position 3,008,036 of record OY723397.1, on the reverse strand, counting down.
ATTTTTACGTTCCGGTAACGCTGATTTTTTACCAAAAAAGGGGGAAATAATTTTTTAATTAAAAAACGGCAATTTTTGTTTGGCTGAAAAAATTACAGAGTCTTCCAGTATGTCTGACGATATAGCAAAAAAATCGCCAGAGTGGCACGGATCGAGGTTCTAGGGTAAAAAAAATGAAACCACACAAATTAATTTTTTATACCGGAACCTCGCTTCGCGCCACTCTGGCGATTTTTTTGCGATATCGTCAGACATACTGGAAGACTCTGTAATTTTTTCAGCCAAAAAAAATGGCCGTTATTCAATAAAAAAATAATTTCCCCCTTTTTTGGTAAAAAATCAGCGTTACCGGAGCGTAAAAATTATATCAAGTCGTCCGCTCGAAAGCTAACACGAAACTACAACTTTTATGTACAGACTTTTTTTTTCAGTTACTTCTAGTTTCCGCGATATATTCATTTAGAAAAAAAAAACGGCATTTTCTAAAATGTTGAATTGAAAAATCTGAAAAGATTCACATAGAATGCCTTTTAGTAGTACTTTGATATAACCAATTATGGGGCAGATTTGAGATGGTCGTAAAAAAGTGGCTGAATTGACGGAGAATCCCTCATTGTTACATTGTTTTTTTTTTTCGTTTACGACAAATCGTTGGGAAACGTTACCCCGTTAGTTCGCGAAGGGCGTAATTCTTGACCTCGCCCGGACTCGGCAAGTATCGTACGACCGAGTCCAGCAAGGGCTGTATGCCTTTGTTCTTGAGTGCCGTGCCAACCAGTACGGGGGTGAAGGTGCGCTTCAGGCACGTTCGTCTTATCGCGTCGGCGATGTCGGTCTCCGCGGGCGTTTTCTCGTTCAAGAAAAATTCACCGAGAGTCTCGTCGACGTTGCTCAGATGCTCGATCAGTTCTTGGCGACGATCTTCCGATTCTACGCTCGGCGCGAGGAAAAGAGGAATAACGTGTTATTTTTCGAAGAATAGCCCAAACGCAACCCAAGCAAACAAACCCAAACCCAAATGTGGCCCAAATTTGTCTTAAATACAAAAAAATTCACAACTTATTTTGTGATTTTTTTTTGTATTTACAATTTCTGTGAATACATTTGCATTCACAGATTTTGATGTGAGATTTTTTTAATTCACAGAATTTTTTTGTAAATATTCACATTTCTTGTGAATATTCACAATTTTTTCTGTGAATTTATTTGTATGTTCAGAATAATTGTGAAGACAATTGTATTTGTATGTATGCATGTGAATACAAATAAGTGAAATACGAATAAATTTGTATTTATATTGACACGAAAATCACGATGTGAATAAATTCGTATTCGTATTTATAAATAGAATTACGCCCGACTCTGATCGTTAGTGAGGCAAAGACGTAGTTCTTCATTTATTCACTGGAAGCGCTGTCGAGTAGAAGTAATCTTGTAGATATAGATATACAGCAATGGAAAAATAACCTGACAGCCAGTACACGTGTTCACGTTTCTAGAAATCTAAACTACCTGAAACACTCCGGTAGAACCGCACAGTGTGGACCCGGCCTGATCCTTCGCTAAATTTTATTATATTCGATTGAGGATGCGCCAGTTCGCCTATCAACAAAACCAAAAACGGCAAAAACAATGTTTTGTAAACAAACTCGCCAAACTGACAAATCAATAAAAACGGTGCCGTTTAAGGGGTTACCCCCACTTGCGATTTTGAAAAAATCGATTTTTTTTATTGCATTTTTTTGAAGTATAAGTATCTGAGAATATGTCCTGAAAATTTCAAGTCGATCCGAACAAAATTGACTGAGATATGAGCGTTGAAAGAGAAGAAACCGCGTTGAAAGAGCGTTGAAAGAGAAACTTTAAACGCGTTTTTCTCAAAATGGCATTTCTGAAGTCGGTGACCAAGATTACTCGAACACTAATGAACCGATCTTCTTGAAATTTTGCGGGCTTATTTAATACATAAAAATATAGTCTTTAATCGTTCGATTTTTTTTTTCGAAAAAAAATGGCCGTTTTATAGCCAAAAAACGGCCGTTTTTTTCGTTAAAATCGAACCATTAACTTTGACTGTCCGCCATTTTGTGAAAAATGAATATTTTTTTAAATCCTTCGATTGAAGACTAGTTTATACTTATATTTGACTAAATCCATCCGCATTTTTTTTTTCAGATGATCCACTTCGCCGCAATGTTGGTCACCGCAAACCGTGTATATAAAAACATTATTTCATTGACGGCCATTTGCCACTAAACAATGTAATATTTTTCAATAAAAAAATTACTGAAAGTTCTTCAAGATGTGTTCTTTAAGATGGTATATTGATCGATTAAAAAAGTTTTGTAGTTTTCTTTAAAAAAAATTCACGAAAAAGGCCTTTTTTGCGCTACAAGTGGGGGTAACGCCTTAAACATACACAATGCGTTCATTTCTTTTTTTCTATTCCGCTTTCATTATATTTATTTGCAGGTTCTTATTAACATTGTTAAATATGCAAAAGCAAAAATAAAAGTTGTAGAAACAAACAAGCAATGCAATATCCTAAGAATAAACATTAATTATAAGGAAGAAAAATTTAGACCGCACAAATTTGTTCATACCCCATCTACTCAAATGGCGAAAGACCAAATAAAAATATTACAGAAGTTCGAACATACGAGAAATACAGTCTACTGAAATAATAATTCTCATTCTGCCCGGGGGTTCAGGAGTGAAAAAATACTCTATGTTTATTTAAAAAAATCTGCGCCTTTGCACAGCTGTTCGGACCTGCGTTTGATTGGCTAACTTCTACCTAGCAGCGCTTCGGGTGGCAGTAGCGAGAACTGCCTGTTTGCCTCATTATCTGAGTCACTCCCCACTCTAGGACTTTCCAGACCTGTATGTAAGACCGTGGACGTAACCCAATCGAAATTCTCACCCGCTCGAAGTTCCGCCGGTATTTCGTCTTGCCTGACGACTTCGCCGTAGTCGCCCTCGAAGTAGAGGGCCCTCTCGGCGACGAGATCGACGATACCGCGAGTCGCGGATTCGAGGCCGATCGGAATTTGCACAAATGCCGCATTGTGATTCATCTTCGTTCTCATTTGATTGAGAACGCGGGCGGGATTGGCGCCCATGCGATCGAGTTTGTTGATGAAAGCGAGACACGGAACGTCGTAGCGTTTCATCTGACGATTGACGGTGAGGGTTTGCGACTGTACGCCACCGACGGCGCAAAGTACGAGGATCGCGCCGTCCAGCACTCTGAGGGCGCGCTCGACCTCGACGGTGAAGTCCACGTGGCCCGGCGTGTCTATGATATTTATATTGTGATCCTTCCAGAGGGTGTAAGTTGCCGCCGACTGTATGGTTATTCCTCGTTGCCTCTCGAGCTCCATGCTGTCCATCACCGCTCCCACGTTGTCTTTGCCCTTTACCTGTTGGCCATTAAATAAACAATGTTCTATTTTGTCCCTTTTCATATGATATATCGCGCGGTTGCGTGTGAAACTGCCCGCTGACGATAGACGGCGTTGAGTGGTATAATTTCTCGAATTTTAAGGCCTTAGGCCACAGTAACGGGTATAAAATCACGTGCGAATTTAACCATTTTTTTTTCGTATGAAAAAGTGATTCACTCATAAAATTAATGACACATCTATTTAGTATGAATATCAAGCTGTGGGAAAATATATATATTTTTTTTTCCATGTACAAAATGGCCAACTACGAATATTTTATTTTGTTATCTTTTTTTCAGGCCCTCCGCGGCGTGACATTTAGCATCCACAATTTTTTACCTAAAACAAAAAACAAACGATTACCCAAAATGTGTACGAGTTATATGGACCCGGCATAGCAGACTAATGGTCATTCAAAATTTTCTTTGTGTAAATCGTACTTGAACTTCTAAACGCGTTTTTCGCAAAACTGTATTTTTCAAATTGGCTTCCATATTCCGAAAACCATTGAGAGGATTTCGCTCAATTTTTCATGGTATAGTCGGCACGTCTATAGTTCTCACCCGAACTGGAATACTTCTGATATTTGCCATAGTTTTTTACACGAAAAAAGTGGAAACAAAATTTGACCATTGGCTGGTACCAAAAAATAAGTCATTCGCTATTGTAAATATTTAAATAACATTCATTTTGTATATTTTTATCATTAGCTTACAGCAGAAATATACAAAGTTTTCTTTAGCTATCACCCCATGTGGTTTCAGTCAAGGTTGCACATAATGCATTACTCTTTGTAATGCATTAGCGTTTTCATTACTCATTGCATTACATTTTGCAATGTGAAATATTTTCATTACCCATTACAATGTAATGGGCAATGGATTTTTTTTACATTACAAAATGTAATGTAATGAGTAATGGATTTTCTCTACAATACAAAGTGTAATGTAATGAGCAAAGGAATTTGTTTATATTACAAAATACAAGGTAATGAGTAATGGAGATTTTTTACATTACATTAATAATGTGAACAAATTCCATTGCTCACTACCTTCAATTTTGTAATGTAGAATAATTCCATTACTCGTTACATGAAATTTTCTAATGTAAAAAATTCCCATTACTCATTAAATTACACTTTTTAATGCAAACGAATTCCGTTACCCATTACATGGACTTGGCACTGTAAAATATGTTCACTACCCATTACAATGTAATGTGTCATGAAATTTTTTGTCATTACACATTACATTGCATTTTGTAATGAAAATGTTTCACATTACAAAATGCAGTGTAATGAGTAATGGACATTTTCTACATTACAAAACCGAATATAATGCATTATGAAAATTGTTTACATTACAAAATATAATGTAACGAGTAATGGATTTTTTTACATTACTGAATGTAATGTAATGGGTAATGAAATATTTGTTCATTACCCATTAAAAAAGTAATGAATAATGCATTACTTTTTCATTACAAATTTCGCAACCCTGGTTTCAGTATAGTAATCCCTAAGAACTACGACAGACGAAAAGCATTATTTAAGGGACACTTTGTCCTTGCAATCGGCGGGAGATGTTAGCGGCTCAACATGAGCAGCTAGAAGAAGAGGAGGGATGCCTCTATGGACCAGGCATTGCCGATTAGCGGTAATTATAAACACATTTGTGTAAACACATTACAAAACTTTAAACGCGTTTTTCTCGAAAACACGTTTTCAAAAATTGCTGACATTCTCCTGACCGCTGTAATTAACATATCGACCTGAAATTTGGAGAGCATACTCAGAAAATATGTCTTCGCGGAATGACCGATCGTTTTTTCGATAGATACATTTTTGCATTTATTATTTATGTTTTTATGCGAAAAAAAACGCGAAAATTCGATTTTTTTTTAAATTGCCGCCATTTTCCGAAATTTGTACTAAACGAAAAACCCATCCGTAATTCCATGACCAAAGGGTCACAGATTGATAATATGCTTTGAATTTGTGTTTCAGATCAACAAAGAGGGGGCAGTGATGTCAGCCGTTTACCTCCCGCGATTTGAGGACCTGTTTTCGCGGAGCTGCAACGGACGCCATTTTGTTTTTTTTTCAAACATTTTTTTTTGACGTTCTGTATATCATGAATAAAAGCAAGAAAAAAACCACACTCAAAAAGCTTTACTCGTTTCCTTTAAAAAAAATAAAATGTAAACACCTGAAATATGGCACTCCAAGGACAGTCTCCATTATGACAGCAGTCTGGTCTAGAAATTTGACAAAATCGATTTTTATTTTTTTTATTTTATTATTCCTTAGACTTTTCTTAATGCAAACTTTTTCTTTAAAGTTAACAAAATTCTTTTAATTACTAATCCTGCTACCAGTGCTCAGAATACTCATACAGATTGAGAATATATGTTATTTTTTTTCAGATGCAGACATCACCCAGAGTGGGCGGCGATTGAAGCGGTTTTCCACGGGCCGTGTTGTAAAAAAATAAAAAACTACATGAAAATATTTAAAATAATTTTGTTTTTTTATGTAGATACATTCTCAAAGGAACAATAAATACATATGTAAAATTTCATCAAGACAACTTCAACGGTTTAAAAGTTATTCCAACCAAAAAATGACGTCAAAAATCTCACTCTAGACCGGACTACTGCCTTGATTAAATATCTAGTTTTGAATAAAAAAGTCATTCGGTCGTACGTACGGAACCGTAATATGTACAGCCGAGTTTTTAAATTAATACTCAGTTTCGCTCAGCTATACGCTATTATCTCCACAACTTCCGTCTTCACTTTCGAGCTTCTAAAGTTTTTAATCGAGGGGTACACCAAAAGCTTCGCTAGTCCATGCCCCAGCTACGACGAATCTCCAGAAGCGTATAGTTATCGATCGAGCGTTTACCTCATGCATCTCGGATATTCTTCCGGTGTAGAATAGAATGCGCTCGGTGAGTGTAGTCTTGCCGGAGTCTATGTGAGCCGATATGCCGATGTTGCGGATCTTCTCGAGGGGCCTGTGCTCCGCGTATTTCTCGTAAGACGCCATGAGCCGGGCATTTTTCTGCGAACGATGTACAACGAGAAATCGCGCGTAACATTTCCGCGTGAAAGTCCTCGAGGCGGATAGAGTGAACGAGAAAATTCATCCGAACGATCGTAATGCTTAACCTCAAAATTCAAGTGCAAACTTACGCGTGAATTGAAGTTCGGAGTTGACAACCGCGACGGATGCAGTCGACACCTCAATAGGCGCAGAATCGTCATTTTTTCTTATGGCCCCGATTCGCTACGGGTCGATTTTTCTTCAATTGTCGATTTTTGTTTGCGGCAGAGACGAGAGTCGGTAGCACGAGCAGACAACTCGCGACGGGCATCGTGCGGCGCCGCGGCAGGAAAGGCGGCGGGGGTAAGTCCCTAGTAGTCACTAGGGTTGTACCAATGGCGTGTCGACGCTGGACAGTTGTCAGCTCGGTCGGTAAGCTGGTAAGAATATTGTCAGGATGTTCGCAATACAATTGTGATAAGAGAAAAAAAAACATTATGTATTGAATAAATAATAACTCAACGATGCCAGAAATTTGATTGCGTTTCCTTTATTTGTAACAGTCTTCATCATCGCTGGTTTATTTTTTTATTGTCAACACTACCAGTTGCGCGGATTTTGTTTTTACACAGTCAGGTAAACGGAAACTGATGGAAAATTGCGATCGGGAAAATTGCGATCTTCGTACAACAGAAATAAAGAAGAAAACTCTTATACGTTCAATTATTATTTATTCAATATTTCTGGGTTTAAGGTCATCATCCATTCGTTATAGGACACCCTACACACACACACACACACACACACACACACACACACACACACACACACACACACGCGCGCGCGCGCACGCACACGCACACGCGCGCGCGCACACACACACCCACACATATATAATCCGCTAATACACTGGGTGAGAATTATTGAATGAGCAATCCCACCGCGCGGTTAGCATTTTTAGTTATACAAAAACGTTAAAAACAAAATATTAAGCTCCAAATGTCGAAATGTATGGCGTTTGCTTGTGGTTTTCGCGCCAGCGCAGAAAAATATTCTTAGGTAATAAGTATAGCGACACGTAAATATCAGAGGTAAAGTTAAGGTCTGGAAAGTCCAGCGTTTTTGCATGATGGAAAGTGTCATCGTTAATGAGGCAAAAACGTAGTTCCTCATGTCTGTTCGTTTTGGCTACACTTTTCTACACTTCTTACGCCTTCTGAGGACTTTATATTACTGCAACTATTGAAATTGTAGAAAGTGTAGCTAAACCGAACAGACTCTATGTTTATTTAAAAAAAGCTGCGCCTTTGCACAGCTGTTCGGACCTGCGTTTGATTGGCTAACTTCTACCTAGCAGCGCTTTTGGGTGGCGGAAGCAAGAATTGCCCATTTGCCTCATTATCCGAGTCACTCCTCACCCTAGGAGTTTCCAGGCCTGTATGTAAAACCGTGCTTCCAATACACGCCAAGCATGCGTTTGTTTACTGTATGTGTAATCGTGTGTTGCAGTGTATGTGTAATGTGCATAATGTAACAAGAGAGATGGCAGACGCAAAAATGAGTCGATTGAATCGATGATATCTGCTCGAAATATCCCGTAGCCTATATTTTCAATGGAACACACGTGACCGCGACAATTTTCTTGTTATTCGTCGCTTTTCGCATAGCTCTGATCTAATCGGGAACTATTATCATTTCCGGTCCAAATTTCGATCCGCACGGATTCCCTATATGATGCGTGTTAAATGCATTGATTTCGTGAATTAATTACTATTGTATGTAGCCGGTAACGCTCGCAGAGTTTCAGCGGCCGTCATTTTTTATGTCTACACAACAGCATACAAAAAAATCAATTTTTTTCCATTGAGGAGGTGGGTGCACGTACTACCTTAAGAAATCCGGACAAAACGCGTGGCTTGTGGCGGCCTCTGGTGGGTTTCTCTTTCTCCACGGGACTCACACCCGCCCCTTCCTTTCGCCACCGAGATCATACGCGTCCGGGCCAGGCGTGCGTGCGGCTGTTAATTTTCGTTTTCGCTCAAAGTTCGGAAGCGTAGAAAGTAACCAGATACTCCTTAATATCGAGGCAGGATGCCACCGAGGCTGAATCTTATCGCGGCTGCGTGTGAGGACATGGGCATTGGGATCAACGGGAATTTACCATGGAGACTAAAGTGAGAACTTTTTATTCTTCGTACACGTGGCCTCGAAACATTTCCATGCGACATTCTTTTTTTGCCCGCGCGCGTGCAGGAGCGAGATGGCGTTTTTTACGGAGATGACCTCGAGAACGAAGAACGAGGATAAAAAAAACGTTGTACTGATGGGTCGCCGAACGTGGGAATGCATACCGAAGAAGTATCGTCCTTTGCGAGGACGAATAAACATCGTCCTGACCAGCCAGCCGTTGTAAATATCGTCGACGTTTCACTTACCGACGGAGCACCGTGTCCAGAGGGTGCCCCGTTTGGAGTGTTGCACTTTTCAAGTTCATTGATAGAATATAAGCATATTCTGAGACAGCCTGGTATAGGTGGGTTTTCTAATTGTCAAGGGATCTGGGTGGCGATGCGATCGTCTGCAAAAGCATACCGGCGGCTCTGGACGCCATCTCGCGGACGGAACTGAAGGATCGCGTTGAGAAGATATGGGTGATCGGCGGAAGTTCCGTTTACAAGGTTTGCAACAAAGTCCCGAAGTGAAATCGGTTGTGATCGGTAGCGAATCGATCATAATTGTTAGCGAATCGATTGTGATCGGTACGAGATAGATTGTGATCGATAGCGAATCGACTGTGATCGGCAACGAATCGATCATAATTGTCAGCGAATTGATTGTGATCGGTACGAGATATATTGTGATCTATAGCGAATCGACTGTGATCGGCAACGAATCGATCATAATTGTTAACGAATTGATTGTGATCGGTACGAGATATATTGTGATCGATAGCGAATTGATTGTGATCGGTAACGAATCGATCATAATTGTTAGTGTATTGATTGTGATCGGTACAAGATGTATTGTGATCGATAGCGAATCGATTGTGATCGGTAGCGAATAGATGGTGATCGGTAGCGAATCGACTGTGATCGGTAACGAATCGATCATAATTGTTAGCGAATTGATTGTGATCGGTACGAGATATATTGTGATCGATAGCGAATTGATTGTGATCGGTAACGAATCGATCATAATTGTTAGCGAATTGATTGTGATCGGTACAAGATATATTGTGATCGATAGCGAATCAATTGTGATCGGTAGCGAATCGATTGTGATCGGTAGCGAATCTACTGTGATCGGTAACGAATCGATCATAATTGTTAGCGAATTGATTGTGATCGGTACGATATATTGTGATCGATAACGAATTGATTGTGATCGGTAACGAATCGATCATAATTGTTAGCGAATTGATTGTTATCTATACGAAATAGATTGTTATCTATACGAAATAGATTGTGATCGATAGCGAATCGATTGTGATCGGTAGCGACTTGATTGTGATCGGTAACGAATCGATCATAATTGTTAGCGCATTGGTTTGATCGGTACGAGATATATTGAGATCGATAGCGAATCGATTGTGATCGGTAGCGAATTGATTGTGATCGGTAACGAATCGATCATAACTGTTAGCGAATTGATTGCGATCGGTACGAGATATATTGTGATCGATAGCGAATCGTTTGTGATCGGTAGTGAATCGATTGTGATCGGTAGCGAAGTGATTGTGATCGGTAGGAGATAGATTGTGATCGGTAGCGAATTGATAGTAAATCGATTGTGATCGTGAGTAAATGGATTGTGATCGGTAACGAATCTATTATTATCGGTAGAAATTCGATCATGATCGGTAGCAAATTTATTGTGATCGGTAGGAGATAGATTGTGAACGGTAGCCGATTCATTGTGATTGGTAGGAGATAGATTGTGATCGGTAGCGAACCGATGACGATCGGTAGCCAATTGATTCCGATCGGTAGCAAATCAATTATGATCGGTAGCGAGTATATTGCGATCGGTAAAAAATCGATCATTGTCGGTAAGGAATGGATCATGATCGGTAAGGAATCTATCGGGTCAGTAGCGAATCGATACCGATCGCGATCGATTACGTCGATATTTCAGGAGTTAACTAAAAAATCGTTCGTTGTCCAGGCCTCGATGGAATCGCCAAATTTCCATCGGCTCTATCTGACAAAGATAAAGAAGAGTTTCGAGTGCGACACGTTCTTCCCGTCATTATCGAGCGATTTGATCCGTGTCGAGGATCCGGAAGTCCCCCAGGGAGTGCAGGAAGAAAACGGCACGCATTACGAGTACCTCGTTTACGAGAAGAAGAAATAAAATGTGAAAAAAATGACGTCTTCAATAAATCTTTCATTTTCGTAGTTTTTGTTTTCCTTTCGAGTGTTTATTCAACGAAGCGCCGATTGGACAGTTTCACATCGACGATGAGGATGAGGGAAAACGAGTCATCCGGGTGGCCACTCCATCTGGCGGCCGCCGAGAACGTGCAAATGCAAGTGATATACCGACTGAGCACCGTCGCGCCCGTCGTTTATCACTAGACGAAAACCGTTGTCCAGGCCAGCCTCCTTGGCGACCTTCTGGGCTACGTACATCAAGTGACCGAGCAGCGCCGAGTCCGATTCCTCCGATTTCGACAGTTGCTCGATCGGCTTTCGCGGAATTACCAGAAAGTGCGTCGGCGCTTGAGGATTCACGTCGTTGAACGCCACGCACTGTTGACCCCATCCCCATTGAAACAATCGTTGCGATTAAACGCGTATTTTTTTATAACAATATTTCAAAACTTTGTCGAGGTTAGGATTCGCTTTGAAAAAAATTCTTTTAAAAATCGACGATGTTTTTGTTGTTTATTTCGTATTTTTTGGTGATTTTTTGGCATGGCTCTTAATCTATGTACCTTTGTGTTAAAAAAATGCATTTCTTTTTCACCAGAAAAATCGGAATTTAGCCATTTTTTCGGGCCTCTAGGTAGATTTAGCCACTAGAAAAACAAAAAAAGAGCTTCTTGAAGGTTAGAAATTTATCGTGAAAAAAAAACGCCGCCGGCTCGGGGCCCTGGCGTTCTTAGGCACTTCACTGGCGCGGCTAATATCAACGAGCCGCTCACGCGAAACGTCAATTTTATTTTGCGAAAAAAAAAAGTTCACCGAATTGACCGAACGAGGGCAGCATTTAAATGACGCATTTATTATTAATTACGAGAAAAGGAGAGAGAGAATCAGAGGGAGAAAGAGTGAGAGCGTGGCCGCGAAAGATCAATGCCGGCACCGGCTTGGCGAAAAAATAAGGACGAGAAGCCTAACGTTTGAGGTTAGGATTAAATGGCAAAAAAGTTCCGCCCACCTTGTCGTCCTCGTAGATGTACTTGCAGGGTATTTCTTTGCGCAGTATCTTGCCGAAAATCGTGTCGCCACCGGGAGCAGCTGACTGCGACTTCTCCACCTCGGTCGCCATTTTTCTCGCTAGCGACGAGGGGCCGCTCGCAGCGACGCCGCCTCGATCAATTGCGACGAAAAGTTTCCACGATTCCCTAGCGCGAGTCAACAATCTCATATTCAAGCATCGAGCGGACTGCCTTCGAAGTTTCTCACGACAGTTGATTCCCTTCCTTTTTTTCTACATATCAATTCATAAGATCGCGGTGCGAAGTCCGAGAGGCGGCCATTTTGAAGAACAGCAGCGCCGAAATTTGCGCAACGTGGCGGGAAATTTGACTCGTGCGCGATCGAAAATAAAATTTCTATTCAAATTCCATTGCAGACCGAATGAGCGAGAAATTTCGAAATGTGTACTGGGGAGGGGGATGGCGAAGAACCGGAAGTGACAAAGACAACCGACTGGAGTCGTACAAAACTATAAAAAAATCTTTATTCAATAGTTTACAGTCTCAGTATCAATCTCTGTGTGATTTCTTTTTTTTTCTTCGTTTCACATACTATTCTTTAATACAGAATTTTACTCGCTTGTGTGTTTGTTGCTGTTGTGTCGTTGTTGTTGCTTCTTTTTTTTCCTTTATAAATAACATTGCGCTTAATATATATTCATTTTCATGCGGGATTTCGCGACGTAGCGTAAAATACATAAAATATAGATATGTTTATACGCACCCGCACATTCGTGTGTATATATATATATATGTCTTTATGTAACCGCATATACAGGGTGTCTGAAAAGTCGCGTCGGATATTCACAGGTTACGTAGATCGTGAAATTCCGATGAGAAAAGTCCTTGCCCATTTTTCTCTCCGATGCATCGTTTCTGGACTATCAACGAATGAACGATAGCCAATCAGGCTAGGGGGGGGGGGCGGAGCTTGCGCCCAGCTGCGTTCTACCGGGAATGGCGAACGCGAATTATTTAATATTGCAGCAACGTTGCGTCACAGGCAAAAACGAGTGAGGGCTTTTCTCTTCAGAATTTCGAGATCTATCCACCGCAAAAATCTTCAACTTCACTCCAGCGCCACCACGTGTATATACATCAATACATGGCTATATCTCTATAAAATAATTTAACGCTCTCGCGATAATTATTCGATTTATGTATACAAGGGCAGTGATAAATCTGGTTTCAACGTGGACGATCCTAAATCGTTCCTGCAGTCCTAAATGGATCATAAAGACCCCAGTCTTACGGAGAACACACGATACGCTAAAGAGTAATAAGAAAAAAAAAAACGAGAAAAAAAAAACTCAAAACAAAAAAGTTACACGTACAAACGAAATTACATACACGAACGAAAATCGTACGAAAATAAGTATAATACTAAACTCCACGTAAATTCGACTAAATTAACCTAAACGAGAGTACACGGGTCGAGAGAAAGAGATAGAGAGAGAGAGAGAGAGAGAGAGTTCGATACCTTATCCCTCTCTCTCTCTCTCTCCAATTTTCTCCAATACTCTCGTCGAAAAAATTGAGCACTTAGCGCCTAACTTAAACCATTAATTGCATTATTCTTTCGCTTAATCCTAACCTAGACATTAATTCTCGGCGATAATACTCGATTCTTAAAAAAATGTCGATCTAATCCACGAATAATATTGTCTTTTTTTCTTCCTCCTCTTCCTTCAACATTTGAGGTTAAAAAATAATTATTTCGATTGTACGAATTCAACGAAAACAAACGAAAAACGGACAAATACAGATATAGATATAGAGAGAGAAAGAAAGAACGTAACGCGTCCATTTTTCCATTTTTGATTATGTTTTTTGTTTCTTCTTCTTTGTTTCTACTCGGTGTGACTCGGTCATGGACGTTGTTGTAAAAGTGCAAATAAATAAGAGATCAAAGTATTCCCATCTCAAACGAGAATTGGGAAGGGGGGGGGGGCGGGGCGGTACAACCTGAGGATTTACGCGTACGAGATTTCTCGACCTAATGAGACGATAATAATGGCAATAAAACTATCAATAATAATTAATAGTATTAATAATAATAATAATACGAAGGGAAAAAAAAATACGTTAAATGAAAGGGGAATCGTTAGGATTCGTCGATATTGGCAAAGTATTGGTGCGTAAGGGCTTGAGCAGCGGTTAGGCGTACGTGAGGATCGAAGGTGAGCAAATTGCCGATTAGATTCAAGCCGTGATCGTCGAGGCCGGGTATCAGGCTCACCAGTGGCTTTGGTCGTCTTTGGGGAAATGCGGTCCAACTGAGGGACACGTTTTCCGGCCAGTTCTCTTGGCTCGGTGTGCCTATTATTCTGGATCGCATGAAATAAAATAAAAAACGAAAACAAAATAAATAAATATTTGCAAAATAAATATAAAATTCGGGCAAGTTCGTTTAAAATTGTAAAAAAAAACTGGCATTTTTTTTAAATCAGACAATCAGGAGAATAAACACACGAATAAAGCACGGAAAAATTAATAAGAATTAAGCAAAATGATAAAAATAATTACCGAACAATTAAAAACAGAGAAAACCGGAGAAACAATTTTTCAATAGGTAAAAGTGGAAATGCACCATTAGAAAATGGAAATGAAAACAAAAGAAGAAAAATAATGAATAGATAAGAAAGAATCGATAAAATCTAGAAGGGAAAAACATTCTTTTAAGAATTAAGATAAAATATAAAGAATTATTCGAATATTACGGAAGAGGAAGAAAATAACTGAACAGCTGTAAAAAAAAAATCGGCGAAAAATCAATAAAAATCGACCATTAATTTTTCAAAAACGGAAATAAGTTTGCAAAAATGGAAAAAATAAAAAAAGACAAAGTGAAAATATTTTTAAAAAGCGATAAAAAAGGAATAGAAAAATATGTTTAGTAAGTATGAATGTCGGAGAAGCTTCTCTTTGGGGATACTCACTGGAAGATCTTGTCGAGCTGATCGCCCTCGCTCGTGCCCGGGAAGAGTGGCCGGAGTCTGTTGATCTCGGCAAGGATGCATCCGACTGACCAGAGGTCGACGGGCGTCGCGTACGGGCAACCCAGGAGGACTTCCGGTGCCCGGTACCACAACGTCACGACCTGCCCAGCGAAAAAAAATACCACTTTCTTCAACATTTCTTTCAAAAACTTTTTTTTCAAATTTTTCTCAACATTTTTTTCCAAAAATTTTTTTAACTTTTTTTTCAAAAAATTTTTTTCAACATTTCTTTCAAATATTTTTTTTTACATTTCTTATACAAAACTTCTTTTTCAACATTTCTTTTTTTCTCCAAAAAAAAAACAACTTCAAAACCTTACCACCGAGGTCAGCCGCATCTCGAAGTCGTAAGTCTTGGCGAGGCCGAAATCGGCGATTTTGATTCTACCGTCGCGCGTGACCAGAAGATTTTGGGGCTTGAGATCGCGATGAACGATCCGATGGCTGTGAAGAAAATCAACGCCGAGGAGAATTTCACGGGACATGCGACGTGCGATTTGTGGTGGTATGCCGGTCTCGTTGCACGATGTTATGTACGAGGCGAGATCGCGCTCGACGTGCTCGAACACGAGCCAGAGGGTCAGTCCGCGATCGATTCTCTCGGAGCTGAGTTGCTCGTCCGATGAGGCCGGTAACTGGAGATAAGTGCCCTGGCAAACGTCCAGAAGGCGGACCTGCGCAATGCGAAATTCCGTCGGTGATTGGGGCCAATTTCTTTTTTTCGCTTCTACTTTTGTTGTTAGATTTTTTTTAGCGTTTCAAGTGAACTTCCCTTGAGTTGAATTACTCATCACGGAGTTGAGTGAGTTTCAGTTGAGTTAACGTATTCATCAGGGAGTTGAGTGAATTTCACTTAAGTTGAGTACAATTAATTCCCCATGAGCTGGGCCAATTTCCCGCATGTTGAGTTAATTTCTCACGATATTGAGTCAATTTATCACGAAGGTGAGTAAATTTCTCATTATGTTGAGTAAATTCTCACCTAGTTGAGTTAATGACTCGCAAAGTTGAATAAATTCAACTCAAGTTGAGTGATATATCAGAAAATTGAGCGATTTCCAAATCAAGTGAGTGACTCATCGCGGAGTTGAGTGCATGTCACTTGAGTTAACTTACTTATCAGAGAGTTGGGTGAGGTTCACTTAAGTTAAGTCGAGTCAATTCCCCACAAACTGAGTTAATTTCCCACAAGTTGAGTTAATTATAATGAAGGCGAGTCAATTTCCCGCATGTTGAGTTAATTTCTCACGATATTGAGTCAATTTCTCACAAAGTTGAGTGAGTTTCCCACAAAGTTGAATAAATTCAACTCAAGTTGAGTGGTCCATCAGAAAATTGAGCGATTTTCGATCAAGTGAGTAACTCATCGCGGAGTTGAGTGAATGTCATTTGAGTTAACTTATTTATCAGGGTGTTGAATGAGGTTCACTTAAGTTGAGTTAATTTCTCATAATCTTTTTTTCGCTTTTACTTTTGTTATTAGATTTTTTAGCGTGTTAAGTGAACTTCACTTGAGTTGAGTGAATGTCACTTGGGTGAACTTATTTATCAGGGACTTGAGTGAGTTTCACTTAAATTAAGTTGAGTTAATTCCCCATAAGCTGAGTCAATTTTCCACAAGTTGAGTTAATTCTGATGAAGGCAAGTCAATTTCCCGCATGTTGAGTAAATTCTCACAAGGTTGAGTCAACAACTCGCAAAGTTGAAACAATGCTCACAAAGTTGAGTGAATTTCCCACAAAGTTGAATAAATTCAACTCAAGTTGAGGGAACTATCAGAAAATTGAGCGATTTTCAATCAAGTGATTTCTCACAAAGCCGAAGCTCACTCAATTTGTGATTTTTGATGGAGCGATTTATCACAAAGTTCGGGGATTGTACCCACAGAGTCAAGTGAACTTTCCCTCAGGTCGAGTGAGATTTTACTCGAGTTAAGGAATGGATGATAAAGTTGCGTGATTTTCAATCGAAGGTGAGCGATTTCTCACAAAGTCGAGTGAGGTCCACTTAAGTTGAGTGAGTTTTTCACCTAGTTGAGTGATTTAGCAACAATGTTGAGTATTTTCGAAACAGTTGAGTGATGATTAACCAAGTTGAGTGAATGTCCAACCGAGCTAAGGCACACACCACGGTACAATTTTTTTTTTGTAAATTCTGTTTTGTTTCATTTTCTAATAGATACATTTGTTAAGAATGCTCTCACGAAAGTACTCAACCAAGAAGATACCAACCAAACTGAGTGAATTAACTCAAGCTGAATTAATTTAACTTAACTCGCGTGACTAACTAAAGTTGAGTTAATTTAACTCAAGTTGAGTTAATTTAACTTTACTTGAGTGAATTTAACTCAAGTTGAGTTAATTTAACTCAAGTTGAGTTAATTTAACTCAAGTTGAGTTGATTTAACTTTACTTGAGTGAATTTAACTCAAGTTGAGTTAATTTAACTTAACTTGAGTTAATTTAACTCAAGTTGGGTGAAATACAACCAAGTTGAGTGAGTATCAACTGCGTGATTTCTCACAATCTCGTGAACCTTACCCAACTTGAGTACTCCAGTTAAGTGACACAACCATTCGAGTACACCTCCATAAGTGAGGCCGCGAACTCATAGGTACGAATAAAAAAATACTCAATAAATAAATAGATAAATAAACAAAGTAAATAAATAAATAACTAAAAATCAATAATAAACGAAATAAATAACTAAACGAATAGTTGATCGAATAAATATAAATGTACGTGAAGTAACTCACGATGTGTGGATGCTCGAATCGTTCGAGCTGCTTGAGGCCAGCGATCTCGCGTAGGGTCGAGGTTGGGAGGCCGTCCTCGGTGAGCGGTACCCTGACCTTTTTGAGCGCGACGACCTGTCCGCTGGTCAAGTCCCTCGCTTTGTACACGGTACCGTAAGCCCCATCGCCGATCAGCGAGATCTCCTCGTAGTGGGCGTGCTCGCCGATCAGCGCCGAACCCTCGCCGCTTCCTTCCGGTTGTCCCGTGGTGGACGGCCGTATACCCCGATACGTCGTTGTCGTTGTTATCGAGCTCGTAGCGACGTGGTGAAACGCGGATTTGCCAGCTCTCACGTCATCGTCGTCAATATCGTCGTCCGAGGAACTTCCGGTGCTTGGCAATCTTTCGCTCGTCTCGAGGCTCCTACCCGCGATCGTTTCCTCGTCAACGACGAGCCTCGTCTCTAACGTATCCGTCGTAGCACCCGGTACACCGACGCCGCCACCTCCAACCTCCGCCAAGCCCACGGCGACTCGGGTCCTCTTGGCATCGGGACCACCACCGCTCGTGCTCGATTCAGGCCCAATATCCGAGACCGGAAGTGGCCGCCTTTCGGCCATCACGACATCGTGAAAATTAATCTTTAATCGAGAAGAAACACCCATAACAATAACAATCGTAGCGATAATTATGGTGATTATAGTACAGTGAGGAAAAAAAACCAATTGAATCAAAAAAATATATTGGTTGATTCAAATAAATGTCTGATCGCGGAGTGCCACCGATATATGGGATTGTTGCAATACTATAAAATATTGGACAATGTGACTGATTCAAATAACATATTGTTTTATTTGAAAATCTCGTCTGTTCTCTGAATATCTACATTATCCTTCGAATAAAAGTATGTTGTATTGAAATCAGTCTGCATACAATCCGCAGATGTGTGGATGAAATGATTAAGGGGGGATTGTCTTTTTTTTCGCAAAATTTACCGCTTTTTGGGAATTTTTTTGTGAAAAAAGTATACAACGGAAAACTTGTGAAACTTGGCATATAGTTTTATTGATCTGTTTACTACATACAAAAAAATTTTTAAACAATTTCATCAAAAAATCCGCCTCCCACCCCCCTCGACGCGCGATGGTCCTTTTTTGATGGTGTGCACGATTTCTCAAAAACTATTCAACCGATTGCCTTCAAATTTGGACAGAATGCTCAGCTGACATCCTTTTATCGTTTGATGAAGCAAAAAAGCAATACGTTTAATAGTTTTTTATTTATAACAAAAAATCGATCAATTTTTTTCGAAAAATCGATACTTCAAGTTCAAAACGTCACCAAATCGTCAATTTTTTTTTCCCCTTCATCGAACGATAGCTATATGTGTCTAAAGTAAAATGCTTTTTGGGTTTTTGTTGCAGGATGAACGTGAAGGCTGTAATCGTGCACACCATCAAAAAAGGACCATCGCGCGTCGAGGGGGGTGGGAGGCGGATTTTTTGATGAAATTGTTTAAAAATTTTTTTGTATGTAGTAAACAGATCAATAAAACTATATGCCAAGTTTCACAAGTTTCAGAACTCATAGAGTTGCCAGCGAAAACACTCTGAAAAGGCAAGAATTGAATGTTTATTCATATTCATCCATCACACAACTTGTGTTTCAATTCAATTAAACTGCATTGAAGTAATTTTACGTTAATTTTTGTAGGATAATCGATAACTTCGTGAAGTATGGTACACTCCAGGACCGTAGACACGAGTTACCAGGTCCATATGTTACGGTGACTACACCAGAGAAGATCAACGAAGTTGAGAATTATTTCAAACAAAATCCAAATGATTCGATTCGGGAAGCTGCTCAAGCATTAAAAATAACCAAATCATCATTACACAACATTTTGAAATATTTTTCAAAGTTTCATCCGTATGAAATAAGCACTCATCAATTGTTAACTCAACATGCCATGACGAAACGCATCGAATTTTGTAACACTATTACGGGAATGTTCGAAGCCGAAGAACTTAATGAGAAGTTGATTATTTATTCCGATGAAGCACATTTTTGGATGAATGGGTACGTAAACAAGCAAAATTACCGGTTTTGGGGAACGGAAAATTCCAACATATCGCTAGCGAAGTCCCTTAATCCACAGAAAGTAACGGCATGGGCAGCGATTTCAGTAAAAGGAATTTATTTGCAATTCTTGAAATCTACGGTAACAGGAGAGAGTTACAAACAGCTTTTGGAAACGAAATTCTTCCCTTATGCAAAAAAGAGGGGACTGGTTAAAAATGTTTACTTCATGCAAGATGGAGCGACGCCGCACCGGACTCATGAGGTGTTTGAAGCTATTCATCGCGTATATGGGACTCGAGTAATCGGTCTGGGGTACCCTAAATTTGCTCAAGGCGGACTAGAATGGCCTCCGTACTCACCGGACCTGAACCCTTGTGATTTTTTCTTGTGGGGTTACATTACGGATCATTGTTATGCTAAAAACCCCAGCACAGTGGAAGAACTGATCGCGGCCATCCAGGAAGTGGTTCGCGGCATTACGAACGACATGTTGGACACAGTTTTTCACAGTTTTCAAAAGAGAATTGATTTTTGTGCACAATCTAACGGTTCGCACTTCGAAAATATCTATCATTAATCACTGTGCTTTTTCGTTATTTTTATAAGATGTAATAAATTGACATAAAAAAGATTTGTCTGGGTTTTATTTATGTGCGTTCAAAACTGCAGAGTTTCCTCTATTTAAAGCAATTTGGCTTTTCTGATTCTGTGCACGCGTTTTAAAATGACAGTCGATTAGTTTCAGCAACTTCCTGTTGGACACCCTGTACATTTATACACGAAAAACATGTGCAATACTGAGGGATTTTTTAAACTAAGAAATAATTATTCTACCATTATCAAACTTGAATTTTACTTTAATAGTATATTTGAGTATACGAAACTTTTTTTTTTAATTCATACATCATCAAAATGGCGGAGATGTGGCAGAGTGTTACAGCACGGAGCACATCAAATCAACATATCACGCAACATTTCTGTAAAATGTGGATTAAAGAGTAGTTTTTTTTTTCCAACGTTTCAAAAACAATTGTCGTCAAGTAGAACGTACCGATATTATCAATATTTCTACCAAGTTTCAACTCAATCGGCTTCTTAGTTTTTGAGTAATCCTGCACGCCAATTTCGATAATGCAGTTTTGAGAAAAACGCGTTACAAGTTCACGCCCGCTCCAAATCCGAGCGGTGAGGCACAGCGTTGACGGGCTGTAACGTTCGAAGTTTTTCGAATTGCGCTTTCAAACTTTGGAAAAATATTCTCTATAGGTGGATGAAGTGAAATAAATAGATAATATAGTTATAGAAATATCGTAAATATAGATAATAGAAATGTAGTAAAATAAATAGATCTTTTTTAAAACAAAAAAAAATCTATTTATTTTACTTCATCCAGCTATAGCTGAGAAAGAGTTGAATTTACGGGCTCGGCTTATAAGACTTTTTCGTAGCCAATTACTTTCTCTACAGAGTTCTCATTTGAATATTTTTCGATATATCTAATAGCTTAGGCGTTACAGCCGTTTGAATAGATATTGGTTTTTTCCTTAGGTACACGCTTTTCGCGTTTGTTACCCTATTCTTTCCCTTCATTGTGCCCGTTTCTTTCCTCTACTGTTTACTCCTTTTTTCTTCTCCATCTTTCTCCTTGTTCCCCCCCCCCGCCCCTCTTGCGGCCGCAGCCGACTTCCCCCTCTGTATTATATCCATCATGACATTTCTGTCATGGGTATAGGGAAACTGCGGAAAACCAATACAGCCGGTCATCGAGTTCGCCCCCCAGTCGTGGAACTAGTCTTATTTCGCCGCGAAATGCCGAAGAAAAACATTTCACGACGAAATGTACGCGACTGGGATTCGAACCCGGGACCTCCCGGTCCGCTGGTTTAGTGGCGAGCACGCTAACCACTAGACCATCGCACCGGTTCGTTTGAATAGATATTTTCATACAATATTCACTTGAAATAATGATACCGCTGAAACGGTTGAATTTACGGACATGGCTCGATGAACTTAATTGTAAAGTATCATATTTCCTGTGAGAACCCACTTGGAAAATATCGCGATATCAAAATTCGCCGAATGGTAACACTTATAATGAGAAAAACATTTTTTTCAATGTTAATCAAATGGGAAACCTGCAATTTTGATTCGCGACCTCTAAATATTTTTTGAAAACACCCCCCTTTTATGAAACTTCGTTTTTGGATATCAACTAAAGGTTTTCCGGCACGATAGGTAAAAAAAAAGTTGCCCTGAAACGAATCACCCTTATATATATATATATATATATATATATATATATATATATATATATATATATATATATATATATATATATATATATATATATATATATATATATAGTGTGTGTGTGTGTGTGTGTGTGTGTGTGTGTGTGTGTGTGTATTTTGCACGAGGGTACAAAATAACAGGTGGTATTTTGCTGTACGGTGCCCCGAGTAGAGTCCGGAACAGCTGTACGCCGTGTATATGCCCATTAATGTGTTGCTTCTCGAGAGCACCGAACCGGGGCCCGAGTATCTCCGCTACGCCCGTTTCCAACACTGTATACACGAACAAACACACACACACACACACACATGCAGGTATTCATCGTGACGCGATATTGGATATAATAGTACGCGCTCGTAGAGAATGATCTTCAAAAAACAACAAACGGACTAAGCGGGTTTTTTCTTTTTTTTTTCTTCCTCTTTTCTATTCCATTGTTATCGCGGTGCGTCGTACCGTGTTTGTCAATAAAACTCGAATATTTATCCACTGTAGTTGGTATTATTGATATTTTCATTATTTCTCACTCGTTTATTTTTCGTTTCAGCATTTTTATCGACATTCGTTTATTATGTCGATAAAAAACGACATAATGAACGAATTTATTTATGTCGTTTTCATATAATTATATAATTATTATAATAATTATATAATAATTATTATATTAATATAATAATAATAAAATAACAATAATAATAAATAATATAATAATATAATAATAAAATAATAAATAATTTTATAATAAAATAATAATATAATAATTATTATTATTATTTAATATAATAATACTAATATAATAATAATTATTTTATTATTATTATTAATTAATAGTAATAATTAAATTAATTATTATAATTAATAATAATAATAATAATTATTATTATTATTATTAGTTAGTTAATTAATTTATGTTCGTAGAATAAGAATAAAATGAAAAACATTACAAACGGAAAACTGTACCATTTCGTTGAACGGAAAATGTCCAAATCGACGTCCCGTCGATCTCGATAGTGACAAAGAAACAAAAAGCTCACGGACACACAGAAAACGAAGAGGAAGAGAGAAGCGACCGCAACGGGCGAACGGAAAACGCGAAATGTTCGCACGAGGCACATGAGACAGTTGAGCCATTTAATTAAAAATAATACGAACGATGATAAAATCGCGGTCGTGACGCGTTACCAACGATCGTTTCATAATATTCGTGCTGCGGCGAACGGGGGTAAACAAAGCCGAGGACGACCGTAGACGATCGAGGAACAAAAACGGACCACACGTATACAGGGCTGTGTCCTGTTGTGAGTGGATAATCCTGCAACTGTCGATAGGTCGGATCGCGATATATGCTGGAATTTCAGTTTAGGAAAAGTCCATTCGTAACGGAACACCCTGTATAGAGGGACAGCAAGAGAGAGAAGTGTCTTTATTATGTGTATTATTATTATTATTATTATTGGAATAACCTTCCAGTATTAAGGCGCTATACCAGTGTGACACTTTAAAAAAAATCGCTTTTTTTTTGCCTTTTTCGACAGTACAAATGCAATTGTATTCACAAATATTCTGAACATACAAATAATTGCACAGAAAAAATTGCGAATATTCACTAAAAATCCTGTGAATTGAGAAAAAAAAGTCACATCCAAATCTGTGAATGCAAATGTATTCACAAAAAATTGTTAGTGCGAAGAAAAAAATTCACAAAATAAGTTGTGAATTTTTCTCGTATTTAAGGAGGTTTGAGCCTTAGCCACAATCCAAGGTTAAATTTAATTTAAAAAAAAATACACGTCACTGTTTACACTATACTGACCTTTACGAATTTTTTGAACTTTTTTCACCACCAAACACCGGAGATAAAAAATAGTTTAATTTATGTAATTTAACGTGCGGTTGGATGGGCAAGACTATCACACTAAAGGTTATGCAATTTTTATTGTTATTTAGCACCAAGATAAACCATTTCTAACAACGGATTAACGCAAAACGAACCTTCGTGAACATATAGAAAAAAAAAATCCTCATCTTGCCCATCGTAAACCATGGGCCAATAATCTCGTGACGTAAACATGAATAGGCATAATTATGAATTACTCAAAATTTCATTGTGAATTTTATAAAACATTCGTTGTCGTAGTTTTTTTTTCATAATAATCATCGATAATGTTATGCTTTTTCAAGTTGGCAGTAACACAAAAGTTTTTCTACTTTACGTAATGAAAATGTTAAAATGCATAAGCCCTTTAATTATATATTTTAAAAAATTAGCATATATGGAATAAATTTGTACCTCGTATGCGTTATATTGAGGTTCATTGAAAAAAAAAAATATGATTAAACCGTCATTTGACTCAACTGAATCAAGAATCAATTAGATCAAAATTCACGCCAAAAATGAGTTCTTACGTACTTTGAGAGAAAACATTGCGTCGAGCAAAAACATTGTGTCGAGTTCAACATTGTGGTGAGTTCAACACAATGTTTTCGCTCAAAATACGTAAGAACTCGTGGCGTTAATTTTAATATAATTGTCGTGAATTCGATCTTAATTTTCTTCAACTTGAGAAAATTCACAGGAGATCCGACGAGAAACATTTAAAGGTCGCTGACGATCGCTCTTTTTCAAAATCCATCTTCATTTTTCAATAGTTACGTAAAAATGACGACTTTCTTCACAGATTTTGTATGCTCGAGTTTCAATTCGTTGCCACGTTGTTAAAAAAAATGATTTGAAAAATCGATGATCGTCAACGACTCGTATTTATTGTCAACTTGAATAACCCGTTTGGTTTTTCAATTTTCGACGGACCGTTTGAGCTGGACAGTGTCCACCGCCAAACGACGCGAAAAAAAATTTCACCACCTGTCGGCGGCCATGTTTTTCTGTATTTTTTGGTAAATTTTTTTAAGGCTCTCAATATTTTGTGTCAAAAAAATACGATTATTTTTCACCAACCGTTTCCCAGTAGGAAATATCGGTCATTTTTATCGGGCCTGTAGGTAAATGTAGCCCCTTAATTACTATTAAATGTCAGAGCAATGTAATAAGATAGTATAAGTAATTTAAGTAAAGTAAAAATATAAGTATAAGTAATATAAGTAAAGTAAAATATAAGTATAAGTAATATAAGTAAAGTAAAATATGAGTATAAGTAATATAAGTAAAGTAAGATATAAGTAATATGAGTTATTATTATTAGAAAAAGAGAGAGAGGTGTCATTATGATGATTATTGTTATATTAATAACAGGGAGCTGGCGGAAGGGAGAGTGAGAGAGAGGGCCCTGGACGGCCAAGGGCTCGCGAACATCTGCACCAACACCTGCCCCACCCGCCCGCCAACCCTTCGCTAAATTATCGAACGGTTTTTACCATCGACTCAAGCTGTCACGACAATTTTTTGTAATTAATTTATTTCCTTATTGTTTGTTTTTACGTTTTTGCAATCGTTGATATTATTATCGTCGTTGTTGTTGAAACACCCGGCATTTTTTAATATTATAGTAGTGATTTATATTATTGATTATGATCTTTACGATTATTTAGTCGCTATCATTGACATCAAATACAATTATTAGCCTATTGTTTTATTGAATAATGAAAAAATATATATATAACAGTTATATATATATTTTTTTTATTATTTAATTTATAATTAAATATTATAAATTAAATGTACAATTATTTAATTATAATTTAAACAGTTATAATTATCATTGCTAGTACTATTATTATTGTCCCCACCATTGCTATTCAAGTTAGTTATAATTCTCAACAATGTGCACTTTTATTTTATTTATCTAAAAAAACTCATCAAGATTCTATTGTTTTACTCAATAATTTTATATTATTATTATTTGTTTTATATTTCATTTTTCAAAATTGTTTATTATTATTTATGATAGTCTTTATGTTCACCCTTCAAAGGTGTTTATACAAAGCCCCCCTCCCTCCCTCCCTCGCGTTAATTATTGTTTGCATATTATATTATGATTAATTTGATATTTTATATTATGTTACTCATCAATTATATTATAATTATTTCTTTCGTTATTGATATTGCTATGGGTAACGAAAAAAATCATACACATACGTGTGTATATATATATATATGTGTGTGTGTGTGTGTGTGTGTGTACACTGTATATATATATACGTATGTGTATGATTTTTTTCGTTACCCATAGCAATATCAATAACGAAAGAAATAATTATAATATAATTGATGAGTAACATAATATAAAATATCAAATTAATCATATATAATATATATAACATATATAAAATATCAAATATATACATATATATATATATATGTGTGTGTGTGTGTGTGTGTGTGTGTGTGTGTGTGTGTGTGTGTGTGTGTGTGTGTGTGTGTGTGTGTGTGTATAGAGAATGTGTTGTGGTCCCAGTCCATACGAATGAGACAGAAACGTTCGTCTGTTTAAATAGCTTGTGCATACGGAGAAAATTCTTTCCCGTCTTTTTTTTCTCCTTTTTTTCCGTTCGACTCGTTCGATACGAGGGATAAGCACAAAGAAACACGTATACATATATATATATGCGTGCGTGTCGTAGAAAATCTTTTATCGAAATTCGATGAAGCGCCTCGTTGGGGAATGCGATAAAGGCGTGAATACAGGGCCCTAAGGGCTCAAAAGAAGTGGAATGAGCCGAAGAACGATGAAAAAAGGCGAGAGATAGTAGAGTACGGGAGAGAAAGAGAGAGCGAGAGAGAGAGAGAATAAAAATTGTGCCCCCGAAGGTCTTTATCAACTTCCGCTTACGATAACGGACGCACGAAGTCCGAGAGGGGGAAGGTTGCCAGAGCATTCTATATTCTAGCAAGTCCCGTAGGAATCGACCTTTCACCTTCGTGAGTTTCGGTACCCATATCAAAACAATAACAGTAGTAGCAGCAATAACAAACCCAAACACTACTGGCCATCGTACAATCATGAGGAGATATTTTTAGAAATGTAAAAAACAATTATATCGAAAAGATGAGAGATGAAATTGTCCTTTCGACAGAACCCTATGTATAGATACACACACAAACATGTGTGTATAGGGTATTTTTATTTTATATATGTATACGTATGATAACTTATTATATATACATGCATACATATACACAAATATATATATATATATATATATATATATATATATATATATATATATATATATATATATATATATATATATATATATAATACACACACGATACGGAACGTTTCCTCGTAGTAATTTCGACACCGCGTTCCTGGAAGGAGGGCCATGCGTACTGTGCGCGCGGTGAGCAGCCGCGATGTATCCAGCAAGAGCTCCCCGGACCCACTGACGCTCTACCTTCCCCCACTCCGTGCGCGCGCTCTGTCTCACTCGCGCTTTCGCGGCCGCTGATACGCTCGCTATTTCCCCCACTCCCGCGCGCTGTCTCGCTCGCTCGTTCTCCCCACTCCCGCGCCTTCGTTCGCTCGCGCAGGCTCGCCGCCGTCTCTCGCTTGGCTCTACACACGCGCGCACGTACACACACGCGTAGTGTCGTCCCTCAGCAGCGTGGCCGGGCGCGTGGGAAAAAATACTCTCAAAAAAGGATCCGACGATAACTCACAAACCCTCGGAATTCCAAAGCGTGCATTAGCTACTTATCTCGTTCTCTCTTTCCCTCTCGCTCGCTCGCGCGCGCAGCAAACGATTTCTCGCCATGCATTCACATATACACAGAGAGACTCGCACTCGTGAAAATTCGGGAGCTTAGAAGTTCAGGTACTAGACAATAATAACAATTGAATTCAGGAAAATTATTTCACCTCCGATCCTTCACGGCGAATGTTCATTTGTCACTTTCCGAAATGGGACTCAAAACACAATATTCGAAGAGCGAAAAATATCTCAAAAATGTTCTCGAACTTGATTTGAAAGAAAAATAACCCTAACCCGTCTTGTATCTCGTTTGTTTTTATTTTTTAAATTTCTTCGTTATTATTATTCAGGTACCGAAAATCGAGAAAAAAGGAGCTGCATTGCGCACCTGTCACTTTCTCAGTGGACCGATAGATGGAGCTTAAAAAAAAATTCAAATTCTTTTTTCGAAAAAACAACGTAGTCAAGTTTTCGAAAGAAGTTAGGAGTTAAAGAGAAGACGGAGAAAGAGAGAAAATATTACTCACCGACAAGGTAGTGTCCTCCCACGAGTGTCAGCACCGACCGGAAGTTCCTCCAGTACTCGCGTCTCTCGCGCGAGTCCGCCCGATATGTACAGACATGCGTGGTACGCGAGAAAGCGTGTAAATATATATATGTGTGTATGTGTGTGTATTAACGAGAAAAATGCGAAGCGGGTGTCCCGAAGAAAAGAAGTAGCGAGAGCGTCAACGGGGATCCCAGTGGCCGTCAGACGGCAAGAGAGAGTACGTTCACACGGGTTCACTCGCCGCCTGGCTTCGCCCAGCGCTACCCCCACCCCGAGCGCGCCGGCGCTCCGCCCCCTCGGGCCCCCCCACCCCCGGCTGCTACTCCGGCGCGCTATCTCGATTTTTTCCGATGCACCATAGCGACTCATGAGCTACGACTTTCGTTACGGTCCCGATACGAATGGGAGAGACCGGAAGCGCGCGCCTCAGCCGCCGATCGGACCAAACTCGGACCGGAAGTTGAGCATGAAAGTGCACGGCACTTCCGTGTGTATGTGAGAGAAAGAGACTCGTCACTCGCGCAGACGTTTACAAGCGAAGTTGTCGTCGCGATCTGTCGACGCGAAGTTTCGCAACCGGAAGTTACCGCGGGCACGCATATCCGTGCTTTTTCTTTGGGCTTGTTTAATTCGTGAAAATTTGTGCGTGTGTATTGGAGTGTAAATGTCGAGTGACTCCGAGGAGTCCTCGAGTGGCTTTCCCGCTCGGCGGCTCTTCGTCCCTGCACGTTGGTGGTGTTGGCCGTTCGAGCGGCGGTCGCACACTGTCGCGACCCGCTTGGCAGCACCGAAACATGAATGGAATGCTTTCCCCCCGGCGCGGGCATGTCGCGAGACGAAGAAGAGCGCGAGAGAGAGAGAGAGAGAGAGAGAGAGAGAGCTGCTCAGCCGAGGTGATGCACACGCGAGACGGGTTCGGAATGAAACGCGCGGAGGAGCGCGCGCAGCCCCCGCGGAGTGGGGGGCCGGCCCGCCACGCCCCCCACACGCTTGGCGCTCGCCGCACGGAGCACGGGACCGTGCTGTACCCAGGAGCGCAGCGACCGCCACGCGAACCTGCGCGTTTCGACTATTACAATTTTTCACGAGTCAACGGCACGATGGAAAATTCCAAAAAAAATCGTACTCCCTCCCACTATCCTGCGAAACAATTTTTGCTAAAAAAATCTCCGAAAAAAACTCTAAATCGTGCAGATTAAAAAATTGTTTTCTTGTAGGAATTTCTTAGTTACGGTGCTCAATGACACAGCCCCGCGCGATCGATAATAAACGGTACGATGAGCCACGTCAATTACGAATGGACTTTTTGCCGCGATCTCCTCTCACCGCTCGTCCGGAAAATCTCAATACTGCTGCCACCGGTGTTTTTTTTTCTTCTTTCTTTCTCTATACGATACGTCCCGAGGATCGTAGCGCGACGTGCACACACCGGAAGTTGTGCGTCATTCACTTGCTCGTAATCATTGAGAAACGAATCACCGTGAGTGTGAAGCCCACGCATACTTTTTTCGGGCAATTCAAGATTCTTGTGTCACCACAATGATTACTCTCATCGAAATGAGCAATGCAATTAGATCAGTCCATTTTTTTCCCGCATACGTCAAATGATCAACGTTTGTTAAAGAAAAACAATAATAATGATCACAAAGATCATGATCATTTGTTGCTGGTATTAACATTATTATTATTGTTATAAAATAATCATAATTATAATATATAAAAATAATTATAAATTTGTAAGTAAATAAATTAAATATTTAATAAATGTGAAGGGACAGTAATAATAATGATAATAATAAGTATAATTAATGAATTTCATGAAATTTTTTTTTTCAGGAACTTTTTCATGAACTTTTTTTTAATGAAATTAATTGATTATTCTTATTATTATCATTATTATTTTTGGTGCTATTATTATTACTGCCCCTTTACATTCATTAAATATTTAATTTATTTACTTACAAATTTATGATTGTTTTTATATGTTATTACTTTCTTATTATTTATATATTATTACTTTCATCGAAATGAGGAATGCGATTACATCAGTCCATTTTTTTCCGCATACGTCAAATGACCAACGATTGTTAAACAAAAACAATAATGATGATCACAAAGATCATGATCATCTGTTGTTAGTATTAACATTATTATTATTGTTATAACATAACCATAATTATCATATACAAAAAAATCATAAAATTTGTAAGTAAATAAATTAAGTATTCAACGAATGTGAAGGGACAGTAATAATAATAACAAAAATAATCATGATAATAATAAAAATAATTCATGAATTTCACGAAAAAAAAAGTCTTTTTTTCATGAAATTGTTGAAAAAAAAGTTTTTTTCTTCATGAAATTGAATTTCATTTGTCCACGTCAAAATGCATCGTGAATGCATTCGTGATTCGTATTCGAAATTTAATTATCCTCATTCTACTGTACGCAAAATGGAATTTTGATTTTTTCCCCCGTGATCCTCAATTATCTCAACGAGGACAATTAAATTTCGAATATAAAACACTATCGGAAAACTTTCTTCCCGTATCCCATCATCAAGGAAGAAAAATTATCGAAGGTGCATTTTAAAATGGACGAATGGACTTTAATTTCATTGAAAGAAAAGAGGTTTTCGTGTTCGATGATTAATTATCTTCTTTCTGCTGTACGCAAAATGAAATTTTTATTTTTTTCCCGAAAAACCTCATTTTTTTTGGCAATTATTAATCGTCTCGAAAATAGATTTTCTTCGAAAAGGACTTCACGGTTGATGAAAATTCTAAAAGACATGAGTATTTTATTCGTTTTTTTTTAACGGTTTATAAGTTTTTTAAAACAATAAATTGTTAATTTTAAATACAAAAGCTATTGAAAAACTTCTGAACGACTTTTTCGTACATTTAATTATATTTTTATTCAACATAATGATTGATCTTACGGAAATGGCAACTTTTCTGTAAAAAATGAATTTGTAAAGCCGTTAACTGTTAAACTGTTGAAATTTTAACAATGATTTAATGACATGATTTTATAGAAAATGATCGACGAAAAATGTGCCATGACATTTTGTGATAAGTCTGATAATTTCGCCGGAATAGTTATATATATATATATATATATATATAGACGTATCGTTACAAAGTGAGAACGAGACGAAGAATATAAGAGCAGCTACTTCCGAACTTAGAGAGCAAATAACGCGTTTTATTTGGTCCCTAAATTCCGTTCACGAAAGGGCCACACATTTTTTATTCACACACACACACACACACACACACACACACACACACACACATATATATACCTTTTTTTCAGGTCGTACAAATAATCGGAGACGTTTCGAGAGCGCTATGCAAGCCACCAAGAGAGAGAGAGAGAGAGAGAGAGAGAGAGAGAGAGAGCGATGCATGCCGCGGTTATCACTAAAGATCCAAACGCTTCTCGTAGTTTCATTAGCGCTGGAATGTGAATGAGGGAAACACAGCTGTGGCGTCGAGACGAATTCGTCGATCGAGTGGAACGCTCCTGTTTGTTTTTTCACGGTTTTGTGCAACGCCTCCCCCCTGCCCCTCCGGCACTCGGTCGTTCCCACTTTGCCCTTTGTTTTATCGGCGGTTTATTTAAGAATGGAGGTTCAAAAATTATCAGCGTGTATGATGATATTTGGTGTACGAAATATATATATATATATATATATATATATATATATATATATATATTTGTGAGAGCGAAAATTTTCTCAAGGGCTTAAAAATGCATACCCTGGATGCGGAGCCCTTGATAATTAAAGTAAACATGGCGAATATTCGTTCGCGATAATTTCTTAGATAGTTTCATAATATATTGTTCTCGGCTAACAATATATCTTTTGAATGAAAAAAAAAAACATTCAATTTTATCATGTTATTAAAGTCAAAGCGTTTTGATTGGACTAATAAATCCGATTATTTATACCAACAATTTTACAATTGAATCAACGAAATTTCATTCAGTAACACAAATGATATTGGATCGATGATTTTTTTTCTCATATTTTTTCTCATGTGTGTGTGTGTGTGTGTGTGTGTGTGTGTGTGTGTGTGTGTGTGTGTGTGTGTGTGTGTGTGTATATGCGTGCGTGTTTTCTTTCACGTGCGATTTTTTCTCATGTGTTTTTCTCATGTATGTGTGTGTGTGTGTGTGTGTGTGTGTGTGTGTGTGTGTGTGTGTGTGTGTGTGTGTGTGTGTGTGTGTGTGTGTGTGTGTGTGTGTGTGTGTGTGTGTGTATATACCGGGCCCTTCCTATGCAATAATAACAATAGTAATGAAAAATAAAAAAATTACATAACAATAAATAAAAATAAATAAAAAATCTAGGCGTATATATATATACATACACGCCTGGATTACTATTCATTTATTTTATTTATTGTTATGTTAGTTTTTAAAAAATTTTCATTACTATTGTTATTATTGAATAGGAAGGGTCCGGGCCCACTATTCGTAGTCGCGATCTCATGTCGAATGAAAGATAAGGAGAGGCGGAATCGCGCCTAAGGCCGAGTGGAGGAGGAACAAAGTGATCGAGATGACGCGACAGGATCCGAGGCGTGTAGGGCCTCCGGTATGGGCGACGAGAGAAGAAACAAGAGAAGGAGCCACTTCTCGGAGCGGGTAATTCGAGACACGAGTAGCATGCCCGATTGCACATGCACTTTGAACGAAATACGAAGGATCTTAAGGAATCTTGTTTGTTGTTGTTTTTTTTTTGAATTTTCGTTTTCAGGACTTAATTTAGTTCAGGAGGGGACAATGGTCTATTTTGGTTTAATTTTCTGTCAATTGGGTTAAAGTTTGTTTTTTCTTTAATTTTCTTTCAATTCGGTGAAATTTTTTTTTTTAATGCTCTTCCGATTTGGTTAGCTTTTCCTTTTTTGTTTAATTTTCTTTTTGAGGAGCGAGAGGGCTGTCCAGCATTTTTTTCTGTTTTACCGACCCTTTCCGGACAATTGAAAATCCTATGTGCTTCTTTTTTTCCATCTTTCGGATTCATCGACACATTTATCGAACGTTGCAGTAGGAAAAGTTGAAAAAAAGAGAAGTGTTCGTTGCTTTTTACCGATCGCGGATTGGACTGAATCGGATAACGCGGAAAGATGTGGAGGTTGAAACATGAAAGTGCCTATTTTGTCGACTGATGGTAAGTGTACACCGACCATCGGTAAGACACCGAAGCGCGCTCTACCTTGCCTACAAATGGTAATCGTTTTCGTGCCTGGCTAAAGAAATTGTTCGTATTGTTGTTTTAATTTACTTCACACGTACACATTTGGCATGATGAAAAAAACAAACATTCTCCGCGATGAGAAAAAATACGCGTGAAGGGAAAGAAGAAAAATAGCATATTTTTTACGAAACATCGAATGTAGGTGAGAAAATAGAAGGCCGCTTTGCTTGGATGTGTTCCTGTCTGGAATGCGTTTCGCAGGCAGGCCCGCGACGACAGATCTACCAAGGGATAACCTTCGCATTTGCGGTCGTGTTAATGGACCGCGCGCAAAGAAATGCCTTTCTGACCTCGCCCCCGAGAATCCCACAGGTTGCCGCTCATTTTTTTTCTCATTTTTCAACCCTCTTGTCTTCTCGCAACGCCTCGCCGCATTCCGCCTATACGTATATAGAGGGTGCTCCGTTCGAAGAGTTACAAAAATGCTCAGAAGGTACGACTCGTATAGAAGTCTTCCGATTTTCTTTCGACTACTTCGTTCGAAGACGCAGAAATGTGAGAATTGCGAGAGCGAGGAGGGGGGGGGGGCGTAACGATCCGTGCAGATTTACGCTTGACAGTGCGTGAATAACGATTATTTTTTCGTAGTTTTTGTTCTTTCATTCGTCTCTCATTCGCGCATTAATAGGATATTGACGTGTGGTCGAAGGAGCAATACGCCGTACGGCTCGGTGCTCCATTCGCCACGTGCAAACGATCGCGCGTGGAACGCCCTGTACATATCGACGAACGCGACGAAAAACCTCGTATCTCGGCGACGGTGGATGTGAAAAATCTGAAAAAATAGGAACTGTTCCGTCGAGCTCGGGGAACGAGGGGAAAAAATCAGTAATCGCGTCGCTTTGAAGGAGGGAACGGTCCGTTTTGCATGGAACGCCCCATGGATGTGCTTGCGCAATTTTTATCGGGTAAACGGCGGGTGACAAAAATCTGAAAAAAATACAGCACGTTCAGACGTCCACGAGAAAAGTGTAAAAAAATCGGTGATCGTACACATCGACGCGTTCGCCCTCTAGTGGACTTAGAAGTTCCAGCCCACAACGTATAGAACGCCCCATGGATATCGTTGAAGAATTTTTATCGGCTGAACGACAAGTGAGAAAAATCTCAAAAAAATACGCCAGGTCAAGGCGTCGAAAAGGAGAGTGTGAAAAAATCGGCAACCCTACAGACCGAAGCGCTCGCCGTCCAGCGGACTTGGAAAGTCAGGCCCGGACCGTAAAGAACGCCCCATGGATATCGTTCAGGATTTTCTATTGGCTGAACGACAAGAGAGAAAAATCTTCAAAAAATACGCCAGGTCAAGGCGTCCAGAAGGAGAGTGTGAAAAAATCGGCAACCCTACAGATCGAAGCGCTCGCCGTTCAGAGGACTTGGAAAGTCCAGCCCGCAACGTATGGAACGCCCCATGGATATCGTTGAGGATTTTTTATCGGCTAAACGACAAGAGAGAAAAATCTAAAAAAAATACGCCAGGTCAAGGCATCCAGAAGGAGAGTGTGAAAAAATCGGCAACCCTACAGATCGAAGCGCTCGCCGTCCAGCGGAGCTTTTCGATCGGAAGCTTCGCACTGCCTCTGTATCGTTTTTTCTGTTGTTTAGCGTTCACCGCGTGGAATGCGAATTCGTCGTGTGTTCTAGCGCGATGGCTTACAACGTTTGGTACAGTAACGTCACGCAGAGAGAGAGAAAGAGAGGACCGCGGTGAGCGAAATAGAAAAAGCGGTGGGTAAGGTAGGGAGACCCGTTCTCAGTGGCTACACAGGTACATGGGTATACAGGAATACGCGGCGACGGAGTGTGGGGGCTTGGAAAGAGATCCTGCAAGGTGAAGCACACCATATACAGGGGAACGAGGCTCGGAGTATACGTGTGTATCTCTATTCGCGGAGGCGCGTGTGTTTGTGCGTCCATGTTTGTATGACCGTCCTCGGGATCGGCCAGCAGTCTAGAGTGAACGACCGCCGCGCCAAGTTCGAGCTTCCGTCATTTCGTTGTTTATACAAACGATTCGAATTCGAGGGTAAAAATAAAAGAGATAAAAGATCGTTGACACGACGAAAAATCGGCTCGCATTCGCAAGTGAATATCGAAAGGAGAAAAGAGCGAAAAACAAGCGACGAGTTTATCGCGAGCGTCTCTGGATCCGAGCTAGACTTACGGTACGTACCAGTTTGGACGGCCCCGTTGTTTTTGCACGCTCGGGAGGCCCGAATGCCGATTTCTTTTGTCGTCCAGCACGCGAAGATTTTCTCGCGTTAGCGCGTTGCAAAATTTCCATCGCGTTTCATTTTTTTGCGTACAGAGTCGTCGTAAATCGGTAAACAAACCGCTAACGAAAAATCGGTATTGGCTTGTGAAAATCGTCTCACTTCCGGTCGGAGAATTGATTTTTCGTGCTTAACAATGTTGCAGGTTGCGAGGGGATAAAAGAGAAGAGAAAACATCGGGTGGAAAATCGAAATCGTGGAGTGATCGAGTAAGAGGAGAAAAGAGAAACGAGAAATATTCCGTTGGTGGATCGATGGTGCCGAAAAATCGTGGACAGTCGACTCGATAAGTGGGTCATCCGGTCCGAGAGAGCGCGCTCGCGAGTGCACGAGAGTGAAGAAAGCAGCGAGGGGGGTGGGGGGGTAATCTACGGCGTTGGGCCCGCGACCGGCGTGGGTGGGGGAAGCGGCCGAGGAGTGGGGGGCGTCGCGACTCTCGGGGATCGCGAGCTCGCACCCAAAAACGCGAAGATACGCGAAGCGCGCGCGAGAAGGAGACGAAAGGGCCCGAAAGATGGCGACCGTGCGGTCGCGTGTCGCCAAATTTTCACGCCCCGGCGTCTGCCGTCTTCGGTTTTGCCGCAATTGACGCGGCGGCAGCTCAACCGCACGACAAAATGGCCGCCATCGGCTGAATCGTAAATTTGACTTTTTTACGTTTAACTCGTCGTTCTTAACGCGGTTTTTGGTCGTCGCGGAAAAAAAAGTTCGCGGATGATTCGAACCCGGGGATTATCGACGTCGCAATTTTGCATCGTGGGGAAAAGAAGAGAGAAAAAAAGCGCGGGTGGTGACGCGGTGAGCGCTGAGCTTCGGGTCTTTTGCGCTGTTTTTCGAGGTTAGAGCGGGGATAATGGCCGCGGCCGAGTTTCTTCGGACTCTTGCGATCCTCGTTCTTGGGACTTTGGGTAAGTTTGACAAAATTTATATTTGTCGAAAAATAAATCAATAAATGAGGTAATAAATACATAAATAAATCAAATGATTAATAAATAAATAAAATTGATTAATAAATTAATAAATACATCAAAAAGTTAATAATTTCTCAAAAAATCTATTAATATATATAAAAAGACCCAAATAATGTAAAAAATAGTTTAAATTATGAGAATCTTGCCTTTTTTCAATTTTACTCACGATAAAAGGGAAAATGGGTAAATAAATCAACGGAGTCCTTATCCAACGAGAAAAAATGGACGAGGGAGTGGAGATTTCAATGCCTCGGAAACTCAAACACGCGATACCCCTCGACTGATGTCCACTCGTATATGGAAAAAATAACATTCACTGTAAACAAAAATGCCAAAAATTTACAAAATTTTCGCAAATAACAATCAGGGTAAGTCCGGGGTAATTGGCCACAGTTTTTTCAAGGATCCGTCAAAGTAAAAGTACTTAATTTGTGATTAAACTTTGAAAATTCAACTTTAAGATAATTTACGAAATTGAAACAAATTCGTATCACATCAACCTTAAGGGGCCAGTCCACTTTGGAGCCACGAAAAAAAGACTACGCGATTTTTTTTGAGGATGTTATGAAAGATATGAATATTAAAATTGTTGGGCTTGATATATAAAGTCGTGAAATATATTCTAAAAAAAATGTATTCACTTTTAAGTGCAAAAACTATAGTTTAACGTAACGCCTCGAAAATAGGTGGGCTAGGTAACTCCATCACAACGCGGCAACGGCTTGGCTGAAACGAAAAAATCAAAGTCCATTAGATTCAGTATGACACCAGCTACAAAATGACCCTCGGACATGAAGTATTATCAAAAAATAAAAAATGGCAGATAAAAAACGAAAAAAACGCGCTTTTCGCAAAAAAAAGAGTAAAAATCAAAATTTTAAAACCATCGAGGGTCATCTTGTTGCGAATCATGTTTACAATATGTGGTTCAAATTTCGAGAGAATCTGTTTATTAGTTTTAGAGATACGATGGAGCTGGATTTTGAAAAAGTTGTTTCGAGAAAAAACGTTTTTTGAAATTTTCAAAGTGGACTGGCCCCTTAAAATTACAATTTTTTGATAGCCACAATTGGCCATCTCTCCCGGAGTATCCGGGTGTGATGGCCATAGGAGTGGAGGTGAGATGGCCACTTACCCAGCATTAAGGGAGACTGTCCTTGGATCGCCATATTTCAGGTGTTTACATTTTATTTTTTTTAAAGGAAACGAGTAAAGCTTTTTGAGTGCGGTTTTTTTCTTGCTTTCATTCATGATATACAGAACGTTAAAAAAAATTTTTTTTTGAAAAAAAAACCAAAATGGCGGTCGTTGCAGCTCCGCGAAAACAGGTCCTCAAATCGCGGGAGGTGAACGGCTGACATCACTGCCCCCTCTTTGTTGATCCGAAACACAAATTCAAGGCATATTATCAATCTGTGACCCTTTGGTCATGGAATGACGGATGGGTTTTTCGTTTAGTACAAATTTCGGAAAATGGCGGCAATTTGAAAAAAAATCGAATTTTCGCGTTTTTTTTCGCATAAAAAGATAAATAATAAATGCAAAAATGTATCTATCGAAAAAACGATCCGTCATTCCGCGAAGACATATTTTCTGAGTATGCTCTCGAAATTTCAGGTCGATATGTTAATTACAGCGGTCAGGAGAATGTCAGCCATTTTTAAAAACGTGTTTTCGAGAAAAACGCGTTTAAAGTTTTGCAATGTGTTAACACAAATGTGTTTATAATTACCGCTAATCGGCAATGCCTGGTCCACAGAGGCATCCCTCCTCTTCTTCCAGCTGCTCATGTTGAGCCGCTAACATCTCCCGCTGCATTTCAACGACAAAGTCTCCCTTATGCTCTCGGTTTTTTCGTTGGTTTTATGTTTCGATTCTTAATATTTTTTTTTCTTTTGGCCACATCCAGAACACGTGTAATCGAAATCGGTATAAT
Source organism: Ophion ellenae (assembly GCA_963210295.1). Classification (NCBI taxonomy): domain Eukaryota; kingdom Metazoa; phylum Arthropoda; class Insecta; order Hymenoptera; family Ichneumonidae; genus Ophion; species Ophion ellenae. The sequence continues at coordinate 2,969,369 of OY723397.1, read as the reverse complement.
TTTTGTATACCCAAAGTTGGCATACTATCCACTGAAGCCAGTCTTCGATGAGACGAGTTTCATAATAATGTTCTTCGCGACATTTTTTGTCATTGTTCTTATATAGTCTTTCCAAGGTCTTCCTAGGTATTTCGTAGGTCCTAGCAGCCGCACGAACCGACAATTCATCATTTTTCACACCACTTGTAGCTGCTCTCAATGATTCTTGAGTCCAGTTCCCTCGTAGAGCAATTGCTTTTCTCTCGTACTTATTAGGCATCGAGAATAAATGTAGAAAAAAAAACAATGAATTACTCGAACATGTCACAAGCAATACTATGACCATCACACACCTACTGTACGTTTGAAATGTAAACAAATAGAAACAATACAAACCGGTGCGATGGTCTAGTGGTTAGCGTGCTCGCCACTAAACCAGCGGACCGGGAGGTCCCGGGTTCGAATCCCAGTCGCGTACATTTCGTCGTGAAATTTTTTTCTTCGGCATTTCGCGGCGAAATAAGACTAGTTCCACGACTGGGGGGGGGCGAACTCGATGACCGGCTGTATTGGTATAGGTTTTCCGCAGTTTCCCTATACCCATGACAGAAATGTCACGATGAATATAATACAGAGGGGGAAGTCGGCTGCGGCCGCAAGAGGGGGGGGGGGGGGGAGGAACAAGGAGAAAGATGGAGAAAAAAAAGGAGTCAACAGTAGAGGAAAGAAACGGGCACAATGAAGGGGGAAGAATAGAGGTAACAAACGCGAAAAGCGTGTACCTAAGGAAAAAAACCAATAGAAACAATACATGGGAACCCGTGCGGAAAACTGATAGGGCATCCCTAATAAAAATAAGGGCCTTTCAGGGCTTTCCTAGTGCTTTGCCTACTAGGGATTTCCACAATGGGCCCAGACTTGGCCATTATCGGGATAAACTTGTAGGGATTTCCACTGTAGGCCCCGACTTGGCCATTATGGGGATAAACCTGTAGGGATTTCCACAAAAGGACCCGACTTGGGAAATCTTGAGGTTATGACAAAGCACTGTTCGCGAACTATTCAAGAAATACAAAAGTAACCATTACTTTTACAAAATAACTTCGCCACAATCTAAAACATGAAACGTTCAAAAAAAATTCAGCTGTGGACGGAATAATTAACAAGGATTTCACTTACTTGACATTTTCTTTGCCAAACTTTTGCTCGTACACTCACATCTGCGCACGACGCAAAGCGAATTAAGCAGTAACAGGTGAAATCTAGTGCGCGGTTCTATGAAATATTTCAAGTGGCCAACTCCCCCGGACTTACCCTAACCATTTTTTTCCATCCATACATCTAAACTTGCACGAACCGTTTTTTTTTATTCACGTTTCCCTTTTCCTTGTTTTCTCCATATATCCATAAATACATATATGGATAAGAAAAATGATAATTTCGCACTTAAAAAAAAAGAACAAAAATGGCTGCATGCAAGATTAATTGGCAAACTGATGACAAAACGTACTGGATAAAAAAAAATATTGTGCAATTTACGGGTAAGGAAAAATCATGATCGTAACGTATGTGACGTTTCGGGCGGTTGTACGACAGAACGCATATCCGCTATCGTTTCTGTTTCACCCCACGCAGCTGGTCGAATCCATTTTTCGAACAAGGGCTGTAGCAACCGGAATAATACGAATTTCGCACAAAAAATTGTACGGCATATTGGTACATGTATGCCACATATGTACAGATATGCGTAGCATATCTGTATATAGTGCTTATATGTAATAGCCTACTTCAAGGCGTTACCCCCACTTGTAGCGCAAAAAAAGGCCTTTTTCATGAATTTTTTTAAAGAAAACTACAAAACTTTTTTAATCGATCAATATACCATCTTAAAGAACACATCTTGAAGAACAGTAACACATATTTCAAAAAAATTTAATCTCGTATCGTGACTAACGCTACAACCCCCTTAAAGAGCGGGAAAAAAAGAAATCACTGTTGGGAAGTTCCGGCACGCGTGATTCACGCGCAGCTCGATGCTTGGCCCGCGATCGGCGTCCGCTATATGACGGGCGCTCGATTCTCGAAAAATCCCAGCCGTCACGAGAAAGTGAACGTTTTTTTGCTCTCTCTCTCTTTTCGTCGCGGATGTAGCAATGATCATAATCATAATAACAACCACTGATAATAATAATAATGAGTTACACATTATTGAGTTATAACGTAAAAGATAATCATGATAGAACATAGAACAAAGAAGTCCAAGAAGAACAACAATAATGATAATATTGACGATGATGATGATAATCATGATCATGATGATAATGATGATGATGATGATGACGATGATAATGCCGATCATGATAACGATGACGATGATGGTGATGATGATGATGATGATGATGATGATGGTGATGATGATGATGGTGATGATGGTGATGATAGTGATGATGATGGTAATGTCGATGATGATCATGATTATCACGAAGATGGTGATGATGATGATGATGATGATGACGATGATAATGCCGATCATGATAACGATGACGATGATGATGATGATGATGATGATGACGATGACGATGACGATGATGGTGATGATAGTGATGATGATGGTAATGTCGATGATGATCATGATTATCACGAAGATGGTGATGATGATGATGATGATGATGATGATAATGATGATAATAAGAGCTGATAATAATAATAGTAGTAATTACTATAACCATTATTATTGTCATTATTACTGATAAAGTAAAAATAGAGTAAAGATAAAGATATCATAATGAAAAACATAGAAAAAGAAGTCCAAAAACAACAACATTAATAATAATATTGATAATGATTATCATGATGAGAACTAATTATAATACTAATAATAATTATTATTATAACTATCATTATCGTAATTGTTGTTATTTTTGTGGCTCTCGTTTTCGGGACTTTGGGTACGTCCAGATAAAAATGTGCAATATGTTTCAAAAGTCAACAATTTTTTGTATCTTTTTTTGGGAAAATGCGTTTGTCCATTTATCACGAGGATTTTTTTCAAGACAAAGTGGGCAAATATACAAAAAACTATCGAATTAAGGAATGTTGTTAGTGGTATAGTTAGAAGTATAGTACCGTTCAATATAATTGTATTATATTGAATACAATATTGAAATTTTCTTTTTTTATTATTGCAAATTATAGTATAGTATAGTATAATACTTTATTTCCAAATATAACCAAGTATAGCCGTGCGGTTTTCTACGCATTCCCCCTTCTGTGCATTGGTACGCCTTTGCACATTCCCTTCTTATTTTTTGTTAACATTTGTCTTTCTCCCTTTTTCTCCTTTATGCCTCCATTTTTACCATGCATTCGAAGGCTTTCACATACTCGCAAAATTCTTTGATCGATTTCCCTTTCATTTCTTTATTCGTTTTATCTTTTAGTGCCCCCATCCCCCGGTAGCCTCTTATCCACGCTTCCGAACCATCTCCCACTTCCTCATTCATTTTTTCTTTTATTTATCCGTATGCAAGTACGTGTTCCAAACTTTCTTCTCGCTTTCCACAACACCGGCATGGAGTATCGCCTATCCCTCTTTACATCCTTCCTATATTTCCGCATCTTGACCCGGCCCATATTTCTTTATTTTGTCCCTCTATGCCTTTTCTTCCAGGAACCCTTCCATTTCTATACGTGGTTTTCGATTTTTGTACGCCCTTTATGTTATTGGGTTTTTATATAGTTCCATTCTCGTATTCCTCTTAAGGGAGTTCACATTCCTGTTGTTTTTGGAATTATTATCATTATTTCTACTTGTGGTGTAAGGAGCGAGGATAAACAGCACAAAAGCGAGGCAGTTTCGTCATTATACTTTCGCCTCAACCGCATTAGCCGTGAAAGTGTCACGAAAAGGCATTATTCGCGGCTTTACCGTACACGTACGTACAGCATAGTTCAAATTTGTACCGAGTTGTGTCGCATGTATCCCGCGCGCTCGTTTCTAACGATATATGCTTTCGTTTTGGTACACTCGAGAACATTATTAATTGATAATTATTGTGCGAGGTTAATTTTCATATTTTTATCCATATCATTGTTATCATCATTGCTTATTATTTCTCATGACTATTTTTGTTATTAATATTAGATACCGATATACAGAAATGTTTCTAATATTTTTCTTGCTAAGAGTTTGAAGAACAAATATGTTGGGCATCGAATAGCGATATATATATATATATATATAAGTGTACCGTTAAGTCTGCCGTTACACCTCGAGAGAGACGTGGACCTTCCCCGTCTCTCCTCTTCGTTCTGTACCCGCTCAAGAGCGCCCTCTATGCTCGCCAAAGTCAATTTCTCCATCTCTCGTCCTCTTCCCGAATCTTTTTCTCTACCACACACTCTCTCTCTCCTTCTCTCCTCTCTCGTTGTATTGCGCATAGCGCGCAACAGTTCACATGACACGTTCGATTCTTGTACCACCAGGTTAATCATCCGTTTGTGTGTGTGTGTATATATATGATCAAAGTAACGAAGAAAGGTCGGCGGAGAGGTCTACCTCGCACGCCAGTGCGAAGGCTCCGAAAATTTCCACCGGCCGCATTCCACCGCTGGTTGTTTTTTCCCCTTCTTTCGCCCCACTGCCTTTCCTCCTTGCCGCTCCTGATGTGCCCTTTTTCCGAGGCTCGCCCAAAGGACTCGAAATATGATTAACGGAAGGAGAGACGAGGATTACGTTTCAATGGACAGCGCTCTTTGGATGAGTTGTCTATTCGCCTATATTTCTCACGGTTCTCGCTTGCCGATGTTCCACCTGTACTCCCCCCACGCCCCCGGGGGTGGTACAGCCGCGTACTATTTACATCGAAAATAACATCGGTAAATTACCTTCGAATATAAATAAACGTCATAACCTCGGCTCCACCGGAATTGAATGAAAAGAATCCGAAAAAAATGTGGGCCCCCGATCGGCGTCTTGAACTCGGGACTCCACGTTTGCCGGACGAACCCTGTAACCACTTGACTACGTCAGACTATTCACATTGCTCGCTTAGATTGCCCCTATAGCTGCATCGCCCTACAATAATACACGTACACAAACAAATATGTGTATTTAACTTCTCACTAGCGTAGTTTAGTCAAAATTACTCTTAAAAATGTTTAAAAAATGCTCAATTAAAAATCCGTAAGAATATTTGTTTTTTTTTCTTCCGTTTAAACCCCTTCAAAGTTTAGGAATAATAATTTAAAAAAAAAATTAACTCCGCTTTGAGTTATCTTATTTTTCTGCTACGAGGAATCGCGACACAGTTCTTCCTCCTTCGTTTTATTTTTATAGGTTAGTCGCGTACGCACGGATATTGCGCGATCTCGAGTCTTCACGAGAGAGATATTCGTTCCTCCTAGCGAGAGAAAGGAAGAGAGGCGGGACGGAGTGGAACGGGGGAGGGGCGCAATTATTTTTCCGTACTCTCGTGAAATCGCTCGGTATGTGTACCGTAAGCGTTAATTAGTAATTAGTGATGAATCGTTGAATAGCGTGGATTTAACGAGCGAAGCGAGCGCCCTCTCCCTAACACCTCGTCGTTCCCAAACATTTCCGCGCGATCTTTGTGTTTTTTTTTTCGAAAACAAAATGGCGGCGCCCAAGTATGGTAATTGGGGGAGATACATTTCGCGCCGATTGTTTTGGTTTTCGCGACAAGACTCGGAAAATGGCGGGGGTGGGGAGTGACACAGTGGCCCACACACGTGGGAAGATAAGAAAAGATCGGGCGTGTATAGACACCGTTAGTGAATACTTGTCACGCCACATGTAAAATGACATATTTTCTTCGAGCCAAGCGACGAGTCTCGTTCGGTTTGCCCGGAGGACCGTTGCGTGGCGCCACCAATCGGGGAGCGCTCATGTTGAGCCGCTAACATCTCCCGCCGATTTCAACGACAAAGTCTCCCGTAAAGTTTTAGGTATTCTATGGCCGTGCCAGAGGTAGGCTTACGTTATACGCTCAAAGTCGGTGAAAAAAAAATGTTCTTGCTATAAATCGAATAGTAACTTATTCTTATGATGATAAAGCACCGTTTTAGCGAGAAAAAGAATCGATTTTTTGAAAATTGTACTGTGGCCTTACCCTTGAATGTCTTGTGTATCGAACATTTTTCGGCCCACTAATCTAATTTTCGGAATTTGTCGCTTTCTTTTGCTCTGACATAACCTCTGGAAACGCCGACCGGCACAAAACGCGCGTGACGCGGCTGCGGCACTCACTGCAGTCAGCCTAAGAGCATCGAATTGCCGGAGGACCGTGCGACGTTGCCAAAGCTCGCACCCATTTTAACAGGATTTAAAAAAATCGAAAATTCATTTTCTGATCATCCTAACTCCTTCAAATTAACGTATATGTAAATAATGATAACAACTATCTCAACGTACAGTGGAAAATTTTCGCGATATTCACTCGTACACATCATTAAGGGGGGAGATACCTTTTGACGACGAACAAATGGCTGATTTTCATTATTTTTTATCAAAGTAAAAATTCCTTCGCAATTTTTGAGACTTTGGGTATGTTTTATTACTATTTTTGGCTGTTACATGGTATTTTTCAGTTGATTAATCTTTAAAAATGGCGGAAGTATGGCACGGTCTTCTTAAGGGAAGGGTAGGGGTTGCAGCGCGAAAAAAGAAAACACTTTTTTGCAATTTTTCTTCATCTATGAGGCATTCCACCTCACTTCAGCCAGTAAAAAAAAATCCACAAATAATTTTGAAAAATCGAGTTACCTTATTGAAAAATATTCACCGAGTGTCGAAATTTGAAATAAATTTTTGACGTTTTTTCTCGTCGATTACCATTTTTTAACATTTTTCCATTCAAATGGCTGTATCTTTGGCAGGATTTGACGTATTTACATTCGTAAAAAACGAAAATGCGCGTTGTTCTATCGCCTTCCAGAAAAAGATTTATCTAGATCTTATTGAGCAAGTCGAACGTTCGTTTCAGGGCAAAATATGCAAAAATATTTTTTTTCTCAAGGAACGACACTCGTTATTTTATTTTTTTAAATTTCTCCGAATTGTAAATACGAAAAACGGATTTTTGGTATTTTTTCTATTATGGGATTCCTAAACACCGTGAAGTAACAGCTATTCTTATTTTTTACATTTTTTTTTATTAATATTCGATTGAAGAGTGTGGAGCACTCCAAGGCTCCAATACATATGACAAATATGTTATATGTATTTCAAAAACCTAGTAAACATACAGCGAGTGCTGTATGTTACACAACTGATAAGCACAGGAACGTCGTTTCTCTCCACTCTTAAAAAACGATGCACCAACAACCGTAACTTCGTTGATGCATGCGAGCATTTTTTTAACCGAAGAAACAATTGTAGTTCACGTGCAGAAAGAAAATGAAACTTTCACCGCGGGCGGTAGCTACAACCTGGCTAATTAAACTTTAATTTCTGCTCCGTTGCACTGGCTCGCGATGTGAATAATTTGCGCGCGGTTATTTTTCAACGTGGGGATATCGATTAATTAAATTTGATATTTAATTGCGCGTGGGGGAGACGATATTTTTGCGTTTGGCGGGTGAGGGGGAACGGGTACTTTCACTTTGACCGAAGGAGGTCGCGCTATCGACGCGACGTCACCGAAGAGACGGGCGGTGACGATAAGAGTTTGTTGTATCACAGCGCGCTCGCTTTTCTCACAGAGGAAATTCGAGACACACGCGCGAATGTGGAGCCGTTGCGCCGATGTACGAAAGAAGCGTGGTGGGGGAGTCGCGGAAAGCGGGGGGTGCGCGTGGGTCGCTCGCAGCGGAGCGCCTCATTCGTTGCTGGACCGTGGCACGGTGCACGTCGAGGCTCTGTGCGAGCTGACGCATGCGTGCGGTGGACGCGCGGATCGAGTGGGGGGGGCTCGCGCGCCGCGCCACGCGCCACTCGTCGCCTGACCGTCGCGCTGTGCACTTCGATACCATGTGCCAGCCAGCGCCCTCACGCTCAATGCACCGACCACCGCCTTTCACGCCGCATGTTAATTTCAAACTAGCCTAACTTTCACCTCCGATTACTCGCTGCCACTCGAAAAATCGGCCTATTGTTCCTTCGCTCAGCGGTTCGCCGAAACGTTTTACTGTCAACGAGAGACAATGAAGCCCGTATTATGCGCGTCCAGCCGAGCACGCGTATCCCGCCCCGTGCGCCGCCTTGTCATCCACGCGTGAATTATTCTTCGCCATGCCCGTCCAATTCTCAGACACGCCAGATATTCGCATTTCTTTCTCCATCTCTCGATCCATATCTCGAGGATAAATCGACACCTCAATAATCGATGTATCCTCGTCACGTCCGTCGCATTGTCACGATTGTTAAGCCAACCGCATAAATTGCCTTAATTAGAGCAAATACTTTATTCTCATATCCATAGAATAAGAACAAATATAAATACAAAATAAAAATATATGCTCATATATTTTTTCGTTAATATAACTCGCTATGTCTCATGGCTTGCGTACGTGACCAAGCGACCAACGCGCAAAGCAACTTTGTCTAGGATTAAGTATCGATATTTCTCGGCCTGCATATGCGCCCGAGCTCTCAACGTTTATATAAATATTTTATAAGATTAAATTTTATTGCGCTTCGCCTTCGGCGTGAGTCCGTTGTCCAAAACCCTTGAAACACTGCGGACTGAGTCAGACTAACGCGTGGGAATATATACTTATCGATGGGTCCCACGGATGCATTCCTAGAAATGCAGTCACGTAAACCCTTGCCCCACTATCGCTATCCGACAAATATCGGCCCTGCGTAGCACGGGACTGACGACCTATAAGTCAGAATCGTGAAATCACTGTTACGAAGAGGTTCTCTCTTAAAGACCTCGACTGTTAGCTGCTACGCTAGCGATACGCCGTACAGTACACGGGATAACACGCGCAAGTTTTCATTAAGAAACTCCGTAAATTACGCGAACGCGTTTGTTGTAACGTTTAAACCATCGCGCTAATAAACCGGAAGAGTGTTATCCGCATCCGAGTTAAAATAACATCGATGTAACGAACTGATATAAGTGTAATTAAATCATTGACACAATTAACTCGTGATCTTCTCCTTTGTGTTAACCTGAAGACACCTTGTTCCAAATCCTGGCAAGCTCTGATTCTTCACCAGTTTCGCATCGTACTCACCAAGGTTCGTCCTCTTTCTGTAAAGACGTCGACTGTTTGTTATAACAGGAGTCCCAAGGAAAGAGACCTTTGATCAACATTTCGGCAAGTATAAAAATACACGTGAAACTCATCTCACTTCCAATATTGGTCCTGATTCTGACATCGAGGAAAGACTGCGCCGTCGATAAAGACACCGTTGGGCTACAGACCTATTGTTACGCGTATTACCATTCTGACACGTAATACAGCCCTGGAAAGGCTTCATCAAAAACTTAACCTGGCGATTCGAAAACCAGAGGTTCTTTATAAAGACGCGTTATCTTGTGATGTGTATTTTGCACAAGAACAGAGTTTATAACGAACGCTAGTTGGATTCGAGTCATCGAGCCATTTTGCGTAACATAAAATTGGCGATCCTGCCAGGATTACTCAATGAAAAATCGTAATACCAAAAGTCAAGTGAAAACTGGTTACCGAAACTCCACGACGGAGGGTGTAAAACTACGAACATTAAACCTGTGCACGAGTGAACGTTAAACAGACATTTAACTTAGTTAATTTTGTGTTAACGGAAAAGACATTGCCACGCTGAATTTTCCGTAAGTGAGTGACGGACAATTGTGTATTAAGGAACTTGCACGTACCGCGCATCTATAAGACTTCGCTGCAGGAGCACGAGCACGGGAAGGATTGAATAAAAACTGGGGGAGACACGCCTTCAGAAAATAACCTCAACTCCGACGGTATGCTGGATCATCAATCGACGCGAAAAGTCTACAACCGATCGTTGTAACAGCGTTCGCCACTTCAAGAACACCGAGATCAACATCATTCGACCAGTATTGTATACGAACACTGAGTAAGAGTAAGTTTAAAATCCCGCTCATTATGTAAGGGAATTAGAGACTCTTGCGACAAAACTTTTCCGCAGTTAATATTCTGCGCATGACAAATTAAAAATAGGAAGTTGTAACTACCTTATTCCCAAACAACGTAGTTAAGTAATTTTGTGTGTTTAACTTTAAAAGAACCACTAGCATTGGAAGCTATGTCCAGTCCAAAAGTAACGAAAACAGATACGGCAAAATAATAGTGTCTCGTTATTACAATAAATAAAAGACCTGGCGGTACGGAAAATAAGTAAATTCATAAATCTAGTGGTGCTAGTCGAAGTTTACCTTTTATGACCAATACCGCCTATTCTGGAATTATTTTGAGTAACAACATGAAACAAAAAATCATCATCTAATTACTCAACCACATAGGATCTCTGATCACAAGAATCTTTGAGACACACAACATCGCTTGACACTTATTATAATTAATATAAATATATACGTAGAATAAGAACATAGCATTATATATACTATTTAAAAAAAAAAAAAAAAGGAGATTAATAATCAACTACAAGAATATACATACATAAACGCAACTAAAATCAAAGGTAATGTCCATAGCAGGAAATAGTGTATCAGGAAGAAGCATTGTAATCGATGAAATCCCTAGTCATGTGAAGAAACTCAAAAAGGACATTTCACGAATCCTGTTCAGTTATTTTCTGTATTATAAAAATCACCCTGAATGGGAACCTAAAGAAGATTTATACGCCCTGAGAAAAACTGAGCAGATAGAAAAAATAACTTGGAATTTTCACGAAGACCCCAGTAATCACCCGCTGCTATTAGCATATCATGAGATACCTCATTCATTAAACCATGTTTTAGTAACCATAGGAAAAAAGAATATTGAGGAAATTGAAGAACAAGATCTTGCCATAGCACTTCGCCCAGAAAATCAGATCGCTATCCCTAAGACGAGAGAATTAGAATCAGAAGCATCCAGCCTTAATGAACTCAGACCACCACGAAAAAGACAGTCCACAGAAAACCCTATACTTGCAAGAAATCTCGAAGAAGCTACCGTAACCAACTCTCAACTCACTCTATTAGTAAATAAATACTTCGACGAAGGGCTTACTTTAAAGGGCAAAGCGATAGAAGAAGTGAAATTACGCGACACAGAAATCGAACAATTACAACATGCACTTCAAGAATCAAAAAACAAGATAAGACCATTGACGGAAAAAATCAGCCTGCAAGGACAACAAATCTCCCAATTAAATATTGAGAGACTAGAATTCGAAAGAACCCAACTCGAATTACGCTCTGAATTAGTCCACGTACAGAAAAATAACAATAATAATCTTGCCCTAGTAGAGCGAATAGGTCAAGCGAACCTTGAACAGAACGACCTTATTAAAACTCTCGAAATTCGAAACCTCGACCTCGAAAACCAATTCGAAAAAACTTTACAGAAAAACCAAATAGAGCTCTCAGCAAAATGCGGCGAAATAAATGAGCTCAGACGTAATTTACAGGAGACCCAGATAGAAAAACAGCAATTAGAAAGGGAAAAATCAAACCAAGTAATTAAACAAAAATATTTACAAGATCAGGTAGAAATCATTAAGCAAGACGCTCAAGGCTATCGCGAACATATCGAGACCCTTGAGAGCACGAATATCGCGCTACAATCACAGATTATAGCACAGAAACAATACCTTGAAAAAGAAACCAGTGAGACCCAAGATCAATTCAAAGCCTTACAAGAACAAAACGCTCATAGACAGGAGCAAGTAATTAAAGAAATAAAAAGGAACTACGACGTTCAGTTCGATCGACAACTAAAAGAAAAAATACGAGAATTCCAAAAAACTGAAGAAAAACTTATTAAAGAGAAACAGCAATTTGGAGAACAAACGAGGCTAGAATTCCAACAGAATAGGGAAAGTATATTACGAGATTATAACGTAGAAAAAGAAAGGTTAGAGAACACCATCTTAGAACTACGAGCTACTGTTGCACAAAAAGAACAGCATATTCAAAAATTAAATTCTGGTATAGACGACTTGAAACGAATACACCGACAAGAAATGAATACTCTGACTATTACCAAAGACCAACAAGACCAGACGAACGAATACGAAATGCAAATACTGAAAACAGAAAATATTCAGCTCCAACAAGACCTAAAGACTGTCAAAGACCAAATGAAAAATCTCGAAACCATGATGAGACAACTTATACAGAAACAGGAGTCGCAACCTACCTCCTCACAACTAGACAAAAGGGCACCTCAGGATAACAGACGACCACCAAATCGATCTAATCGAAATCAACCCAGCGCACCACCACCTGGAAATCCAGACGACGACGACCCCGATGACGATGATGAAGACGCTGATAGCCAACCTAACGCCAGAGGAAATCATTACCGACCACATCGAATGCCTCACGACCTGCTACCGAACCAAACCGCACCAGCCAAGGAGACTATTGATATAGTACCCATTTTTACCGGAGACACGGGAGAAGGAGCAGTCAACATTTCAGAATGGACAACGAAAGTTGACAGAGCACGACATTGGACAATGCCAGAGCAACACGGCTTATTATTGGAAAAGATATTAACAATGAAAATCAAAGGAAGGGCACAAAGTTGCATTTCGAACGTCGATATTTATACATACGACCAGTTGAAAGACGTTTTGATAAAACGCGTCAACCCAGTGAAATCATCACTGTTACTCATGAACGAGTTGACAGCATGCATCCACACTCAGGGAACGATCCAAGAGCATAACACCAGATTCCGAAGAATCTATATATCTTGGTTAAACGCTAAACGACTCGAACTTAAACAAGCTCATCAAACGAATGAATCAATCACCATATATTTACAAATATCTGACAAAGATATCATTCAGACTTATCTGCAAAGTCTCAAGGAAGACACACGAGCCTATCTCAGAACAAAGGACATATATTCGCTCGCACAAGCAGAAGCAACTGCTCGAGAACACGAAGATTTCAAGAGAAGCATCCAAAGACAACGAGGAATGTTTCATGAACCTCAACCCCAACGTAGACCGGAAAAACCCAGATTCAACCACGAAAAATCAAGATTCAGTAATAAACCACAAGAAAACAGGAAATTCTTCTCAATGAACAAACCAAACGTCCACCACACTGAATACAACGAATGCGACTCACATGACGAAGAGGAAGGACAGGAAAGCATGACGGAAGAAGAACGACAGTATCAGAACGATATACAAGAATTCGACCTTGACTCGATAAACACAACCAGTCAAATGAAAAAGGCACTCGAATATATTATGGTAATGAATCATCCGGACAGAAAATGCACGTATTGCAAAAGGCCTGGACATACTGAGCTGTATTGCAACCAAAAGAAGAAAGATCAAGGAATACCGAGTCCTTTCAACAAAGGCACCAATCAGAAGAAGAAACCTACCCAAAAAGGAAACCAAAATTTTCGACAGAATCCTCATCGGAAGAAACCTCCTCAACAGGAAGTGAACACGACAAACGAAGAGCAAGAAAGCACAAGCGACGACGAGAGCGTCCACGACGAGAGTACATCTCCGCAATAGATAAAGGACACCTTTTCACCGCGAAATTCAACTTCGAACGGACGACATTCGAAACTTTAACAGCATTAATCGACACAGGAGCATCCATTAACATAATCAAAGAACACCTTGTGAAAGAAAAGCACATTGTTAAAAAACCCATCCTCTTTAACACGGGAAAAACGACAAATAAAACACTCGGATATACGTTTATCAAATGCAAAGGAAACATTAACGACCGACGTGACAAATTTCATATAGTTCCATCAGACTATCCGATTAGAGAAGACGCTTTAATAGGAACCCCTTTCATTCTAAACAACGACGTCATAGTTGACTTACCCCGGAGAAAAATAAGAGTTAACAAAAAATATCAAGAAATAGAATCATCCGAATTCACTGTGCCTGCCGGACGGTTTATAACTATCCCCGTAGAAGTAGAGAAACGGAAAGGAACAGTCTTAGTAAGAACCCCTCAAGGAGACAGTATCCATCATATAAAGGAAGGTATTGTAAATATTCCATTAGCAAACGAAGGAAAGAAGAACATCACTTTTCAAACAAAAAACATTCAAATCTTTGAAGTAAAACCGAGGTTAACGAGCAACAAAAGTAACCAAAGTAATAAAAGAATTCAGGAACTGAAAACCAAGACTAGACTGGAGCACATAAAGAGTATTAAAGAAAAAGATGAAATTTGGAAAATCATACAGAACTATTCAGATCTATTCCAATTAGACCATGACAAGCCACCAAGTACCAACTTAGCAGAACACGTAATCGTAATTGACGAACCAACGAAACCCATCAATATCAAATCTTACAGACCACCTAAAATCCATCAGGAAGAAGTGGACAAACAAGTGCGAGAGTTATTAGAAAAGAAAATAATTCAACATTCTCAATCACCATTCAATGCACCCATTTGGATAGTACCAAAGAAAAAAGATGCGTCAGGAAAGACAAAATGGAGAATGGTGATTGACTATAGAAAATTGAACGAAAAAACAGCTCAGGATTCATACCCCTTGCCTGTTATAGAAGATATTCTCGACGACCTAGGAAAAGCCGCAGTTTTTTCTGCATTCGATCTAAGCGCAGGATTCCACCAAATACCAATGGAGAAAAAATCTAGAAAGTATACCGCTTTTAGTACTAACCAAGGACACTTTGAATACCTACAAATGCCCTTCGGATTAAAAAATGCACCGGCAACATTTCAAAGAATGATGAACACTGCATTAAGAGGATTAATAGGAAAAATTTGTTTTGCATATCTGGACGATATAATAGTTTTTGGAAAAACCATGGAAGAACATAATCAAAATTTGATAATACTCTTCAATCGACTGAGAGATACAAATTTGAAATTACAGCCAGATAAATGCGAATACGTGAAACCTGAACTCGAATATTTGGGACATGTTATTACACGTGACGGAGTAAAACCCAACGTAGAAAAATGCAAAGCTGTAAAAGAATTCCCCATACCTAAAACACCTAAGCAAATTAAATCATTTTTAGGACTCGCAGGATACTACAGAAAATTTATCCCGAAGTTTTCATCCATAGCTAAACCTTTGACTGACCTAACCAAAAATTATCAGGAAAACAAAAGTGGACCAATAACATGGACGGATAAATGTCAAGTAGCATTCGACACGTTAAAGAATATCCTCACGAATGATCCTGTATTAAAATATCCGGATTATACGAAAAAATTTGTATTAACGACTGATGCCTCAAATCAAGGACTAGGAGCTGTATTATCACAGGAAGGACACCCATGCGTTTATATATCGAGGACGTTAAATAAAGCCGAAACCAACTACACGACAACAGAAAAAGAACTACTCGCTATAGTTTGGGCAGTTAAACGATTCAGACAATATCTTTTAGGAAGAAAGTTTACAATAAAAACTGATCATCAGGCATTAAAATGGTTAGCTAATAAACCAGACCCTGCATCGAGGTTATTACGATGGAGACTTAAACTCGAAGAGTATGAATTCGACATCGAATACGTAAAGGGAAAACATAATGTAGTAGCTGACGCATTGTCTAGAGAAGCACATATGGAATTACCTGAGGACTACAACAAGGACAAGACATTTAACAACGAACTCATTTATCACATTGAAACAGATTCGTACGGGAACAACCAATATATAATTACCAGCAATATTGAGCAAACAGAATTTAAAATCAAACGAATAGCTCGGAGAAACACTTACAAACAGAGTAAAACAGCCCCTAATAAACTTAAATCAATGATAGACAATGTTCAGAAAGAATTCAAAACTATGAGCACCACGAATGATGAAATAAATCATGTGAAGAAAAGTCAGGAAACCCCTGAAAGCCGTAACCAAATTAATTACAACTTAAGACCAAGAGACTCAAACGCTATGAAAGATTTAGAGAGTTTCAGTGACGAAGACGAAACGAATCAAGACGAGACTTCAGATCAACCCCAAATTGATTTAGGCGTAGAACTGCCATATGACTATTATCAATACTCGACATACAAGTTGTTTAACCCCAACAATTTGGGACACCTTTTAAAAGAGAAACCCAATGTAAAAGGAAAACACTGGATAAAAATCACCCAACCGACAAATAATAAACCTCAAAGTCTCTACTATCAGATTCTTAATAAAGTAAGATCCAAGCTTACCATCAATAAAATCAAAGGAACTAAACATGTTAGGATATTTACAGATGATGTAATGACCAAAGCAGAGAAGGAAGAGATTTTATCGATATTAAGATTCTTTAGTATCAAAGACCACGAAACACAGTATGAATATTGCTTTTCGACCTTCAAGGAACCTGACTACATAGACAAAAAGAAAATAATAGCAGAAAGCCACGGTACTAACCTAAGCTCACACTTTGGAGAGTATAAAACTATACAAAGAACAAAAGAACACAGGGAATGGGAACGCCTCGAAGAAGACGTAAAACATTATATTAAGAACTGTAAAATATGTCAAAAATTTAAAGCTGTGAGAAATCGGAACATTGCTCCTGCTATTGTACCCGAACTGCCAGATAAGCCCTTTGAAAAAATTGCGTTAGACATATTCGGCCCACTACAAAGATCGCGTTCAGGGCATGAATATATCCTCAGTATACAAGATTGTCTAACTAAGTACATTGTATTATGCCCACTCGAGACAAAATCTAGCTCGGAGATCATCCAAACATTAAACGATGATTTTATAATGATCCATGGATCCCCTGATATCATTTTAACAGACCAGGGACAAGAATTTAATTCAAAATTAATGAAGGATTTCGAACAATTACACGGTATTTCGCATATCAAAACTACCGCATTCCACCCTCAAAGTAATGGGAGCATTGAAAGAATGCATTCCCTTCTTAAGGAATCAATAAAAACCATGTGTGAGGGACAGATAGACAATTGGAAAGATATATTGAAATTGGTAGCCTTCGCTTATAACAGTTCGGTACACAGTGCAACTGGATATCGACCTGACGAATTGGCATTTAATAGAAAACTTAAAAAGCCATCAAGCCTACCTCATAAAAAATCATTGACTTATGACGATTTATTAAAGAAGTGGACACATACGCACGACACAATACTCTCAGAAGCACGCGAACGTTTACAATTGAAACAAGAACAAACAGCCAAACGATTAAACGAAAGTAAAAATAAACTGGATTTTGATAAGATCAAGACGGGACAGAAAGTTTACCTTCACAACGAAAGTAAAAAACATAAGTTAGACCTCGAATGGTTAGGACCATACGAAATAATAGAAATTTACAGAGATAAGTCAAACCTTAAGATAAAAATCGATGATAAAGAAAAAATAGTCCACCTAAATAGAATAAAGTTATTCTTTCCAGATGACGAACATAATGAAGACATTGCTGATGACAACGATCACGCTCATCGCAATTAACAGCGCTTTTACTATCGAACAGGTAACCTTCTCAAACACTTCATTCATAGAAGAATATCAGGCATACGTAGTGACCTATAGTGAAGAAATGAGGTTCTCAATAATTATCGACCTTAGGAGGATTTATACAGCCTATAAAGAAATCGATAAACTAGCTGACCAATATGTAGAACTGTCAGATGATGTCCAAGAAAAAATAAACCCCATCAATCTGAAGGTCTATAAATTGAGGAAGCAAGTTCAACTGTTAACAACCTTAAATCCTGGGATTAAAGACGATGATCACGTTTTAGTAAACAACTGACAACGAAGAAAATAAAAAAGCTAAGAGAGAGATTTGAAGACGCTATGCCATACAGAACATGGGGAACAATAACACCAACCCTCAGTGGATACACCTGTTTACAAAGAGATGATATTATATATGACCTGCAGACGAAATTCTTACAACTCAATAATATTAAAGACACACCGGAAAATCGTAATAAAGTAATACCCACGCTCAAAAACTTAAAGGAAATAACCGAATATATCACAAAAACAGGAAATCAAGACCTGGTTGTTGCGTGCGATATATTGACTCCTAGACGACGCAGAAGAGGAGTTTGTAACTTTTGTGGTAATATCCAAAAATTCCTATACGGAACTGCTACTAGCGATGACATAGACAGGATCGACGATAACATTCAAAATGTAACGGATTCAGTAAACCTCATTAAAACCTCAGTTCAGAAACAATCAGCAGTTATTCGTAAATTAGCTACCGAAACAGGAGAACACATCAAAATGTTAAAACAAGCGCAATTCCGAAGTATGTACCTAATATCTCTCATGTCGTGCATAGATACTTTACTATTCGATATAAATAATGTAATACTAGCTATTGAAACCAAAAAGATTCTACCTCAACTAGTAGAACCGGAAGTCATTTTAGACATGATCGATAAACTACTAAAGGAATCAAACGCCGACCATGTGTTCAATTATTACAACGAAACGCGAGCGCAACACTTCATAGATATCGCCGACAAAATAATACTGTTCAGAGGCAGCAATCTCATCTTCGAATTAACGATCCCTAAACTAGAAAATAATCAGTGGAAATTGTATAACGTCATACCTATCCCAAAGATTTACAATAATACATATGTCGTCGCTGCTCCAAAATATTCCCACTTGTTAAGACAAGGGAGCAACTATATGATAACTAATGAAATTGAGATTATGCGAATGAAGAAGATTGATAATTACTATGTTACACACTATAAGCACCCGATTTACGATAGAATCAATAAACCAACGTGTCAAAGCGACATCAAACAATGCGAGCTAAGTAAAATCAACGTCACCAACATGAGCTATATCTCATTATACGATAATCGCGGAGTGTTGTTAATACCGAACATTGAAAAACCAGTTCTGGTACTTGTAGAATGTAAGAACTATAGAAGCGAAATTTACATTAAAGAAGTGACACTGTTGAAAACAACGGATAAATGTACGCTAATGCAAGGCAATACCAAAACAATCCTGAATGGAATTCCGAAAGAATATCGATTGATAAATCCGAGTCTAACGCACTTGGCAATAAACTTTTCACAATTAGTTATGCGTATAAAAGATGTGCCAAACCAGATAGACACTACTTACCTAAAAAATATTGGTCAAGATCTAGATGACATCAGCAAAGACATAGAAAAAGCCAGTATCATACTTAAACACGACGAATTTTGGAAAACCATGAATGGATTACTCGATAAGCTCATTAAAATAGGTTTGCCATCATTAGGAATAACTGGTATATTGTTTGTACTATTGCGATGCGGAGCTGTAACGCCCGTCCTTAAATTTCTCAGAAACGGACTCTTCAAATGTTGTTGCCCCAGAGCCAATAAGAAAATTAAGAAATATGAGAATAAAGCGAAAATAGAACTGCAAAAACGTCAAAAACAACTAGAATACTTGACAGAACGGCAAGAACAATCAAACCTATCGGGAGCCCCGAAAAATATTGTAGCGGAACCAAAAGAGATAAGACCTTCGACATCTAAATTCATTATCGCCGAAGTTCAATCTAACTTGGGGGGTGTTAAGCCAACCGCATAAATTGCCTTAATTAGAGCAAATACTTTATTCTCATATCCATAGAATAAGAACAAATATAAATACAAAATAAAAATATATGCTCATATATTTTTTCGTTAATATAACTCGCTATGTCTCATGGCTTGCGTACGTGACCAAGCGACCAACGCGCAAAGCAACTTTGTCTAGGATTAAGTATCGATATTTCTCGGCCTGCATATGCGCCCGAGCTCTCAACGTTTATATAAATATTTTATAAGATTAAATTTTATTGCGCTTCGCCTTCGGCGTGAGTCCGTTGTCCAAAACCCTTGAAACACTGCGGACTGAGTCAGACTAACGCGTGGGAATATATACTTATCGATGGGTCCCACGGATGCATTCCTAGAAATGCAGTCACGTAAACCCTTGCCCCACTATCGCTATCCGACAAATATCGGCCCTGCGTAGCACGGGACTGACGACCTATAAGTCAGAATCGTGAAATCACTGTTACGAAGAGGTTCTCTCTTAAAGACCTCGACTGTTAGCTGCTACGCTAGCGATACGCCGTACAGTACACGGGATAACACGCGCAAGTTTTCATTAAGAAACTCCGTAAATTACGCGAACGCGTTTGTTGTAACGTTTAAACCATCGCGCTAATAAACCGGAAGAGTGTTATCCGCATCCGAGTTAAAATAACATCGATGTAACGAACTGATATAAGTGTAATTAAATCATTGACACAATTAACTCGTGATCTTCTCCTTTGTGTTAACCTGAAGACACCTTGTTCCAAATCCTGGCAAGCTCTGATTCTTCACCAGTTTCGCATCGTACTCACCAAGGTTCGTCCTCTTTCTGTAAAGACGTCGACTGTTTGTTATAACAGGAGTCCCAAGGAAAGAGACCTTTGATCAACATTTCGGCAAGTATAAAAATACACGTGAAACTCATCTCACTTCCAATATTGGTCCTGATTCTGACATCGAGGAAAGACTGCGCCGTCGATAAAGACACCGTTGGGCTACAGACCTATTGTTACGCGTATTACCATTCTGACACGTAATACAGCCCTGGAAAGGCTTCATCAAAAACTTAACCTGGCGATTCGAAAACCAGAGGTTCTTTATAAAGACGCGTTATCTTGTGATGTGTATTTTGCACAAGAACAGAGTTTATAACGAACGCTAGTTGGATTCGAGTCATCGAGCCATTTTGCGTAACACGATCGCGACACCGCTCGCGCCTCGCGATCACGATTTCTCGAGCATCGACCACGCACCCGAACCAGACGAGTGCGCACGCTCCCGTATACCGAGGCAAGTGCAGTGACCTTATGCCTTTGCTCTTTTATTTATTGTCGCATACTCGGGGAGTGTGCCATATATACGCGCGTTCACGTGCGCAAAGGCCTGAACGGTTCGCTCGCTCCGTGCCTCGAGCAACGCGTCCGCCTTTTCGCAACACACACACACACATGCAACCTTACAATATTGCCTATATACATCGCATACCTCGCAAATGCGTCTCATAAATATGTATAAACATTGAAGCAAAAATGCGCACATTTAAAATGCAATATACAATTTAAAAAAAAACCGAACTGCGCCGTACAAAACCCAAAGTAATCATCAACAAAAATCGATCGAAAAATCAATCACTAAATCGAGGAAAAAAATAATCAAAGCAAAGTAACAATTTCGCCGTGCGTGCGCGGGGCTTTTCGAAGGTCCCCTGAAGAATGTCGGACTACACGCGCCGCCGGGGGGGGGGGGGTGGGGGGGGGGGGCAGACGCGTCGAAGTACCGTTTCTGATCGAGAGAGACGACCGTTCGAGTCCCTCTAGTTGCAGTTCCTTTTCGTCCAACTTTTTTCTTTTCTCTCGTTTTTCTTCACTCGTACATTCTTCCATATTGTCGGCTTTTATTCCCTTTCTTATTGTCAATTTTTGCAGCATCAACATGCAATCGAATTTTGCGTATCATCATTATTATTATTACTTATAAATGTTATTATAATAATCTATACATTTTTTTATAATGAATTATAAATGTTATAACAATTTGCAAATGTTTATTGTTGTTTTGTTTTTATTGTTATGTTTATTAATGTTTATTATTGTTATAATAAATGTTATAACAATAAAAAATAATAAATTATTGTTATAATAAATGTTATATTAATTTATTGTCAACAATAAATGTTTATTATTGTTATTATTTCGACTTATCGTCTTCAATGATTGATGACACCTGATTATTGTTGTTGTTAAAATATAATAATAATTATTATTGTTATTACAAATAAGCGTGCGACAGTTTCAGACGTCGGATCGATACAAAATGAGCCAACGTCGTTGAGATCGTCGCGGGACGAGTTGATATTGAGCGGTAGCTCGTACGCGGGACCCTCAAGGACCTCGTCGTTAATGAACAATGACGAAATTTTGCACATTCGCACGTCCGAGGCGCAACTCGGTCCGGAACGCACGAGGAGCGCCAGGACGCCCGACGAGGATCGTGATTATGAAAATTTCGGATTCAAAGTGACGAATCCGGACGGTGACGAGCTCGGCTCGAGCTCGAAACACGTCGACCACTTTGACGGCAACAATATCGAAGCGAGGCCCGGAGATTATTACAGGTACGCAGGATTATTCGAATATCGCAAGTTTAGGGTTAAATTGATTTTTTAATTTTTTAATTCGAATTTGTTGAGGTTTGAATATTTTGGCGGAAAAATAGTTGAGGACATTGAGGGGATATGAACTGGAATATGGGGTATGTATCAAGGACGAAGAACCCTGTACAGATGGAAGTTAAAAAATAAAAATAAATAATAATTTTAAAGAATTTTAAAATATAAAAAAATATGAAAAAATAATTATAAAAAAATGAAAAATTAATAAATAAATAAAAATAGGTGAGGAGATTGAGGGGAGGAGCGAAATATTGGTGAATTTTGTTGGAAGAAATTAACTTTTGTTCTCGCTAACGGAGCTGTTGGTTTTTTTGACGTTTTTTCTTCTCGCACTTTGGCACTTTGGCAGTGAAAGAAAATTTATGATGAACGGCGTACAAGTTTGGAAAACAATTATCGACTGACAATTTTTTTCATTATTTCGCGACAAGTTGAGGATTTTTTTCAAAAATTTTGGAATATTTTTCAAAGATTTTCGATTTTTTCTGAATTATTTCATTAGTTTCCAAATTATTTTATTATTTTCCAAAATTACTTGATTTTTTTCAAAGTTATTTGATTTTCCGAGACATTATTTTATGGATTCTTTTTTAAAATATTTTATTAATTAAAAAAATTATCTTTTTCATTATTTTTCAAGTTATTAGATTGATTTAGTAGGCTTTGGCAGTAAAATAAATTAATGACGAAGCGGCGTACAAGTTTTTTCTATTTTGCATCGTTAGATAATTTTTTTTCGATTTTTCAAATTTTATAAAAAATATTTTATTTTTCTCTAAATTATCTGTTTTTTTCTCTGAATTATTTGTTTTTTTTTTTCAAAATTATTTGATTTTTCGAAAAATTCTTCCATTGTCTCTTTTTCAAATTATTCCATTAATTTTTTTCTTTCCTTTATTTGTCCAATTGATTTTGATGATCATTTGATTGATTTAAAAAAATGTTACATTGCGAAAAACAACTCAATTGTTTCTCAATGTATTAAATCACAAAGTCGTTTTTACCAAAAAAAATATGAATGTAATCTGATCGATGATCGTGAAGAATAACGCCGACGAAGAGTGACGAGCTGCCGTCGGGGGAAGGACGGGGGGCTCCGCAGGGACGAGATCCCTCGTCGGAGCCCCGTCAGCCGCTCGGCTCTACGACGCGGGACCAACGAGATCCCCGTATCATCGATCATACGACGAGAAAGGGCCGTCAAGACGAACCGAGGACCTTTGAGGCCAAACGGCCGGGAGCACCGGTTCTCCAGACCCTCGCGCCCGGTACCAACAGGCAGGCGAATCCCGACATTCAGGACATAATAACCGGGATCGTGAAATTACTGAACGGGAACGTTAACGTGGCCGCGAACACCGTCAGGCCCCATAAACCCGTTCAAGCCACAAGGTAAGCCCGTCATTTCTCGAACTTTTTTTCGAGAATCTCAAAAATAAAACAAAGCATGCACGAAGAATTTTTTTGTCGAATTTTCCGAATTCCCAATTCATTTTTACAATGTTTTTCCTTAATTTTCACTTACGTTGTTTATTTAATCGGTTTGGGTTTTTTTTTAAATATATTTTTGCGAATGTTTTATATTATTTATTTATTCACGTGTTTATTTGTTCGTATTTTTATAAAAAAGAATAAACAATCGAGGCCCACCGAGGCTCTCGGATTTGCCACCGTTGCCGCCGGACTTCGACACCCCGGGAATGAATCCGCCGCCCCCGCCACTGCCACCGAGCCCCGAGCATCCGTATCCCTTCGAGAAGCCGCCCGCGCCCGAGCGACCCTCCATCAATCAGCTGCCGCCCGAGAGGCCCTTGAGGCCCTTTCTCAACGGGGGTGGGTCCTCGGGCGAGGGGATCGTTTCCCAAGGCAACCGGCCGTGGAATCGTCCGCATAGACCAGGTGAGTGAGCCACTAGAGCGCGCACTCAAAAGCGCGAGAAAGACCGAGCTTTTGTCACGAGTATGAGTGCCTTTTTTTTCTCGCCAAGGTGGAACGAGACGTCCGGTGCCCGCTTACAAGCCAATGCCACCGCAAGAAACGAATTACCACGAGAACGAGCACGTACACGTTGGTAAGCCGTCCGAGCGTCCGAACGGCCTGAAGCCGACGTCGCCGACGAGCCCCGACGGCCACGCGAACGTCACATTGTCCTCGAAGATTTCGGAAACGACGAGAAAGCCACCGAAGTACAGACCACCGTTGAAGGACGAGAAGATTCAGTCGGAGAACACGCTGATACTCGGTGCGGATCCGCGGCCAATACCGATACCCGACAACTCGGACGAGGACGATAACTCGCCCGGAACGCCCGCGAGCCCGACCCGAACGCATTACTCGTCGAGGCGACGTCCCGACGCTTCGAACGCGACCACACAGAGCTCGATAGCCCGAGAAACGAGCGAGTTATCGGTCGCACTCAAAACGCCGATTTTGAGTGCGACGTCTAGCGCCCGTCCGGTGCGTCCGAGCGTAACGAGACTCGAGTCAACCACCGACACGGCCACTCTCACGACATTTATGATCGAGACGAGCTCGTCGATACAGATTATCGAGCCGAGCCGCGTACAAAGCACGGAAACGCGACAGACCAGCACTCAGTCGTCGGCGAGCGACAGCGCCGCGCCGGATATCCCGAGCACTCATCGACTCGAACCGAGCCGATCTCCCGTCGAGAACGTCAATTCGGTAACGAGTTTCGCCGCGACTGAGCGACTGTCATCCACGAGAACTCAGACACAGGCGAGCGCAGCGCCACCGTTGAACACTCAACAACGACAACCCTCGAATAAGAATACGGAGACCTTACCGAGCACACGGATCGATCACGAGCGTTACTCTTATCGCCCGAGGCCCGGTATCGTCCTCGACGATACCCTCGATTATACCGGAAATCCCGGAATCGTCACTCAACGACCTTACGCACCGCCGAGACACCCCCAGATCGGCGATATATTCGACGTAACCGTCTCCGCGGTTCAAGGCCCCGGCGGTGGCTCCGGTGAGCTTACGCACTCAAATACACCCACTCGCAATTATCCCGAATATATACATTAATACATACGTACACTCAGCAAAAAAATTTACGGAACGGAATATATAAAAAAAATACAGTGATCTTCGAAAAGCCGTAACTCCGTGAAAAATTGTCGTACCGGGGGGGCAAAAAAAGCATTTTGAAGCTCGAAATGTTTAGTTTAAGAATCTTGGGGACAATTTTTTTTTTCAGTACCACGCTCGGCGCTGTCATAAGAAATAGCGGGAAGAAAAAAAATCGAAATTTTTTGTCTTTTCAAAACCGTCAATGAGCTCGACAAAAAAAATTCCTGGCTTGATCAATGATGGGGTCATGGAGCGTGGTTCTTTAGCTTCGATTTCGTTTTTCTTACTCCTTGTACGACTATTCGTTGCTGAGATATCGCCGATTGAATGAAAAGTCAGCTTTTTTCTTTGATCAACGATATCTCACGAAGTGATGATCGTACAGCGAGCGGAAGGTGGGTTTTGGAAACTTGGATGAATCCGCTACAAGCGCCTTTTGGTATTTTAGACGAATATTTTTTTTCTCTAAGCTTAATATTGATTTGAAAAAGTACAAAAATATGACTTTTTCTGCCGTTTTGGAAAATCCAACGCCACTTTGCAAATATTGCGAAAATGACCCATGTTTCTTTTTTTTTTTTTTAGCCCAATACATGCCCAAAAACCCTGTGAATTTTCAAATCGATCGGTCGGACCGTTTTTTTTACGCGATCGTCAAAGTTTTGTCAAAAATTAAAGGAGCACTTTTGTTGCTCTTTGAACATCGGGTAATGAAGATTAAGACGAAAAAAAAAAGAATTCGACGTTTTTCTCACAATTTCGCATTATCTACTCATCAAATGTCAACAAAACATTCAAAATTCAAGAAAAAATCTGTATTTCGAAGAAAAAAAAAAACAAAATTTTGATTAATTCTTCAAAATTCAGTTTTTTTCAAAAATTTTGAATTTTTGAAATTTTTTTTTGAAAAATCAAAATTTTGAAAAAAAAAAAGATTTTTGAAATACAAATCGAAATATTGAAAAAAAAATCAATTTTTTTTCGTTCCGATATTCCGATTTTTTCTCAAATTTCGAATTTTTTGTTGAGCGTATAAATATTTTGTATTATTATTTTCATTTGCAAATTTTTGCGACAGGCGAGAGCCTGTCGCAAAAAAAAAAACAAAATTTTGATTAATTCTTCAAAATTCAGTTTTTTTCCAAAACTTTGAATTTTTGGAAAATTTTTTTGAAAAATCAAAATTTTGAAAAAAAAACAAGATTTTTGAAATACAAATCGAAATATTGAAAAAAAAATCAATTTTTTTTTCGTTCCAATATTCCGATTTTTTCTCAAATTTCGAAATTTTTGTTGAGCGTATAAATATTTTGTATTATTATTTTGATTTGCAAATTTTTGCGACAGGCGAGAGCGTCAGAGTTCCGGTGAACGTGCCGAGCGACGTTATTTTGACGACCGCCGTCGAGGGCCAGGGCTTCGTTAGTATCGACGGTAAGAGAACTTATCTAAATCTATTCGACAATACGGATCACCCAGGCACGCCGAGCAACGTTGTCCAGCCTCAACCCACGAGGACCCAGGCACCACCGATCGTCGGCACCGGGTAATAATCGCAATTACATCTTTATTTATTGTAACAACAGCAATAATAATTATCACGAAGATCGGTGCAATAATAACCGTAACAACAACAATAATAATAATTTTAGTATTTCATAATAATATCGATAATTTACTAATAATAACAATTACAATACTTTCGTAATAATAATCATAATTATTTCATTGTGAGTATTACTTATTGTTATCAAGATGATTTATTAATGCAAATAAAATTATTTGTAAAATATTTTTCATTTTTTCTGTGCTGTTGTTTTTCGTTATGGTAGTAATAATAATAATTATTATTATTGTTATTATTATTGAGGTTTGTTATTGTTATATAATATAATTACAATTACAATACTTTCATAATAATAATCATAATAATTTTATTGGGTTTGTGTGGGTTTGTTTGGCTTTGTTATCTTAATAACTTGTCAATACTGAACTTGATAAAATCATCTTAATAATTGATTAACAAATTATTAAGCCGATTTATTAATGCAAATAAAATGATTTGTAAAATATTTTTCATTTTTTCCGTGATGTTATTTTCGTTATGGTAATAACAATAATAAAAAAATATTATCATTGTTATTATTATTGAGGTTTGGGTTTGTTGTTGTTATAACCGCTGTGGTTTTTTTTTTCATTTTTCTGTAATCCAATTTTCGTTATGACAATGATAATTATTATTTTCGGTTGAATTTGTTATCATAATTGGTGCTGTGGTTTTTGTTGATAGAATTTAATTGGTTCTTTTTTTGTTCGTCGATGTTTGCCGTTTTACGCGGAACAAATTAACTTCATAAGATTATCGTTATTATTATTGATATTCATTGTCATTATTATTCTTTTTTGTTTCGTGTGTTTCTTTAGTTTTGATGCGCTTGTTCGTTCTTTGGTGGTATTCTGTGACCGTTTGTTGTTTTTTTTCGCATTTTTTCGGTCCTCTTGGAATTCTTTGTACGTTTTATCGTTTCATTTCTTTTTGTTTTGTTGCTTTTTCGCGCTTTTCTTCTTCTATTGTTTCTCTTTTGATTATATTCTCTACTTTGTTCGTTCTTTTTTCATCCCGTTGCTTCGCTTTGCACAATTTTTTCCCCTATTTTTAGCACTCATTTTTTCACTTTTTTTTGCTCCCGCGTTCCTTTCGTTCTTTCTCTTCTAATTGTTAAATTACTTTTTTGTATTATTTTTTATGCATTTTCCGAGCTAATTTGATCGCTCTTTTTTTGTTGCCGCTTTCGCTTCTTTTTTCATTAAAAAAATTTCCTTCCTCAATCTTTGTTCTTTTTTTTTTGAATTATTAGTTCATTACTTTTTTTTCTTCTATTTTTCGAACTAATTTTTTCGTTTTTTTTTCACACTTCGAATTTAAAAATTATTTTTCTCATCGTTGCTTTTTGCATGATTTTTTATGCATTTTCGCTTCGTTTTTTATTTAAAAAATTTTTTCTTCTTCAATCTTGGTTCTTTTTGAATTGTTTGTTCGTTCCTTTTTTTTTCTCTCTTATTTTTCGAACTAATTTTTTCGTTTTTTTTTTTCTTCGAAATAAAAAATGATTTTCCTCATCGTTAGATACGCGGTAGCGCAGCCGGAAGTGACGCAGGGCTCGTCGCCGTTGGCGCCATCGCTCGCAGCGCCGGGAGCGGCGGGCCCGCGGCCCAACAACGGTCCACCGGCGAGAAACAACAACAACAACAGGCCGGCGACGTACAATCGTCGGACTACGACCCAGCCGCCGGTACGCATCGACACGTGTATAGTCGGTGACGCGAGCACGTGCGACGCGAGCCAGCACGAGGCCTGCGCTACCGTACAGGGGGTTTCCGCATGTCACTGCAAGCCCGGCTACGCGAGACTGTTGCACACGCTGCCGTGCAAACGCGTCGTCAGTATCGTCGTGTCGATGAGGATCGATCGTATCTACGATTGGAAAGTCAAGTGGGACCCGGAACTCGGTGATCGCGAGGCCGAAACTTACAGAACGATCGCGTACGAGGCCAATCGAGCGGTGAGCATTCGTTTTTTTTTTTTTTTTTTTTGGACGAGCTTTTATCAAACTTGACTTTCTGTCAGATGGAAAACGGAAGTTCGATATTTCACTCACTTCACGACTCATTTAGAACTCTGAAATATTGCATACCT
Source organism: Ophion ellenae (assembly GCA_963210295.1). NCBI lineage: Eukaryota > Metazoa > Arthropoda > Insecta > Hymenoptera > Ichneumonidae > Ophion > Ophion ellenae. The sequence goes on along the minus strand of OY723397.1, from coordinate 2,940,265 downwards.
GCATCCACTGAGAAAAAAAAACCAATTGAATAAAAAAAAAATATTTGGTTGATTCAAATGAATGAGATATATGAGATTGTTACAATATTATAAAATATTGGAAAATGTGATTGATTCAAATAACATATTGTTTTTATTTGAAAATCTCACTCTGTGCTCTGAATATCTGCATTATCGTTCGAACAAAATGATATTCTATTGAAATCATTCCATATACAATCCGTAGATGCATGGATGAAATAATTAAGCGGTCGCTACAACATTTTTTTATTTCGTACAAAAATATAATCAATGGAATGAATTATTTTTTCCACTACATCGAAACGAATGCGCCATGAGACGTAAGTTTTTCAATTTGTTTTTGATCTTCAATAAAAATTAGGTTTGGTAAAAAGAAATCGATTATTTTTGCATGAAATTGAAGGCAAACATAATGGATTTTTTTTTACTACACCTAATATGTCCAGTACGAGTTTGAAAGAAATCGGACGATTAGATTTTGAGATATGAAGTACGCCAAATTGCAAAGTATACTTTCGAGATCAACGCGAGAGAAAAATACGCACTGAATCCACTTTTTTCGTATACAATTTTCGTTTAAGGCGTTACGCCCACTTGTAGCGCAAAAAAAAGGCCTTTTTCATGAATTTTTTTAAAGAAAACTACAAAACTTTTTTAATCGATCAATATACCATCTTGAAGAACACATCTTGAAGGACTTTCAGTAATTTTTTTATTGAAAAATATTACATTGTTCAGTGGCAAATGGCCGTCAATGAAATAATGTTTTTATATACACGGTTCGCGGTGACCAACATTGCGGCGAAGTGGATCATCTGAAAAAAAAAATGCGGATGGATTTAGTCAAATATAAGTATAAACTAGTCTTTAATCGAAGGATTTTAAAAAATATTCATTTTTCACAAAATGGCGGACAGTCAAAGTTAATGGTTCGATTTTAACGAAAAAAAAACGGCCGTTTTTTGGCTATAAAACGGCCATTTTTTTCGAAAAAAAAAATCGAACGATTAAAGACTACATTTTTATGTATTAAATAAGCCTGCAAAATTTCAAGAAGATCGCTTCATTAGTGTTCGAGTAATCTTGGTCGCCGACTTCAGAAATGCCATTTTGAGAAAAACGCGTTTAAAGTTTCTCTTTCAACGCTCATATCTCAGTCAATTTTGTTCGGATCGACTTGACATTTTCAGGACATATTCTCAGATACTTATACTTCAAAAAAATGCAATAAAAAAAAATCGATTTTTTCAAAATCGCAAGTGGGGGTAACCCCATAAATGCTTGGGTTTGCCCGACAGCTTCGGTGGTTGTTCATGGTTTCGGGTACGGGCAATATGAGGACATTTTTTTTCTAGAATCCTTTTTTTTTCTCGTTATAAACAATTTAATTGTTACAATGACGATCGTGACGAAAAAGTGCATTTTGTAGAAAAAAAGGTTGAAATAAAAGACAAATGTCTTTTATTTCAACCTTTTTTTCTACAAAATGCTACAAAATTTTTCTACAAAATTTTAATCGACAACAAAAAATGTCTCTTTCCACCAAAATCGTCACAATGTCTCTTTTCACTAAAGTCGTCACAGCTCGGTCAATTTTTGGAATTTTTACAAAATCTTTTAACCAAATCGAAGTAAGAACTCTACGGAATAAGAAAATAAAGTAAACGGAAAATCGATTTTTCGAAATTTCAAGGTCATGCATACCCCTTAATGAAGCTGAATTGATCGAATTTACCAAACATTTAAAAAGTTGAGCGCCCGAATCTTTCATTTATAGTCGCATATAGGTGACTTGGTAAAAACAATTATTTTCTACTTTTTAGTACATTCAATAAAAGCTTGTTTTTTTGCATATTTTTTTTTTATCGTCAAATGCAATTTTCACTATATTGATATTAATTTTTTAATTTCTTTCAAAAATTCAAAAATTTCGACAATATTTCGATGAAATTTTCAGGGAAAAAGCTACGGAACAAAAATATTTATGGAAAATGCACATTTTTGACCCACCTAGGTAGATGTAGCCCGTTAATTCGAACCGTTATTGTTCATCGTGATGATTATTATCGATAAATACAGATCGAATCGGCAATGTCAATGACGCCATTCTCGGACGAGTACATGGGCTCGTCTATCAACGGCGTTTATCAGGGCGACGTTAGCCAGGGTCAGGGCGGCGTTTTCGTAAACGCGACCTTGAAACTCACGTACGAGCCGAGAACGGCCAGACCGTCCCTCGCTGGTGAACTTCAGCGACATCTGCTCGGCGTTATACATCGCAGAAACAACAATATTGGAAACAGCGCCGTATACGTCGACAGCCCGCCGGGATCGATCTCCAATTTGCAAGGTTCCCCTTTGCGATTCCTCATTCGTTTCGTTTTTTTTTCTTCAATTTTCTTCGGGTTATATATTGGTTTTGTGTATATTCGGGTTTTATGCTGCCTTTTTTTCCTGCCTCGTGTTTTATTCGAGTTTTTGCCCTTTTCTTTGTTTTTTATTTTTTTTTCTGCGTTTTTTATTTATTGGTTAATTTAATATTCCTGGGTAGGAGAAAGATAATAATACGATCGTTGTGAATGTTGGATCCTAGATTGATCGAATACGAACAAAACTATTTTTTTGACATTCAGGCCGGTGAACTATGATTTTTATCTTTCATTATTTATCATCTTCACTTTTATCTTATCTTGTATTATCTTATCTCATATTATCTTGTCTTGTACTATCTTATATTATCTATTCTTATGTTATTTTATCTCATATTATCTTATCTTATCTTTAATAACATAAGATAAGATAGTAATACAAAGATCAAAGTAAAGATAATATAAAATAAAATAATAACAAGATGATAGTAAAAATGATTCGACATATGATGAATAACGAGATAAAGTCGAGGATGAAAATAAAAATATCGCGGTGAAATTAAAAGTTGGAAGTCAAGATAAGATAAGATAATACAATATTATCGTATATTTACCTCGATGTATTAGCTCATCTTATCTTGACTTCCATCTTTTAATTTCACCACGATATTTTTATTTTTATCCTCGACTTTATCTCGTTATTCATCATCTTATGTCGAATCATCTTTACTTTGATGTTTCTATTGCTATCTCATCCTATGTTATCTTTACCTTGATCTTTTTATTTTTATCTTATCTCATATTATCTATACTTAGATCTTTTTTTTCTTCTATATTTGATTCGATCTTGATATCCTTATCTTATATTATCCGTACCTTGTTATTTTCGTTTTTATCCTTGACTTTACCACGTTATTATCTTATCTTGAATCATCTTTATTATCATCTTATTATTATCTTATCTTATCTTATCTTATATTATCTTTACTTTGATCTTTCTATTACTATATTGTCATATGTTATCTATACCTTGATATTTGAGTTTTTACCCTTGACTGTGTCTCGTCATTCATGATCTTAACTATCATCTTGTTATTATCTTATCTTGTATTATCTTTACTTTGATCTTTTTGTCATTATCTTATCTCATGTTATCTATATCTTGATATTTGTGTTTTTATCCTTGACTTTGTCTCGTCATTCGTAATCTTTACTATCATCTTGTTATCTTATCTTATCTTATATTATCTCCACTTTGATCTTTCCATTACTATCTTATCTTATGAGATCTATACCTTGATATTTGTGTTTTTATCCTTGACTTTGTCTCGTCATTCGTAAGCTTTACTATCATCTTGTTATTATCTTATCTTTACTTTGATCTTCCCATTACTATCTTACCTTGTTATTTACTATCATCTTGTTATTATCTTATCTTATCTCACATTATCTTTACTTTGATCTTTATTTTACTATCTTATCTTATGTAAGACCTAGATATTTTTGTTTCTTCCTTGACTTTCTCTCGTCATTCTTGATCTTATCTCGAATCATCTTCACTTTCATCTTGTTATTTTTATCTTTTTATCTTTGTCGATGCTTCAGCCCACTGTTATTTACATCAACAGCCATAATAACAATAATAATAATATATTCAACCCTTCAGGGATTCCCTTAGACTCGCTCTGAATATTTTGTCGTTTTTTTTTTTTTTTTTTCCTAAAGATTTGGACGAGTGCGCCTCGAGCGAGCTGAACGATTGTCACTCATCGGCAAGGTGCGCCAACACTTGGGGCGGTTTCAGTTGCGCTTGCGGCCCGGGCCTTAAGGATCCGCGTCGCGACGAGCCGAACGAGGCCGGGCGCGCTTGTCTGACGTGCCCGACCAGTCACTGCAACAATCGGGGCACTTGCTCGTATCAGGGCAATCAGCAGCAGTGCTCGTGCACCGGCAATTATTACGGTGCACAGTGCGAGATCGACGGCGAAGTTTTGGGCGTTGCGATCGGCGCTTCGGTCGCTGCTCTCGTTATCATCGTACTCACCCTCGTGTGCCTCGTCATGTGGAGGTAACATTATTCGTCCTTGCCATAATAACGCTGTTTGCCGTTTTTTTTTTCAATTCAAAACTATACAATTTGTTCGCGATAATTTTTTTAGATAGTTTCAATAATATATTGTTCTTGGCTAACAATGTATCTTTTGAATGAAAAAAAAAAAAAACTTTCAATTTTATCATGTTATTAAAGTCGATAGCGGTTTATTTGGACTAATAAATCCGATTGTTTACACCAAGAATTTTACAATTGAATCAACGAAATTTCATTCAATGACACCAATGATATTGGATCGATGATGTTTTTTTTTCTCGCTGTACGATACGATAGTAATCGGAATAACAGATGGATAATTAATCGAAGGAACAATAATTGCTTGTTTGTTGATACGCACAGTCGAAGATGGTCGCGCGAGCAGAAGGCCGTCGGTTCACCAGTTTACGGATACATGCAAGGCGGAATCCCCGGAACTTTGCCCGGTAAAGATTACGTTTACAATCGTTTTTTTCCTTTTCTTTTTAACTCATCGACCATTTTGCCGAAGGATTTGCTCAATTTTTATTTCTTACCTTCGTCTTTGCTGTTATCAAGTTTATTCTGTTCAACTTTGATTACTCTCAATTCGTTTGGGTTTTTGTCTTGTCTTTTGAGCTTTTTCTATCGTCTGTGACTCGATACTTCCTTTGGTTTAATGCGTTTTATTTTGTTTCTTTTTTCTTTCCGCATTCTTGTTGAATTTTGGCCTCTCATTCGTATGCTTTTTTTTTTTATCTCTTAAATCTCGAATTGTCTTATTTTGTTTGTGATTTTTTTTTTCTTTTCCTTGCGATGCGCGGCAGGGACTCTGGCGAGGGTGGGCTCGGTGGGGACTCTGGCCTCGGTGAAGCAAGGCCCACCGAGTAATTTGCCACCTTACATGTGGGCCCACATAAGCGATCACATGGCGACCGCCAATCTGTACGCGGTGAGTCGTCATTCTCTCGTTGGAATTTATTACAATTTATCTCATTTATTGCAGTCATTTTGTTTTTCGATATTAATTTGATTTATTTCATAAATATGTATATATTTTTTTTTCAAGCAAATTCCTTTGATTTTATTTTATTTTATTTTATTTTAAAAGTTAATTGAATTTATTCCCGTGGTTTTATTTATTTTTTTTTTTAATTAATTTGATTTTTTAACATTTTTATTTCGCTAATTTTATTATATTTATTTTTCGAAATGGATTTTATTCCATCTATTTTCATTTGTATCATTTCTTTGATTTCACTTGATTGAATTTCCTTAATTCTTGATTGTTGATAATTGACAATGCAAAAAACTTAAAGACGGAGCCGATGGGCCCGACGAGGCCGAGCTCGGCGATGTTCGGCTATCCGACGATGAGCGTGCACGGTACACTGAGGCCGGTACCGTTGCCGAGGCTACAAGCACCCCCGCGGCCTCGACAGCGCCACAATCAGCCCGAACCCGACAGCTCGGACTCGGAGCTCCAGGACAAGGATCGCGCCGATCTTATACCCCAGAACAGCGGCTTTCACGTACCGAGGCCAAAGTCCCGATCATCTCTCGCCGTGAGTATCAACACGCGATATTACGATTTATCGAGGCGAGATATATACACCTGGGAGCCGGAAAAACGGCCATTCTTGTGAACTTTTTTCAAGGAAAATTATTTGAAATTTCGGACTGGGGTTTTAATTATCTTAAAGTATATACATTGAAAAATATGTTTAATTTTCTTTATTTAAAAATATACAAGGATATTGTGTGATCCTTGGAGCGTCGTAAAAAAATCCGCGTACACGGTATCGACTGGCGTTTCTTAAAAAATCATCTGAAAAAAAAAACCAAAAAGATTATCAAATTAGATACTATAATCTGGTACTTGTCATAGCCGATTTGGAAAATATCGTTTTTTCGACAAAATGGCGGACGTTTGAACACAAATGGGGATTTTTGGGCCAAAAATTAGTTATTATTTTGACTATAAAACAAAAACTATGTAACGGAACGAAAAAATCCTGTGACAGGTACTAGATAAGGGTGTATAGAATAATGACAAAAAACCTCAAGGCGATCGGTTCATTGGTTTTCGAGAAATTTTGGGTACCGATTTGAAAAAAGTGGTTTTGAGATAAACGCGTTTGAAAATTTGGGAATGAATAAATCATGAAATTTGTCAACTTACATGGAATCATCATTTAAATTCGAAGTAAATCGAGTGAAAATTGATGAAGTTATTTGTCACGCCAATTGGAAAAAAAGCTGTTTCGAGAAGTTTCGACTAGTCGGCCATTTTGTACGTCGAAAAAAAAAATATATATTTGCTGAAAGCTTGATATTCATATTAGTGTAGGAGTAGTAGTGACAGTTTCTTTACTTCTACGGTATTCAGCCTGTATTCAGATATTTGATATTTTTATTTTACCTTTTTCGGTTCTTCTTGATTTTTAAATTCTTCTCTTTATGTTCGTTTACCCTTTTTTTTTTACTCTTGGCGTGGTAAAAGTAGAGTTTCAATCAATCAAATCGAGTTTATTTGCGCAACTTTTTTAACAAGTTTTTTACAAAATGACAAAATTAGAATAACGGAAGTAAATAAGTATGAGAATTTAAAAAAATAGTAGTAGTTTTTTTTTATTTATTTTTACGGTGTTCAGCCTGAATTCAGATATTTTCTTTATGTATTTGACTTTTTTTCAACTCTTGATGTGGTGAAAATAGAATATAAAAACGAAAATTAATAAGTAAAAGAATTAAAATACTCAAAAAAGGAGTAGTAGTGGTAGTTTTTTTTTATTCCTATGGTATTCAGCTTGTATTCAAAAATTACAAAAATTATTACAAAAATATTCAAAATATATTAAATAATATTCAAAAATTACGTAAAATCACTTCTTAATAAACAACAAAATTCTTGAAATAAATCGTCTATTCATTGAATATTTCGAAACTTTTAAAACTTCCATAGCCGAATTATTTCGACGGTGTTCCGATTTTCGGAGTTTTGGTCTTTCGCGTAAAATTCATTCGGAGCTTTGAATGTCTGATCATGCAAAGTTCGGAATTTCAAACCGGCCCCCTTTATTCTTCATGTTTCAATTCTTCTCTCCGTGTTTTTTTTTTTTTCACTTTTTTATTCTTGATGTCATAAAAATGAAGTATGTAACAATAATAAATAAGCAAAAGGGTAGTAGCTGTAGTTTTTTTTTTAATTTCTACGGTTTTAAAATTTTTTTATGGTTTTAAATTAAATTAATTAAATTTCTATGGTTTTTTAAATTTTTATATTTCTATTAAATTTCAGCCTGTATTTAGATATTTAATTTTGTTACTTTACTTTTTCTCGTTCTCTTTTCTTTTTATTTTTGATTTTTCACTTCTCGTTACGCTTTTCACGTTTTTGTTTTTAAAGTGACAAGAATAGCGTATATAACAGAAATAAATAAGTAAAATAATGAAAACAATGAAAAAAGGAGTACTAATGGTAGTTTTTTGTTTCTATAAATAAATCTGAAACAAATTCAGCATGCATTCAAATATTTTAATTTATTTTTTAATTTTACTTTTTCTCATTCTCAAATTCGTCTCTTTATGTTTTTCACTCTTTTTTTCACTCTTGCCACGTTATTTCATTTTTCGCCTTTTTTTTTGTTTGTTCTCGTTTGACCGGATTTTGGCTCGATGATTCGCCGCGCCAGAATCAGAGCGGGATTTATTACGACGTCGAGTACGATCAGGGGGACGCGCAACACTTGTCGAAGAACAACATACCGATGTCCACCTACAGCATGGCAAGGCCCTACTACAGAACGTGAGAAGAAGAGAAAAAACACTTCGCAAAAACATGAGAAGAAACGGAGAGAGAAAAAAAAGGAGTCGTATGAAGGACAAAGTGCGAAAAATAAAAGAGAGGAAAAAAACGAATCTTGCCGCCCGAGGGGATGCACAGTGCAATTATTCCGAAGTGTGACAAGCGAACGACGACAACTACGGAGACGGCGGCCTCGAGTTTAACGGGCGCGAGGAAAAAACAAAAGCGAAGAGGGGCAAAATAATAGTGGCCGATGTGGTAGTTTTTTGGAAATTGTTTTGTTTTTCCTGTCTTTTCGTTTGCTTTTTTTCGTTGGGAAAATAAGAAGGTGGGAACCTAGCTCAATATATTTTATTATCGAGGAAAAAGAGACTAAACGAGCACCGTCGTTTTACACATATACATATATATATATATATATGCAGGATGTTTCGCGCATAGAACGACGCATTTTTTTGAGGTCATCGGGCCGTTCGTTTGCTAATTTTTTCACCCTTCGACCCTTGTCCCAAGGGTCACGGTAATTAATAGATGATTTTTTTCTTCGTTTTTAAATGGAACACAGTTCCATTTTACCAACATCGATATGATCCTGACAGCTCCGAAAAAGCAACATAAAAAAATACCGAAATTCGAGCATCATTTTTCGTTGCAACAAATGTGGAATTTAAAATCTTCAAATGAAAAACTGAACATTTTTTTAAATACGACTCAAAATTCATTTTCACTCAACATTGAAATATATATATATATATATATATATATATATATATATATATATATATATATATTTCAATTCTTTCTTAAAATTGTTTTCCGCGTATAGCGTGAACGCGTTTTTTTTTTCGAGAAAAAAAAACTAAAAAAATGGTTCAAAAATAAAAGAATCTTTTTACAAGATAAAAAATAAAAGTATTCCAGTAATTTTCATAGCCTGAATCGGTCAAAGAATTTTGTATCGCTGAAAATAATTTTCGGGAATTTTTTTGGAAGAAAAGTACTCAATTAAATGTTTCGGAAAATTAAGAATATATTTGGCTACATTTAACCTATATTACATAATTTTTTCATAGAAAAATATTGAGATCCAAGCGACTTATGCGCTGCGTTCGGAGGCGCCATAAAAAAAAAAAAGTTCCTCCACTGCTGACATGATTTCGGCCGATTGAGTAGCTGAAACCGGAAAAGGAAAAAAATTTCGTTAAACTGCAAGGTATTTCCTGTACAATGACGTAGGATTTTCGAAAAATATCAAAATCCAACGAAATGGCGTAGTTATGAAAAAAAAAGTCTGTTTTCTTGCCTATAAAATGGTCGTTTTTTTCAATGCCGAATCGTCAATTTTCATCCAATCAAAAATATCCAACGTCATTGTAGAGTAAATATATTCAAGAGCACTCAGTTCGAATTTCAAGTCAATCGGATAATTGCTCTTTGAGTTACAATGTCAGCAAATTTGAAAAATCTCATTTCGAGAAAAAACGCGTTTAAAGATTTAACTATCGTTTTTCGCAAGATAAAATGATGAAAGTAGAAAACTTGAAAGTATAAACTGTCGAAAAAGGCAACGAAAAAATCGAAATTATGCAAAAAATCGAAATTTTGGAAAATTTTACGGTGTCAAGATCCCTTAATTACCGTGGCACTTAGGACTAGGGTCTAAGGGTAAAAAAACTAGCGAATGAGCCCCCCCCCCCGCAATCTCCCAAAAAGTTGTGCCGGTCCATGCGCCAAACACCCTGTATATATATATATATATATATATACACGCTTAATTTTAAATATTTAATTGGATATACGTATAGTTTAGGTGCGTGTATTTTAGCACGAAGAGAAGAAAAAAAAGTATCAATGTTATTTATGAATGAATCGAGTCTCTTCCTCTCTCTCTCTCTATCACTTTCTCTCTAGTGGAACAAGTCGCAGGATCAAGACAAGGAACATATAAACGAAGAATAGTATCGTCTTTCTTATTTCATCTTTTTTTTTTTCACTTTCCTCGGTCATTCTTTCATTTTATTTTTTCTTCTTTATTCTCGTTTACTTCACAACGACGAAACAACAAATCGTTTCGAGCAAACGTTCGCCAACAATTCTCCCTTCGCGTTCATCATCCTCCTGCTCTATTTCTCTGCAATTAGATATTTCATATCTATATATATATATATATATTTCCTTGTCGCAAATTTTAAATACAATAAACATTTGAAGAGTCAACGCGGTCGGGTCATCGTCCATTCCCATCTGATTTGTTTCTTCTTCCTTGTCGCAATAGATTTTTTTTTTGTTTTTTTTTTTCTTGTCATCGATTCTTAATTCGCCTCGGGACAAAAAACCGTAGCCCGAATGAGCAAAAAAGCGAAATATGAGAGTAAAAAATTACAACGACGCATATTTACGATGAAGTGCAGCTTTTTTCGTATTTTTTTAATATTGTTTTTCCCGATATATATATATATATATATATATATATATATATATATATATATATATATATATATATATATATCGGTTCGTGTATATATTTTCCGATATTGGGACATCGGTGTTTTCGAAGCGAGGCGTTTTGCCGTTTGACAAAGATACAAGAAAAAGACGCCGACGATTATAAAAAACATTGTGTACGTATATATGTGTGTGTGTATATATATATATATATATATATATATATATATATATATACACACACACACACGTGTGTGTATATATATATTTTATATATATATATATATATATATATATATATATATATATATATATATAAAATATATATATACACACACGTATCACCGACTAATAAGATCGTCACCTGATCACAATGGACCCATGGGGACATCATCTCTCTTCCAATATTTTGGTTACCTATATATATATGTATAATGTATAATAAATACGAAATACTGTTAGTTAAAACGGTATGACTTTTATACGTGTACGCAATTGTTGGTGGTTGTTCGTTTTTTTGTTCTTTCCTTCTTTTTTGTCCCCTATCATCGTGTGTGATTGACGAACAAGGTGCGAGAGGAGGAAGATGTCGAGGAGGAGGAGGGGAAGGTGAGTAAGGCGGTACATTCGAAATCTTGTTTTTTCTCATTCGAGGGAGATCCTTTTTTTTGCGATCGCGCAGAAACGGTTTGTGATCCAACGATAGCTTTGTGATCGTAGATTGTATTTTGTGATGACGAAGAATTTTTCGTGACGACAAAGTATATTTTTGTGATCACAAAGTATTTTGTGCAATCGCGCAGTAGTATTTTGTGATCACAAAATATTTTGTGCAATCGCGAAGTATTATTCTGTGATCACAAAGTATTTTGCGCAATCGCGAAGTATTATTTTCTGATCACAAAGTATTTTGTGCAATCGCGGAGTATTATTCTGTGATCACAAAGTATTTTGTGCGAATCGCGAAGTATTATTTTGTGATCACAAAGGATTTTTGAGGCATCGCGAAGTATTATTTTGTGATCACAAAGTATTTTTTTGTAATCGCGGAGTATTTTTATGCGGTCACAGGATTACGAAGTAAGTTTTTGCGATAACAAAGTCATACGTGTAATCGCCAAGTATTATTTTGTGATCACGGAACATTATGGTGATCACAAAACAATATTCTTCGACTACGAAAAATACTCTGCGATTACAGAAAATACTCTTCGAACACAACTAATACTTTGCGATCTCAAAAAACATTCTGTGATCACAAAGTATTTTTTGTGATTGCAGAGTATTTTTTTTTGGTATCACAAAGTATTTTTGTGGTCACAAACAATTTCTTTGTAATGTCATATTATTATTTCGTGATCACAGAGTTTTATTCTATGATCACAAAGTATTATTTTGTGACCCAAAAGTATTTTTTGTGATCACAAAGTATTATTTTGTGACCCAAAAGTATTTTTTGTGATCACAAAGTATTTTTTTGTGACCCAAAAGTATTTTTTGTGATCACAAAGTATTATTTTGTGACCCAAAAGTATTTTTTGTGATCACAAAGTATTATTTTGTGACCCTATAATATTTTTTGTGATCACAAGGTAATTTTCCTTACCACTAAATGATTTCATCATGACAAAGTCGTCCTTGCAATCGCAAATCCATTCTTTAAAATCACAAAGCTGTTTTTCCGTGACTAAAAATTGATCATTATAATCACAGAGCCATGGCCGTGATCGCAATTCCTCATACCTTGAATTATACTTGAAAAATCACGTTTTCTTTCTTATCTTTGCCTCGTGATCGACAAAACCAAAACGCGCTCTTGGGATAAATATCTCGAATGAAAATATTCGATCGGATCGTAATGTTGTCGCGTGTACATGCAAGATCATACAAGGTGTGTCGGGCGTCAAACACGACGTACGTACCGACTGGAAACATGGAGAATTATATATTTATATGTATACGTGTGTAAGTTACGTGGGGTTCAATAAAATGCACGCGATTCACAACGTTACAATAGAAAGTTGATAAAATGTCGAGTGAGAAATATTGGAAGGCAAAGAGTGAATGAACTGTTTGGTGCTTGCGCGAGTCCCCACGACGCGGCCTATCCACCTATAATTCTTATTATTATTATTATTATTTAATTTTCTTTTCCGCGCGACCACCAGCGAGAATACGTAACGTTTTCTATTGCCGTTATTTCCAACTATTAATCGCGTTCGAACGTTGGCGGGGAAAAAGTGACTAGATTTGAATCGTTTTTTCTTTAGCGTGGGACATCTGTGGGCGAATTTACGAAGCTTCTCGATTAAGCCGGTAACATACCGATAGTGCAACTCGCGGCCATTTTGCGGCGTTCGGGCGCCATTTTGTAGTTAAATTCGCGGCAGCCCCTCCATTCGATCAAATAAGCGATCGATCGTTTTCTCTTTAACTCGTATATATATATATATAAAATGAAAAATTAACTAACCTAAAATTAACGCGGGCAAACGATCGAAAAATCGCACGAACATTATCTAAACACAAGTCTAATTGATTCGTTTTTTTTTCTTTGCTTTCTGTTCTGTTCTTTTTTTCTACTTCTTCTTCTCTTTTCGTTGTCAAGGTTTCATACGAGGTTTTTACCTAGAAAAATATATTCGTTGACTCGACGGTCGTGGTTTTCGATGTTGAAAATTGGTCATTTTAATAATTCATATATATATACATATATGTATGTATGTAGAGAGCGCTACTTTTCCGGGACGAGAGAATCTTTCCCATCATGCTACTAAGACGAGAGAGCCGGTTAACCTAACCAGCTCTAGATGACGTTAACCCACGTGGTTTCGCGTAGTTTAAACATTTTTATTTTTATTTTCCGTTGCCAACGCACGAGCACGTAAAGAACAAACACGCTGGTGGCGCGCGCACCATCTCGCGATCTACACTCGTAATACAATACGGTACAAACGGTATATATCGTATAGAACAAGAATTGGCAAAGGTATATATATATATATATTTATATATATTCAAAGTAGAAAGTGTAAAGTATCACAAGAATCACAATAATCGTAATTAATAATTACTTGTTTTTTTTGTTATTTTCTCTTTTCTTTTTGTTCTTTTCTAGCCGCGAGCAACAAGTCGCCATTTTGTTTTCTCGTGTTTCTGTTTTGCTTTCAACGAGGGCGCTCGAGACGATGATCTAGTTCGAGGAAAAAAAATCTTGATGCCCTTGTTCGTTATCAGTCTTCCGAAACATCATCGAAAGTGTGTTCGTGTTTGTGAAATAATGCGAGTTATATATATATATATATGTTTTTTTTGTAGGCGAGAGCGATAAAAGTGCAAGCACGCACGAGAGTGAGAGAAAACACTTATGAAAAAAAAAACGAAAACAAAATGCCGGTCATCACGCCGCCATGTTGAATCGGTGGGAATCGTTAAGTGTTTTATCTTTCACCAGAGGCGATTTTTCCGAATGTGAAATTTTCAAAATACTTTTTTCCTTCCGAAAACACTATAACCGAGTTCTGCATTATCGATCGAGCCTTTTCATTTTTTCTTTAAATGGCGGTGTCGATTTTTTTCTCGATCGACGGGTGGTCGGAACACGACGATCCTGCAGGGTAATACATTTAAAAATTGAAATGCGCCTAACGCGACGCGCGTGGAGGCCCATGGGGGGAAAAAGCATGGACGTCGACGCTGGCGAGTGGATTTTTTCGGCTTTGTAACGACTAATTAAGATTCAGCCTGCGGTTTCGTTGGCTGAGCGACAGCTGGATTGACGCTCGGTCGGTAAAATCGATTCACGAGCTGCTTCAGACTCATTATCGCACCCAAACCGGTTCCTTGGTCCATGTTGATATACGTGTCGAGATTATCCTTGCAGGCTAAAACATTTCAGATGTGAGAGGTTATGCACGACTGACGAGAGGAGCAAAGAACATGGCCGCGGAGTATTGGAGTGTGGGATAGTGCGAACAGTGGTCGCCAGGCGGAGTTCCGTTTTTTTCAACATTATGAGAACGAGGGCGTGATATCTTTTGCCAATCTTCGTATATGCTTAGTCTGCGTAAGCGCGTGCCGGTCATTTTTTAGGCTAGTATGCCAGGGACTAGGGCAGTGTTGCCAGATGGTTCTGGCGGCTTCCCCCTAGACCATCGCTGGTTCCCCCTAAAAATCTCCTAAATAGCCCCCACCGAGCCACCGGCCTGAACAGTGCTGTAAATGAAGGGTAATTTTCGCGATTGGTCAAATGACGTCAAATAGCCGTTATTTAAAATGCATTTCCTACTTGTGTATTGAGTATTCTGTTTTGAAACTTGATTGCTGCGATCTGTGCGAGTTATGGATGAAGATGAATACTTTTTTTATGGAAATAATTGTTGTAGTTAGGTCAAACGTATGGTCGGTAAAAACATTTATCTGTAATCTGTCTTTGAGCCTTGGAGGGGATTTATTTCTTTTTGAATTTGCATATTACGAGAATCCCGCTTTTATATTTGTTTATTATTACAATTTTTACTTATTAGCCGAGTAAATACTTTGAACTATTCTATAGTGTAAATTATACTTATTGACGACGGTCCATTCCAAGTCCATTTTACGTATTTTTGCCCCCTGAACACAAATTTACCATTAGTTCCCCCGAAACCCTCAATTTTTATTGAAAAAGGGTGGAAAAATTTGCTAAAATCGATGGTCCCTCTTTGAAATTCTGCCAAAAATCGAAAAATATCCGCAGCACGATGGACGAATTTTAAAGCGAAAGCGATAACGAACAGAATGAGCACAGAGTGGATTCTCCATCGGATTGATACTTATTGCAATGAAGAATTCACTGATGCATGAATAGCTAATTTTCGGCCCCAATTGTCAGGAAATATATCGAGGGTTCCAACATCGCTGTTATTTATATTATTATAAATATTCTCAGAGCTGAAAGTCTTCAACATACGAGCGGTCGGCTTAAAGTCACAGCAATCAACGCTGAGCGTGAGTCGAACGTGCATTATAGCCTCGGCCATTGCGACCGACATTTTGTTTCGTAGCTTGTATCGGTTGGGTTTGAATTATCGTTTGCGTTTGTTTGGACTTACTGGTTTGTTCACGTTCACTCGGAATTGATGCACTTGTGGTTGGTTTTTTTACTTGTTTTGAGAAAAAAAACCTCGGAAATTTATAATCCCCTAAAAATACCCTCACGCTTTAGAATTCTCCTAAAAACTCCCCTACAAATATTTTCCTTCTATTTCTCTCCTCACCAAGGTGAAATACCCCTAAATCTAGGAGGAAATCTCCTAACCTGGCAACACTGGAATAGCGGGGGTGGTTAGTATCAGCTGGAGGTAAAAGTGCATTTGGAAACCGCCAAGTGGCGCCACAGGTCACGCATGCGAGATGCCTATTGGCGAAGGCCGTGAAAGCGGTGCATTCACATGGAAATGTCGTACATTCGACAGGCGCTAGGTGGCGGGCGCGCAACACATGAAAATTGTCCTAAATAAGGCGAAGAGAGTAACGTACTTGATGTACATATCGGTGGATAATCAGGCGGCGTCTTGATCCATGTGCCGTCTTCTCGCTTCATGTGTTGTCGATTCGACGCGAAATTCTGCAAATAAAGGCTCGCGGGCACGAGGCGAAATCTCCTGTGGTACTCGGAGCGCAGAGCGTCGTCCGAGCGAAAGGTCTCGGTTGCGTATTTCCAAAAATGCGTCGGGAACGGAAGCGCGCTGTCGAGATCGTAAACGACTGCGCGATCGTCCGGCGCGTAAATCAAAATCACGTGATAATCCTGCGAGTTTCGAGGATCGTTAATCGTCGTTGTGAAATTAGGAGCCGGGAAGTTGGTCGTTTTGTTCGTAGGTGGCGCTTTCAAGAGCTATTGGTACGTGAGAATCGGCCTTTAGCTACGGACGGACAGGAGCGCCAGTTTCAGATTTGGCGTCTTTTTTTTACAAGTGAAAATTATCCGATGTCCGGCCCCGCGGAGCGGTTTGGTTAGAAGCAATGGATAGATCGCGAAATTGGGAAGAGACACGCCCTCTTCCGTTTTTCTCTCCGATGCGCCGTTGACGAGATATTCGCCGATTAGGTGTTGGGCCAATGCGATGCACGGATACGACGCACCACAGCGAAGCGGGCGTGGCGAGCGCAGAGTGGGGGAGCGCGCCCCGCGCTCGCGGAGATCTGATAGGCTCACGCGGAATCGGAATACGCCTCATTGGCTATTGTAAATCGATTGATATTTAACGAACGGTGCGTACCAGAGAGAAACACATGAGGACTTTTCTGTTCAGAATTCAGCCATCTACATGCTCAGTGACTCTTGACCTTCGGCAAATCCGGTAAACAATTGAATTTATATAAAAGAAAAGCAACTGTTCCGCTGAGGCCGATTTACGTAAATACCTACGATATATCTATGTGTGTTTGTGCCTGTGTGCAAACCCACCCAAACGACTAGCTTGTCCTCGTCCTTTCCGGCTCGCTGGCGCCACAATGGCACGCTTCTTCCGGGATTGCTGATAAAAGCAACGTGACAATGCTGCAACTCCGAGGCATGCCTCGTAGCCACGTCCTGGCAGAGTTTCCACACGTTTTCTTCGCTGTTTAAGTGTGCGCGCACGCGGGCGTGAAAGGGACAAGGAAAAACGAACTTTGTATGAAACAACCCCACGTACGAGCAACTCCATTCAATAAGCGTAGTCTCTCTACTCGTCTACCTAACCGGAAACCGCGATATCTCCGCTTTTCATTCAACCATTTACGCGCACGCGCGCGTTCACAAATTACAAAATGGCTCTGCATCAGAAAAAAGATCGTAAAATTTCCCGTAGTTTTTTTTGCGCCACAAAACAATCCTCAACTACAATTCTTAACGACAAAGAGGCCAATCGCGTCGCGTGATTTTCTCGCGTGTCTCTTTTTTACCGCATGAAATATTAATTACCAAGGATCACGAACCGGCGTAAACCGTAATCTTTTTAAAATCGAAACCGGTAGTCCCCCGTCACCGAGAGGGGAAAAAAATACTTTTTACGTGACTGACCTGGAGATTATGGGGGAATATAGGAAAAAATGATTTTGCGACTCGAGCGAGAATAAAAATGGCGGCCTCTTATCGCTCCATCTCGCGAGGCCAGACGTATCATTCCGCCCGGTATTTTCGCTATGCGTAATGTTTGGATTCATTAGTGTCACACTATGCCACGAGTGGCGCTACTTATCATCTAAAAAAACTTACATATATATCGGGTGTACCATTTTAATCTTACACCTGACTCGTCTCGAAAAATACTGCTCCTATCAAGTATTGAGTATAATAAAACTTTTAAGGTTCAAAGGGAGACGTTTAAAGAAAATCTTTATTGATCAAAATTCAAAATGGCGACGTTATGATGGCCAACATGTTTTTTCAAATGGAATCATAATTTTTGGTTCGTAAAAACATTTATCAGGCCTAAACTAACAACTTTTGTAAAAAAAAGTTTTTTTTTGTTAACGTTCACAACTTATTCGGCAGAATCCCATTTTTAGCCGATGTGACGAGCCGCAAAGACCTAATCCTTGTTTCGGTTTGTTTGATGTATTAAACAAACCCAAACAAACTCACACCCACACACCCGCGCACACTTACACGAGGGATGTTGAAGACTTTACCTCCTCGTGGTACATGCTGGATAGCGCTAAAACAGTCAAAATGGTATTCTAACCAAAAAAGTATGAACGTTATCAATAAATTTTTCCTACAAAAATTGTTAGTTTTTACCTAATAAGTGTTTTCGTGAAAAAAATCGTGATTCCATTTTTTTAAACATGTCGGCCATCTTAACGTTTCTATTTTGAATTTTTAAGGCCTTAGGCTACAGTAACGGGTGTAAATTCATGCGCGAATTTAACCACTTTTTTCGTATGAAAAAGCAATTCACTCATAAAATTAATTACACATCTATTCAATATGAATATCAAGCTGTTAGAAAATATATATATTTTTTCGACGTACAAAATGGCCGACTACTCGAAACTTCTCGAAACAGCTTTTTTCAATTAGTGTGACAAATAACTACAACAATTTTCACTCGATTTACTTCAAATTTAAATGTTACGTTCCTAATTGCATTTCGCAGAGAAGTACGTACCGAATTTCTGATTAATCGAAAACTTTTCATCTTATGAGCAGTTTATGAGCAGTTATAATGAAATTTTTCACTGAAAATTCATTTCTTAAGTTCAAATACCTACAACTTTTGAATAAAACAATATTTTTTAAATTCCGTACGTACTTCTCTAGGTATTCTAATGTAGATTGACAAGAATTTTTGTTTTTTGTTTTAGGTAAAAAATTGTGGATGCTAAATGTCACGCCACGGAGCGCCTAAAAAAAGATAACAAAAGAAAATATTAGTAGTCGGCCATTGTGTGCGTTGAAAAAAAAATTCTAACAGCTTGATATTCATACTAAATGGATGTGTAATTAATTTTAGGAGTGAATTAGTTTTTCATACGAAAACAAATTGTTAAATTCGCACATGATTTTATACTCGTTACAGTGGCCTTAACTAAAAGAGATTTTTTGACGTCTCCCATTGAACCCTAAAAGTTTTATTATACTCAATACTTGTTCGGAGGAGTATTTTTCTAGATAAATCGAGGTGTAAGATTAAAATGAGCCACCCTATATATATATATATATATATATATATATGTGTGTGTGTGTGTGTGTGTGTGTGTGTGTGTGTGTGTGTGTGTGTGTGTGTGTGTGTGTGTGTGTGTGTGTGTGTGTGTGTGTGTGTGTGTGTGTGTGTGTGTGTGTGTGTGTGTGTGTGTGTGTGTGCATATATGCATATATGTATGTATGTATGTATGTATGCATATATGCATATATGTATGTATGTATGTATGTATGCATATATGCATATATGTATGTATGTATGCATATATGCATATATGTATGTATGTATGTATGTATGCATATATGTATATATATGTATATATATATTAGGGTGATTCGTTTCAGGGCAACTTCTTTTTTTTACCCATCGTGCCCGAAAACCTTTAGTTAGTACCCAAAAACGAACTTTCGTGAAAGGGGGGTGTTGTCAAAAAATATTTAGAGGTCGCGAATCAAAATTGAAGGTTTCCCATTTGATTAACATTGAAAAAAATGTTTTTCGCATTATTAGTGTTATCATTCCGCGAATTTTGATATCGCGATATCTTCTAAGTGGGTTCTTATAGGAAATATGATACTCTACAATAAAGTTCATTGAGCCATGGCCGTAAATTCAACCGTTTCAGCGGTATCATTATTTCAAGTGAATATTGTGCGAAAATATCTATTCAAACGGCTGTAACTCCGAAGCTATTAGATATATCGAGTAAAATTCGAATGAGAACTTTTTAGAGAAAGTAATTTTCTACAAAAAAAGTCTTATAAGCCGAGCCCGTAAATTCAACTGTTTCTCAGCTATAGGTGGAAAAAGGAAAATGAATAGATTTTTTTGTATTAAAAAACATCTATTTATAAATAGATAATATAGTAATAGAAATATAGTAAAATACATAGATTTTTTTTAAACAAAAACAAATCTATGTGTTTTACTTCATCCACCTATAGCTGAGAAAGAGTTGAATTTACGGGCTCGGCTTATACGACTTTTTTGTAGCAAATTACTTTCTCTACATATTTCTCAATTGAATTTTTTTCGATATATCTAATGGCTTAGGCGTTACAGCCGTTTGAATAGATATTTTCATACAATATTCACTTGAGATAATGATACCGCTGAAACGGTTGAATTTACGGACATGGCTCAATGAACTTTATTGTAAAGTATCATATTTCCTAAGAGAACCCACTTGGAAAATATCGCGATATCAAAATTCGCGGAATGGTAACACTAATAATGAGAAAAACATTCTTTTCAATGTTAATCAAATGGGAAACCTTCAATTTTGATTCGCGACCTTTAAATATTTTTTGACAACACCCCCCTTCACGAAACTTCGTTTTTGGGTACCAACTGAAGGTTTTCGGGCACGATGGGTCAAAAAAAAGTATCCCTGAAACGAATCACCCTAATATATATATATATGTGTGTGTTTATGTAGGTATATATGTATATAATACGCCAATACGCTGGGTTGGCATTATTGAACGAGTAATCCCAGGACGCGGTTAGCACTTTTAGTTATCCAAAAACGGTAAAAACAACATATTAACATCCAAATGTCGAAATCTGTGCCTTATGGTTTTCGCGCCGGCGCAGAAGAATATTGTTAGGTGACAAGTAGCGCCACGTACAGGTCAGGGATAGAGTTGAGAAATCCGGACAAAACGCATAGCGTTTTAATGCATATATAGGAGTAGTGCGGCGTGGCGCCCCCCTGCGCGACCCCCACCTCCTCGCACGGTCAACTATATCGATCCGTCGCGGGATCTGCCGCAGCATAGTGAAAATCTTTTTTTTTTCCTCTACCACCACAACGGATCTCGAAGCTTTTTCGATGGATAAGAAAAAGGGCTGCGATTTCTTACCAGTAGCAACTCGTGTAGACGCAATCAGCGGCTTTCGTAAAGAGCGGTATTAGAGGCTTCGCGTTGCCTGTAACACGCGTGTCGACCGCCATCTTTGTTTACAACTCTTTTTTTTTTTTTATCTTCCCAAATTCCCGTATCCGAAAGCCCCGATTCGCACGAGATTACAATTAATAGCGGAGGGGCGTGGGGAGTACGAAAAAGAGCGTCTAGGGATATCTAACGCGAACTCCGTGAAATTAGCTCAGATTACTTCGTCACGGATGCGTTGCGTTATCTTCCGCAATTACGCGACCTGGCATATTTAAAGAATATTACGAATACAGGCGATTATTTATTTATCTTGTTTTCGTTTTTGTTTTATTGCTCGATGTCTAGAGCGCGCGTGGTGCGGCGAGAAACATTATTTTGCTACTGCTCGCGCTGCTGCAACACTTGGCCGCGTGTCGGACTTCCCCCTCCCTCGTCGCACCTTCCACTCCTCCGCGGAGCGTTTCTGGGGCAAGCCCGCGAGCGCACGCGTCGATCGGAACCTCCGTGGAAATGCCGCGCGATCTTTTTTCCCTCCCGAGATTTCTTTTCCCGTTTTTTTTTTTTTTTTAATTTCCATTTAGCCTCGTTCCGTTATCGCCTCGACGGAGTTCAAGGATGCCAGCGGATCAATTCTGAGACAGGCGCGTTATCACAAAGAAGATTGTGCATGCGTTAGCGAGCAATCAGCGAGCTCGTGACTTGGCTACTTCGTATCGATTGCACACTTTCTTCTTTGTTGTCCCCGCGCTAAGACGAGCGACACTTAATTTTTTCGTCTCCCAGAGCACGCCGACTTGTTCTCCAATCTTTGCTATCTTTAACGCACTATCGTGCCAATCAAAAATGGCGATCAATCCCGCGAGATTGATGCTGCGGCAGGAAAAAACGGCCCTTTTTATCTGCGACATTCAAACGAGAATTTCCAAGGCCATTTACGACTACGATACGATGATTACGAATACCATGAAACTGGTAATTATTCGCAATGTTTTTTTGTGGTGCTAAGGATGACGAAGAATTTCCGGTTCTTAAGGCGCTGATACTATTGTCGCTCTCTAACTCGCGCGCACGAAATTCACGATCCCCTCAAGGTCACTCGAGCTATTGATTTTTCGGGAAAACTGAGACTTTTTTCACCGTCGCCGCTGATCGAGTGCCCTTTTTGCATCGCCTGGCCATTATTACAAGCGGCTCTTGTCGAACGACGAATCGCAATTGAGGTTATGTTGATCGAGGACTTTTCGCGGAATTCGCTGCTCGGAGAAGTTCAATGTTTCATTGATAATCTCAAAAGTTCACGTAAAGGAATGATCGCGTCGAAAAAATTTGAAAAAAAGCTCCGTTCTTTTTTACACTTCGATAATAATGAGAAAGTGGAGAGAAAAAAAAAACAAAAAACGCGTAGATTTTGTTTTCGAAAGGGAAACTACCGAATGTTCGAAAATGTCAAAAATTGAAATTCCTTGAAAAAACGAAAAAGTTGCATTTTCCAAAATGTTTGTTTTCGAAAGGGAAAATATCGAAAATTGAAATTCCTTGAAAAGAAAGAAAAACGAAAATGTTGCATTTTCTAAAATGTTTGTTTTCGAAAGGGACACTACCGAACGTTCGAAAATATCGAAAATTGAAATTCCTTGAGAAGAAAGAAAAACGAAAATGTTGCATTTTCTAAAATACGAAAAAAAAAAAATTATTCGTTTCTTTCTTTCGTTTGCAAGGTAAACGCCTGCAAATTCTTGAAAGTTCCCATGTTGGTTACGGAGCAAAATCCCAAGGCGCTGGGATCGACCGTGGCTAATTTGGACATCTCGGGCGCAGCTGGACCCTTCGCCAAGACTCAATTCAGCATGTGCATACCGGAGGTGAGACTGCACCCATCTGGCAGTAAAATATCAAACCCGTAGGTCTAGGAATAAATTTTTTTTTCAATTCTGGACTCCATTTTTCTCTTTTTGATTGTTTTGCGTTTTAAATGATTTTTTTGCCTTGCTAAGATTTTACGCTTATTTTTTAATTTGTTGGCTTTTTAAAAAAAATCGTTTTGGTTTTTTTTTTTTAATTCTGCTATTTTTTATCATTGTGGCTTATTTTTTAATTTTTAAACCACTCCGATTTTTTTATTTTTCGCTAATTTTTTTTATCGGTTTGCTTTATTCAAACATTATTTATTGTTTTGCCTTATTGTTGGATTTTCTGATCGATTTTTCTATTCCTCTGACTTGTTTTTTTTTGACTATTTCCTTCATTGTTGCATTTTATTTTCGGATTTTTTTATTCTGCCTTTTTTCGTTTTGCCTGGCCGATTTTTGTTTTATTACTCCGCCTTATTTGTTGATTTTTATGCTAATTTTTGTATTTGCCTGTGCTATTTTTTTGCCCCATTTTTTTATTGCTCCGCCTTATTTTTTTTTTAATTTTCTTGCTAAATATTTTATTCCTCTACCTTCTTTTCCATTTTTTTGCTAATTTTTTTTTAATCTCTTAATTTTTTGCTAATTTTTGCTAATTTTTTTTTAATCACTTAATTTTTTTATTTTTCGGCTGATCTTTTTATTCTTCCGTCGAGTTTTCAATATTTTCCCCCTTTTGTTGCTTTTCTGCCGATTTTTCCTTAGTTTTAAAGATTTGTCAGTCGTTTTTACTCTGACGACTTTTTTATTCGCCACCTCAATTTTTGGCTTTGTGCTCCATGCCTTCTTTTCGGTACATTTTTTTCAGCATTTTCGTTTTTGGATTTATTTTCCCCTGTTATTGTTTTCTTCCTACCACTTTTGCGTTTCTTCGATTTTTCTGCAATTTTTTTTGCCAATATCAGGCATATTTTGGCCATTCTCGTTTTTTAAATATTTTCCTTGTGTCTTTTTTTTTTTTCTCGCGTTCGAGCCGTGCGTTTGTTTTGTTTCCCCTTCATTCGATCGACTTCCGCTTTACTTTTTCCAATTACCTTTTCTTTTTTTTTTTTTTTTAAGTATTTTTGAAACCATAATTTGTCGTAATTTTGTAAAATTTTCAGGTGAGGAAAAGTCTCGCGAAACTTTGCTCGGGCGATCGACCCGAGTCCGTGTTGCTCGTGGGCATCGAGGGCCACGGTTGCATCGAGCACACGGCGATAGACCTGCGAACGGAGGGCTACGAGGTTCACGCGGTCGCTGATTGCATCTCGTCGAAAACGCAGAACGACAAATTGCTCGCGTTCGAGGTGAGACACGCACGCGCACCTTTTTCCGCCTTCCCTCGCGTCTCGGTTCATTTTTTTTTTCTTCTACGATCAACGTTGAGCATCCTTTTTTTTGTCCTTTTTTTTCGTACCTTACGTCCGCTTTTACCGGAGATATATATATATATATATATTTTTTTTCTCAATTTTAAATAGTTTGCGTGAAATTTTAATGCGTTTTTTTTTCTAAATCGCTCTTCGTCCCTGGCCCCGCAGCGAATGAGGCAAATCGGCTGCGTTATCGGGACCTTGGAAAACGTCGTGTACAAATTGCTGAGAGACGCGAATCACGAGCAGTTCCGGAACGTTCAAGGCGTCATGAAGACAAAGAGCGTCGGTTCTGACACTCAACCGAGACTCTGAGAAAAGAAAAGAGATCTTGAGAAAAACGAACGGAGAAAGAGATTTTCAGTAATCGGAGATCGAAGATGAACGAAGAAAAAATCAAGGAGGGCAAGTAAAAAATAAAAAGAATAGGTGGCATCCTCTTGAGGTAGAGGCAAGAGGTAAAACATTTCGTGACGAAATAAAAAAAAACGAGGGAAGCGGAAAAAAAGGTCTTTAAAGATGAAGCAAACATGTGCATAAATATATGTGTGGAACATCAAAATAAGAGAGATGAGAGAAGAAAGAAAATAAAATGGGAAATTAGGTAAAATTAAAAAAAAAAAAGCAAAATAACAGGACGGAAATTTGAAAATTGCGGCACCGCAAAAATCGTGGAAATTCGTTAAATGCGGCTAAAAAATAAGAAAATAAACAGGGAAATGTTTTTTTTCTATATATAAGAAAGACCATTAAAAAATTGGGATAACGTTGAAAGGTCGGGAAAATTCGCGAAATGGATAAGGAGGCATTTTTTTTTAATGTAGGCAACTTTAACAAATCGGGGGAAATACGTTGAACAGGGCGAAAAAATGGAATCGAACAGGTAAACTTTTTCCTAGATTCGCGAAACATAATTAAGGAATTGGGGCAACGTCGGCAAGAATTAAGAAAATAAATTGGCGGAACTGGTGAGGAATAAGCCTTCCAAAGAGCTTCGTGCGTATGCATAAGAATTCGTGATATTGACCAAGGAGGTAGCGCGAGAAGGAAATAGCAGTCTATAATCTGTTACGAAAACGGAAACACATGTACATAATTTGTAACAACAAATGTAAAGGAGAGGCAAATGTGAGAGGGGCCTATGTATAAACACCCTTAAAGGTTATACGCTGGAAATAAAGACTACTACTAGGGATATTGTTCTTAGGATGAACATTTTTACAAGCTTTCGTTCAACTTTCTTCGTCCATATGTCTTTCCGGTTCCAGTCAACGAATTTATTTTAAAAAGTGTCCAAACATAATTAGTACAGTCGTGCTGTATATTGGATTCGAAAAAAATAAGGCTAGTTTTTTGCCAGGTGATTTTGTAGGTGCCGCGAGTGCTGAATCCAAGTTTGCCTAAAAGTCGGGGTGTGGGGTTTTTTTTAAGGGATGAAAGGGGATGGGATTGGATTAATGGCAAACTACAACCCCCACGAGTTCGGCTCCGGGAGACAAAATGTTCAGAAAAATCCGGGCTTTATTTTTGTCCACAGCGCCGATGTCGTGGAAGTTCATTTTGGGGGTGAAAAAGTTGGGTGAAATTTTGAAAAATCAGTTTTCATTCGATAACTCTTTAGGAAAAATTCATACAACTTTTGTTGAAATGGAAACGTTGTAGCCCTTGAAAAGACGCGTCGATCGTGTATCTGATCAACCCTCTCCGAAAATATCTTCACCCCCAAAAGAATTGTTGTAGTATAAAAAAAAATTGTTTATTGAATAACTCAAAAACAATCGATTTTTCGGGGATGGTTTAAATGTACGAAATGCGGAGAATAATTTTCTCTATATTTTCGTTCCTATGGACGACTCTTGAATGTTGCTTTTGCGAACCCCTCTCAGGGGTTGAAAATTCAAAATAAAATTCCGGGACAACTATTGACCGAAAATAAAGAAACGCAAGTTTGGCGCTGTGGACAAAAATGTAGCTGAGGGTTCAAGCTACAAATTCCTCCACAGCGCCAAATTCGTGCGGTCAATAGTTTTCCCAGAATTCCATTTTGAATTTCCAACCCCCGAGGGGGGTTGCAAAATTAAAATTCAAGGGTGGTCCATAGAAACGAAAATGTAGAGAAAATTGTTCTCTACATTTCGTACATTTGAACCATACCCGAAAAATCGATTGGTTTTGAGTTATTCGATAAACACTTTTTTTTTTGGTACTTTAACCATTTTTTAGGGGGTGAAGATATTATCGGAGAGTGATGATCAAATACTTGATCGACGCGTCTTTTCAAGGGCTACAATGTTCCCATTTAAACCAAAAGGGTGCAAATTTTTTCTAAAGAGTTATCGAATTGAAAATGATTTTTCAAAATTTCACCCGACTTTTCCACTCCCAAAATGAACTTCCACGACTTCGGCGCTGTGAACAAAACTAAAGCCTCAATTTTTCTGCACATTTCGTCTTACGGCGCCGACCTCGTAGGGGTTGTAGTTCGGCATTAATCCCCTCCATCCCCTTTTATCCCCTAAAAAAGCCTACACCCCGATTTTTAGGCAAACTTGGATTTAGCATCCGCGGCACCTACAAACCCACCTGTGAAAAAATTAGCTTTCTTCTGATTGTTTTCCGATTACGGGGTTTCTCACCAACAGCACGACTGTACTGAATGAATCCAATTTAAACATTAGTTTTTGAGATAAAATTTCCCGATGTTTACCTGTTTTTCTCGTCGTCTACTCAGGCCCCCCCTTAAGGCGTGAGATGCAGTCAGAATTTTCAAAAAATCGATTTTTTAAAAACATTTTCTCGAAGTATGACGTTTCGAAAATACTCCTCGAAAACTTCAAGTCAATCCGATGAATAGTTTCCGGGATATCCCACAATCAGCGAAGGGGCGTCGGGTCCCCGTGGCTGACAAACGCGCAAACGATAATACCCGGGAAGGCACAATGCTTCGAAGACAACAACAAATTGATATTTTGGAAGCTTCCACGTCGGCAGAGGCCCTATTGTATGGGCCAGGAATCGATAATTCGATGTAAGTAATTTTTTAATTAGTATTTCTATACATAAATCAAGTGTAAAATTGGAAAAATCTTTCGGAAATGTTGAAAAATGTATTTCTCAAAAACTATGGACTTTAGCGAAATTTTATAAAGAATCCTTTCGTTTTAAAATCGCCCAAAATGTTGAAGAAAAAAATAATCGATGGATTTTCATTTTTGTTGAAAATTTATATATGATTTTTTAACAATAAACGAGCGATTTTTTGGTCGAAAATCGAAAGTTATCTGTCGGAAGCCGCCATTTTGTTAATTTTTGAAAAAAAAAAAGCTTCGATTAAGGACTAGATTTATTATTAGACTAATCATTTTTTTGGTTTTTTTTATTTCAGATGATCCAGTAAAATTTTATGATGGTCACCGCAAAGCACTACATGCTGAAGGGGGTCCGACAAAGATTGCGATATGTTTTTATGAATAATCAATATTTTTCTTTAAACATTTGTACAAGTCGAGTTGAAATATAACATAAAAAGTCTGTGTAACCACTTTTGTAAAACAAACTCAATTGCTATAAAAAAACAAATTATTGAAAATGCTCGTATTTTCACGCCTCTGACTGCATCTCACCCCTTAATAGCATATACCAGGACAGTCGAGTTTATGCTCTAGTTTCGTTATGATGGACACTTTTCATTACACATGATAACGAGGATCTGATAATGGCGGTGCGAGGTGGGAACTGAAATTTCCTAACGGCAAATGGCAAGACAATCGGGTTGGGCTCATTAAGTTCGTTGATATAGTAGAACATTTTTTTTTTTTCCAGAAATATATGAAGAAATAAAATAAATGGAATAAACTAAATATTGTTTTATTAAAAGAGCACCGGAATGGGAAAACTTCTGTTATTAATGTACAAAAAGGTTTAAAAAAGAACAAGAAAATCATAACTATGTTTAAAAAAAAAATTATGCTTGAAAATTAAACGCTCCTTTTTCGTTCTTTTTAGTAGAAAAAATCGAACGAAAGTGTGGCAAAAACTCAGTACAGTCCAGCTGTATGAGACATGTTTGCGTGAAGAAAAATGTTGATTTCCTTTTTTCCCCAAAGGGCGATTAGTCGTTACTGTACGCCGGTGGACCCGAAACCGGCTCCCCCTCGCGCCGTCTCGTCCAGTTCCTTGAGCTCCTCGAGCTCCGGATAGGCGATCTTCTCGCAGATCAGCTGGGCGATCCTGTCGCCCGGATTCACCTTGAAATCCTCCGAGCTGTGATTGTAAAGGATCACGCCGAGTTTTCCTCTGGTGGGAGAGGGAAACAAAAAAGGAAAATCATCGTGAGTATTCGCTTCGAGGAAAAACTGGCGCTCAACAAATATTCCCGAATAATTGACAACGTGAAAAAAAAAGCGTTATCGTTATCTTCTTATTAGTAATTATAATTTCGGTTCAAAGTATTATCAATGATAGTAGTTATTCGTTTTTACTATTATTATTACCATGACAATAATGATAGTAATCATTTTTTTGTTAAATTTTAACTATTGGTTATAATAGGAATGTACTATTGCCATGTAATAATAATAATAGTGTACTTGGAGAAAAGTATGCAACCGCTGTAATTTGATGGAATATTCTTAAGCCCGAGACGCCAGAATGGCTAAATAAATACTACTAATAATAGTGTACTATTATTGGTGTGATAATAGTAGTCTACTATTATTGTTATGTAATAATAGTAGTCTACTATTGTTATTATTATTATTATTATTATTATTATTATTATTATTATGTAATAATAGTAGCCTACTATTATTACTATTGCAGTAACAATAATTTTCATATTGAATTTCCATAATCATTTGTAATAATAGTAGCTTACGGTTATTACTTTAACAATCGTTATAATTTTCAAATTAAATTTCGACAACTGGTTACATAATAGTAGTAATTTTCAACTCGAATTTTGCTACTTAATTATTATTTTATTTCGAAATAATAATTCTCTTATTAGTAATTATAATTTCAGTTAAAAATATTATCAATAATAATAGTTATTTGTTTTTACCATGATTATTACCATCGCAATAATGATAGTAATAATTTTTTAGATAAATTTCAACTATTGGTTGTAATACTCCTAATTTAATTTAACCAATTGGTTGATAAATTATTGTCATGTAATAATAGCAGTGTACTATTATTGTCATGTAATAATAGTAGCGTACTATTATTGTCATGTAATAATGGTAGTCTACTATGATTGTCTTGTAATAATAGTACTCTACTATTATTATTACAGTAGCAATAATTTTCATATTGAATTTCCATAATCATTTGTAATAATAGTAGTTTACGGTTATGACTTTAACAATCGTTGTAATTTTCAAATAAAATTTCGATAACTGGTTACAATAATAGTGATAATTTTCCACTCGAATTAACCCAACTTGATTATTATTTTATTTCGAAATAATAATAATAATAGTTATTATTCGTTTTCACTATGATTATTACTATAACAATAATGATCGTAATAATTTTTCAACATAATTTCAATTATTGGCTGTAGGAATAGTAGGTTATTATTTTTGTGACCACAATATCAATGACTCAAATTAAAATTCCATAACCAGTTGTAAAAATAGTAGTTTAGCATTGTTATTACTATAATAATAGTAGTTTACCCTAATAATAATAATAATAATAATAATAGTAGTAGTAACAACCAATTATTACTATAACAATAGTAACATTCACTTATTGCTATAATAATAGTAACATTAACTTATTACTATTAGGTGTACAACTTTGCTTCCGCCGTTTTTTTTCTTCAAAATTTGAGCCTTTTTTTCTTAAAAACTGATAACCCGTTCATGATTCAAAGTACTGTCCGTCGCTAGCTACGACTTTTTCGCATCTTTTTGGCAATTGTCGAATATAGAAAAAACGATGCGTCTTTTGAGGCAATGCACGAATCGATCGATTTTTGGACTTCTTCATAAGAGCGGAAATGCTGATGAGCCAGGACGTGTGCCATCGATCGAAACAAATCGTAGTCGGAAGGAGCAACGCCTGGAGAGTACGGCGAGTGGGGTAAGACCTCCCATTTTAGCGTTTCCAAGTACAGTTGCATGCTAAAGGGTCCGGCCAAAGATAATTTTATGATGGAGTAACGTTTAAGGCGAGAAATCCCGTTAGAATTTTAAAAAAAATCGTTTTTTTTTTACATATTTCGAAAGTATGATATCCGAAGAATATACCGTCCAAAGGAAAACTCGAAATATTGAATATTTGCGGAGTGATCGCATATAGTCTAGACCGCGGGGACAGCATGCGGTCGGGTAGCGAGCAAACTTGAAACGCGATTATCTCGAAACTACCTTTTCAAAAACTGCTCGTGTTGTACCTCAAAAAGTTATCGACCGATTTGGATGAAATTTTGGGAGGTTACTCTCAGTAATATTATCGGAAGGATATACTTAAATTGATTGATGTTTTGAATCATTATCTTGCTGAAAAATCCATCCTCGTGGTACATTCTGACGAGCATAAGGCAGCATTTCTTTTAATATATCTCTATACATAGCAGAGTTCATAGTGCCTTCAATTATAAAGATGGGACCAAAGCCTTTCCAAGAGAATGCACCCCATAGCATAATGTTACCTCCACCGTGTTTCACAGTTGGTGTTTGATATCGCGAATAATTTCTAGTTCCTTTTGGTCGTCGAACGTACCTTTTCCCATCATTTCCAAACAGATGAATTTGAGTTTCGTCTAATAACAGCACTTTTTTCCAATCTTCAACAGTCCAGCTCTGGTATTTTTTCGCGAATTCTAATCTGGCCTTCTTATTTTTCCTACTGATGAGCGGTTTTTTAACTCCAACACGTCCACAAAATTCCCACTTCTGTCAGCCTACGTGAAACAGTACTTTGTCAGCCAAATTTTCTTCGCGTAATTCACGTGCGATGATTGCAGCATTCTTTTTTACGTCTGCGACAGCCTTTCTTTTCATCACTTTATCGACACGATTAGTTGTTTTCCTAGGTCTCCAAGGACAGTATTTATCTTCTAGAGTACCTGTAGTCTTGAATTTATTTACTATATCGTTAACAGTCGATTTTCTAATCGCCAAATGTTTATCTATCCCACGTGAAACTTTTCCTTCGTTGTGCAACTTGATAACCACTTTACGTATATCGAAAGACGTGCGTTTCGACATCTTGACTGAGTGTTACTGATCGTACAATGCAAAAGGAAATCTCAATGTTTACATGATTTCGCGACTGATAACGTGAACAAAGCGAATTATATCTGCTTGGAGTTTGGCCGGACATTTATGAAGCAGCAAAACGTGTTATTTTTCTTACAAATAATCGTTAATCGTAATGAACAATTTTTCAATTACATATTTTGATTGCATAATAAAAGAACTATACGATGATATATTTGTATTTCTATTTTACATCCTTCAAACGTTACTTAATCATAAAATTATCTTTGGCCGGACACTTTTGCATGCAACCCTTGGCTTCGAGACATGTGGCCGAGCATTGTCGTGCCGGAGGATAACTTTGGCGTCTCTCTTGGTACCGTGGCCGTTGCTCCTTCAATGCTCAGCTCGAACGCATCAATTGCGCTCGATACCGAATTCTTCTTGCGTTTGGCACGAGTCTTCATCACGTAACGCCTCCAGTTCGGAATCTTCGAAAATCTCTCTTCCTCTCTCTCCTTCCACCGCCATGCCGGTCCTCGACGTCAAAATTACCGGTCTCGAAGCGTTGAAACCACTCACATGTTCTTTCACGAAGAGCAGACTCACCGTAAGTACTTCAGAGCATTCGACGCGCCTCAGCCGCAGTTTGCTTCAAATGGAAGCAGAAAATCAAACCTTCTCGCAATTGACGAGAAATTGACACGAAAACTCACATCTTCGATTGAGAATAAATTTATGATGCAAACACAAATTCACTAAGGCGGTGCTGTCGTTATGTTGAGTCATATCCAAGCTTACTGCGTGACATTTTTCATCTGCCTATTTCGACCAGCACTTACCGCTGCAGCCATCTATCGAAAAAACGGCGGAAGCAAAGTTGTACACCTTATATAATAATAGTAGCATGCAAATATTACTATTATAATAGTAAGACCCAATTATTTCTATAATAATAGTAACGACCAATTATTACTATAACAACATTAACCTATTATCACTATAACAATAGTAACGACCCATTATTACTATAACAACAGTAACGACCAATTATTACTATAATAATAGAGACAATCAATTCTTACTATTGTCACAATGATAACAGTATTAATCTCATTGTTATTGTTAATTGGCATCGAACCTGTAGTCTGCATCAATGACACCTGCGCCAACGTCGATAAAGTTTTTCCATGCTAGGCCCGAACGCGGCGCTACCCTGCCGTACGTTCCCTCCGGCACCGCGACCTGCAGATCCGTGTGGACGACTTCTTTCCCATGTGCCGGTACGACATACTCGTACGCACTGGCCATGCACGTAAGCGGACGAAGCGAAAGAATAGTAGGTTATAAAACGGGGAACCATCAACGGCTCAGAATATTTTTGGTTCTTGCATTAAGGGGGGAGATACCTTTAGGCGAGAAAAAAATTTGCTGAATTTCATTGTTTTTTTTAAGGGGAGGGTAGGGGTTTCAGCGTGAAAAAAAAACACTTTTTTGCGAATTTTTTTCATTTATATGGATAGAGTAAATTTATTGAAACCTTTTGTACATTGTTGAGTGTCATTTCAAGAACATTCCGTGAAATTTGTGCGCGAAAATATCCACAAACAAGCCGGTGCCGCGTTTTTCTCGAAACCACTTTTTCAAAGTCCGTGGTCACTGCCATTTGAAAACTACATGACCCATTTATTTCAAACTTGGTACACACTTTCTATAAAACACTTTCATATAAAATACCTCCCCCCAACGCTTAGTTTGAGATTTTTTTTTACATTGAGGGGGTTTTCCACCCCCAAAATGGCGGAATTTTTCGTGAAAAATAGCACTTTTCACTTTACATGACCACAAAAAATGTAGAAATGAAAAAGAAAATTATCACAGATCGTTGGGGGGAGGATTTGATGATACTCTGACTAAATTTTAATGGTACTTGGTTTCAGATAATTTCTAGCTGAGATACAGTGAACACCGCAAATCGTGTTTTTCCAAAGGCGTTCTTGGAAAAGCTTTGTCACTGGCTTGTGTGTGGATATTTTCGCGTACAAATTTCACGGAATGTTCTTGAAATGACACTTAACAATGTACAAAAGGTTTCAATAAATTTAGTCTATCCATGTGGATAAAAAAATTCGCAAAAAAGTGTTTTTTTTTCACGCTGAAACCCCTACCCTTCCCTTAAGTAAAGATTGGGGGTATGTTTTATGACTACTTTTTGATGTTACATGGTATTTTTTTGAATTTTATTATTCTTTAGAAATGGCAGTGGCAGTGATGTATAGCTAAAAAACGAATGGAACGTTTCTGATGGAAATTGGTATAAACCTTTCTAAACTTATTGCACAAAACACAACCGTCAATGTTTTTTGAATATTTAACAGAAAGATTGTTTTTTTGCAAAGTGTAGCCATTTCGAAAAGTTCAATATTTTGGTTTGAAGCATACGACTTCATCGACTTTAAATATTTCTCACTTTTTCTTGGTTTTGCGTATGAATGTTAATGAAAGAAAACCTTTGTTGCTTTTTTTTAGATTACTCTCAACGACCGTTTAAAAAATCGTGCCGCACCTCCATTTTTAAAGATGAATAACAATAAGAAAATACCATGTCGCTTCCAAAAGTAATAAAACATACCCTGGGTCACATAAACGGCGAAGAAATCTTTCCTTTAAAGTCATAGTACAGTCGTGCTGTATATTGGAATCGGAAAAAATTAGAAGGCTAGTTTTTTGACAGGTGATTTTGTAGGTGCCGCGGGTGCTGAATCCAAGTTTGCCTAAAAATCAGGGTATAGAGTTCTTTTTAGGGGATGAAAGGGGGTGGGAGTGGATTAATGCCAAACTACAACCCCCACGAGGACGGCGCCGGGAGACAAAATGTTCAGAAAAATCCGGGCTTTATTTTTGTCCACAGCGCCGAAGTCGTGGAAGTTCATTTTGGGGGTGAAAAAGTGGGGTGAAATTTTGAAAAATCAGTTTTTATTCGATAACTCTTTAGGAAAAATTCATACAATTTTTGTTCAAATGGGAACGTTGTAGCCCTTGGAAAGACGCGTCGATCGGGTATTTGATCAACCCTCTCCGAAAATATCTTCACCCCTAAAAGAATTGTTGAAGTATAAAAAAAAATTGTTTATCGAATAACTCAAAAACAATGGATTTTTCGGGGATGGTTTAAGGGGGGATTGTTTTTTTTTCGCAAAATTTACCGCTATTTGCGAATTTTTTTGTGAAGAAAGTATACAACGGAAAACTTGTGAAACTTGGCATATAGTTTTATTGATCTGTTTACTACGTACAAAATTTTTTTAAAACAATTTCATCAAAAAATCCGCCTCCCACCCCCCTCGACGCGCGATGGTCCTTTTTTGATGGTGTGCACGATTTCTCAAAAACTATTCAACCGATTGCCTTCAAATTTGGACAGAATGCTCAGCTGACATCCTTTTATCGTTTGAGGAAGCAAAAAAGCAATACGTTTAATAGTTTTTTATTTATAACAAAAAATCGATCAATTTTTTTCGAAAAATCGATACTTCAAGTTCAAAACGTCACCAAATCGTCAATTTTTTTTTTTCCCTTCATCGAACGATAGCTATATGTGTCTAAAGTAAAATGCTTTTTGGGTTTTTGTTGCAGGATGAATGTGAAGGCTGTAATCGTGCACACCATCAAAAAAGGACCATCGCGCGTCGAGAGGGGTGGGAGGCGGATTTTTTGATGAAATTGTTTAAAATTTTTTTTGTATGTAGTAAACAGATCAATAAAACTCTATACCAAGTTTCACCAGTTTTCCGTTGTATACTTTCTTCACAAAAAAATTCCCAAAAAGCGGTAAATTTTGCGAAAAACAAAGACAATCCCCCCTTAAATGTACGAAATGTAGAGAATATTTTTCTCTATATTTTCGTTCCTATGGACCACTCTTGAATTTTGCTTTTTCGAATCCCTCTCAGGGGTTGAAAATTCAAAATGAAATTCCGGGACAACTATTGACCGAAAATAAAGAGACACGAGTTTGGCGCTGTGGACAAAAATGTAGCTGAGGGTTCAAGCTACAAATTCTTCCACAGCGCCGAATTCGTGCAGTCAATAGTTTTTCCAGAATTTCATTTTGAATTTCCAAGCCCCAAGGGGGGTTGGAAAATCAAAATTCGAGGGTGGTCCATAGAAACGAAAATATAGAGAAAATTGTTCTCTACATTTCGTACATTTGAACCATACCCGAAAAATCGATTGTTTTTGAGTTATTCGATAAACACTTTTTTTTTGGTACTTTAACCATTTTTTAGGGGGTGAAGATATTATCGGAGAGTGATGATCAAATACTTGATCGACGCGTCTTTTCTAAATTCAAATTTTTTCTAAAGGGTTATTGGATTGAAAATGATTTTTCAAAATTTCACCCCACACCCAATTTCACTCCCAAAATGAACTTTCACGACTTCGGCGCTGTGGACAAAACTAAAGCCTGGATTTTTCTGCACATTTCGTCTCACAGCGCCGACCTCGTAGGGGTTGTAGTTTGGCATTAATCGAACCCCATCTTCTTTCATCCCCTAAAAAAATCCTACACTCCGATTTTTAGGCAAACTTGGATTTAGCAGCCGTGGCACCTACAAAATCACCTGTCAAGATTTAGCCTTCTAATTTACGCACGACTGTACTATCATGAAAATCAACAATTTTTTTCTTTGCCTAAAGGTATGCCCCCCTTAAGATTACGACTATTATTATTATCTCATTTGGTAAATTTTATGAAATGCTACTTTCCTCATTATTATTATTGTTGCGGTCGTCGTGTCTGTCGTTGACTATTATTATTATTACTATTATAAATATTTCATTCTACAAATTTCTCAAACTAATGAGAAATGAATCGTTGAATTATAGCAACAAATTTGCTACGTTTGAATGCATTTTGCAGGTTATGTTCTCGCGACAAATTTTTCTCCCGGCAAATCAACGGGGCTCGAGAAACTCTTTGAACAGCTGACGCGCATGTGGAACTTTAATTTTCTAAACATCATCAAAAAAACAATTTCTCACAGAGTCCAAATTGTGATGAGGATTTTTGGCGTTTCTTCGTTTTGCTGTCGCGCGAGTAGTTCCTAGAGTCGATTGTTCGAAAATTGGGAATTTCTTTGGAAACATTACCTTCGCAAATCGTAGCCGGCGGCTTGCGCCGATCCTCTGGTGGGTGCGAACGCCTTTTCCGAGAGTTTCGCGAATTTCAGCACGCACGCTTTACCGGTCGACGACATTGTCAATTCTTTTTTTCCGCCTCTTCTGCCGGTTTTTTCGAGGTCGCAAACTGGTTTGTTTGATGCCCGGGATTCGCGCGATGATCGATCAAAATTGTCGGGATGTCGAGCAAAAGGGCTGGGCCGGCGAAAGGCAGCGAAAGCGCGGGAAAAAGTTACATCCCTGTGGTCAAAAGGAGTCTAGACCACGATCTTACATACAGGTCTTGCAACGAAGCTAAATTTTCGTGGTGGGGGTAGGCACGCTTATCGGCGTCACTTTTCGATTCACTAGGCCCCGCTACGCGTCGCTACTAGCAAGGGGAAGTGGTTTCCCCCTTGCCTCTTACCGGTGAACGGGCCCAAGGTATTTACATATGATTTGTGGCGCGATTGTCGAAATAACCTTTATTCGCGACCATGTACCAGAAGGTTCTACGCGATTTACCGTGATACATTTTTTATCGTGTTTTTACGCATAAGTGTGAATTTTTTTGGTAGTGTTTGCGAAAAAAATGCGAAATGGCTAAGGATTGCGCGGTTCGCGATTGTAAAACGGGGTACAAAAATTGTAACCAGAAATGCTCCGTGTTTCGCGTGCCCAGAAACGGCGAACGATACAAAAAATGGCTCGATGCTATTTCGGGACTGAAAGAGTCTCAGTACGTGTACGAAAAACATTTCGAAGAACGATGTATTGTGAGACATTGGAGAAAAAAGGATGTAAATGGTCGTAATATGTGCTGGTATGAATTAATGTATTCAAAAAGTTTTCAGTTTTCTTTTCGATGAAAGTAGTCATCTTTTTTTTAATCAACACATTTTTTTTATTGCTTTCGCATATTATGCAGTTTACACGACAGTACGGTAAATTAAGTTAGGGCAAACGGCGCATGCGTTGCGTTCAGGAGGGAAAAGGACAGAAGGGCTATTTCTCTCTTCGTCGCACCTCTACTTCCCCTTGTCGTCACGCACCAAGCGGCAGAAATCGGAATAAAAAACAACCACTAAGGGTGCCCACCCCCTCTACCGCCGTTGTCAGACCTGTACGTAAGACCGTGTATTGGCCGAATCCTAGTAACTAGTAAGTTACTAAGACGCTGCTGCTTTTTACTGCTCGTGAAATGAACCCCCTGGAGCGGTAACTTGTCCAAATTTTTAAGAGCGCTGATGTTCCTACTCAGTCGATAAAGCAGGTCGATGATCTTTTAACGGGTGGACGAGGCCATGTCGCCACCGCCTGTTGGTAGATGGTGCCACCGGCCCTAGTTGCATGTGTGCGCGGTCAGATGTCGCCACCGGCCCTGTCTGTCGAATTCCTAATTGCTAATTTTTGGAGGAAACAGACCCAACACGCGCTTTTATCGATAATTAACAATCATTATATAATAATTAACAATAATTATACACTCAGTATATTTATCTACTTTTATTTCGATTTTTCTTAAGCTACCGCTCGTCCTTAAAGCTACAAATTGTATAAATAAATGTATAATATATATATATATATATGTGTGTGTGTGTTTGTGTGAGGGTGTATTATATACACGTATACGCAGCTCATACACGCGCACCGTACACAAATTTGCAGGCTACAAATGCGTCGTGTTTTTCTGCGCACTGTTCAATGGTCAAAAATAAAAAATTTCTCCTAAACAGACAAAAAGTACAAATAAAATTAATTTTTTTACATTCTTCGCTCCGGTCGCACTCGTTTTTGGCGCACAATTTACTCTCTCTCTCTCGCCTATTCGATTGTTTCGTAACGATCTTATTATCATCATTGTTACTTATATTATTATTCCTGTATTATTTTAAAAAGAAAAGAAAACTTGTATAAATTAATTTCAAATATTTGCTGACTCGGAGCGAAGGATTTCGGTTTATTGTTTGTTCCATTGTTCGTCATTGTAATTCTCGTTCTTTTTTACTCTCACTGGTCGTCGTTGAGGAAATTTAACACTTTGTCGGCATGTTTTTTCCCGTCGTTTCAAAAGTTCGATATTGCGCGCGATTGAAAATATCGGCGCGTCGCTATACTGACGCCAATGTGCTTTTAGTTTGTTTTTCTTTTTTTTTTTCGTTTTTGTGACGTAATTGCGGGGGGGCTTTTTTGTTATTTTTCTCTCTGGCCGCTGCTGTCGAGCGGAGGGAAAATTCGTTAAAATGAGAAAAAACGATGGAAAGGGAAAAGAAAAATGAGGAGGGACTCAAGACGCGGTGATAAAAATCGGGAGAGAGAAAAATGCAAGAGAGGAGACGGAAAAGATAAAATTGCTTTATAACATCACAGTTTGCCGTTCGTGGAATCGTCGATGCGAAAACGACATCGGAGAATGAAATTCTCGCGGAAAATTACTTTTCCAAGGGACGAGAAAAAAAATCGCTAAATTGTCGCGATCTTTTTTCCTCTTTTCTTTTTGGATATGTGAGATCGCGGCTGCGTCTCGGCGGAGAGAGAGAGAGATAGAGAGAGAGAAGGGCCCACTTATTATCACAAAAAAAATCGTAATTTGTCAATCTAGAGGACACGAAAAAAAATCGAGCCCTGCGTCTCTGTCTCGGAAGGAGAAAAAAAATGAGCACAATTCGTTCGGAAATATAAAGAGCGAAAGGAAAAATCGGCAGAAGTTTGAACATATATCAATTGATTTTCTTGAAACATTAGAAAATAAAAAAACATAACACAAATATTGAAAAATTATCAAATATTATCAAATTTTTTAATTCATTTTTTAAAACGTCAATGTCGTTCAAGAGTCCGAATATTAAAAATTAAAAAAAAATCGTGCGAATGATAAACAAAGAGAGAGAGAGAGAGAGAGAGAGAGAGAGAGAGAGAGAGAGAGAGAGAGATAGAGAAGGGGAGGGGGAGCGGGCGAGGAATCCAAGAGGAAGATGGTCAATCCTCGTCTTCGTCCTCGTCGTGCTCGCTTCGCTAGCAATGGCTGACTTCCATGCCGTGAGGCAATCTGTGGCCCTGTTTCGTGCTCATCGACAATTGTCGGGTGGCCATGCCGCCACCGCACTGGCTGCTCCAATCGGCCGTTGGCATCGGTGTGCGATAGAACTTGGACGAGGTTTTGTTGAACACGGGCAACAATTCGTTCGCCTCGTTCGAAAGCGCCTGGGCGTCGTCGGTCGAGAAGATAAAAAACAAAGCAGAAACGAGAACATCTATGAGTCCGGTGAAAATTTGAAAAAGTGTATAAAATTTGAAATTGTTCGAAATTTTGAAACAAAAAATTTGAATTTTGAAAAAAAAAATTTGAATTTTGAAAAAAAAATCAATTTTTTTGAATTTTGAAAAAAAAATCGATTTTTTTTAATTAAAAAAAAAAATCGATTTTTTGAAATTTTGAAATAAATCAATTTTTTGCGGATTTTGGAAAAGTATCAAATTTTTGGATTTTTGAAACAAATCCAAATTTTTTGAATTTTGACAAAAATCAAATTTTTTTGAATTTTGAAAAAAATCAAATTTTTTGAATGTTAAAGAAAAAAAAAATTTGTCGAATTTTGAAAAAAAAAAAATCAAATTTGTCGAATTTTGAGAAAAAATTCAAATTTTTTTGAATTTTGAAAACGATTCAAATTTTTTTGATGGTGAATGCGATACAGAGGGAGAATGATTAAGAGTGAAGGACCCGGTACAAATGGAAGCTTAAAAATGTAAGTTTTGTTTTTTTAAACAAAACAAAATGGCCGCGTTATAAGGTATTCGTTAAGGCGTCTATTGAAAAACTGCTCATGTTAAAGCTCAAAAGGATATTCATCGATTTGACTTAATTTTCTGGGAGGTTTCTCACTGTAACATTGTTGGAAGAATACACCTAAAGTTTTGAGGTTATCGCGTAGATAAATTAATTTTTCACGGCAAAAATTGTCGAGAATATGGTCCAAAATATGAAAATTTGATTACAAAGCCTACTTAGTTTTTAATTTTATACTTTTTTAAATACATTCATAGGGTATATCCTCAAAATGTACCGCGCGCTAGAGGCTTCTTTTGTCTACGTTACGTTTACGTGGCGCCATCTCCGTTGAGCTTTGCGAGGTTCCCTATTGCACGAAAGACTCGAAGAAAAGTAGATGGAGAATAAATGGAGGGGCGAGGACTCAGGAGTAAAAACAAAGAAATAAAAAAAAGAAACGTGACAAATACCTTGAGATAAATGACGGCGTCGGTGCCGTATCCCTCGCAGCTGAGAACAACGAGATCTCCGTGAAAGTATCGCGCGTACAACCGCGACAACGGTAGACCGTAGCCGTAGCCGGCGAGCGGCACCGTGTGCGAGTCCGATTTGCTCGGTTGGGGCGCCGTACTGTACATGTACTTGAAGAGATGATCGGTCAACGAGCGCGGTATGCCGCCACCTCGATCGGACATCTGACAGGACGACGTCGAGGAATCGATCAAGCGGCGAAACGGAAAAATAAAAGAAATATTCATAAAGAATAAACCATAAATAAATGATCAATTAAAACGAATAATTCATTAGATAATTGAATTGAAAAATAATAAATAATTTCATTTGAAAAATTATCAATAATTAAATTAAAAAATGAAGGAATATTTTGAAAAAAATCAATTAATGAACAAGTAACTGTAAATAAATAAAATAAGCTATTATTTTTTTAACAAAAAATTAAAAATAAATTAATACACATTTAAAAAAAAATAATTTAATACAATTTTTGACAAAAAATTAATAAAAATAATTCTATTTAAAACAAAAATAATAATTGATTAACGAAAAATCAAGAAATTAAAGAATATTTATAAAAAATAATGAGAATGGAAGAAAAAACGTGGAAACGAACCTTGACGCAGACGTCTTCTTTGCCGCGAACAACGGTGACTTCGATCGGTGGATAACTCTCGGAGTCGGTGACGTGCTCCATCACCGCTCTCATGCTGTTCTTGAAGAGCTCGAAGAGCATGTGGTACAAGTGGCTCGGCACGTAAATTATTCGTATCCCGTTTCCGGCCTCGAGATCTGGAGAAAAAAAAGAAAAATTAATATCGAGAAATATACATATATGCATTTTGACAGGAAAAAATGAGCAATATTGAGCGATTTTTTAAACTAAGCAATAATTATTCTACACTTATCAAAATTTGGGTATACTTTAATGGCGCCCCTAGTCAGTTTCCCTAAATCATTTCCCTTAAATACAGTTCCCGTAAATTATTTCCCCTAAATGTGATTCCCAAAAATATATTCCCCTATGTCATTTCCCCTAAATTGAAAAAAAAAGGACAAGAAAAGTGATCAATTGAGTTTGTTTTCGTTTGCTTGTAACGTAAGTGCATTACGTCATGAAAATCTCTTTGAAATCCCCTATTGTCTTGTCCTTTTTTTTATTCAGGGGAAATTACATAGGGGTCAAGATTTTAGGGGAACTGATTTAGGGGAACTGTATTTAGGGGATCTGATTTAGGGGAAATGAGTATTAGGGGAATATTAGATATAGGGGAAATATACTATCAAATATATTTAATAGTATTACTATTATACTAAAATATATATATATTTATACTAAATATATATATATTACTAAATATATATATATTTAGTAATATACTAAAAATATATTTATACTAAAATATATTTAATAGTATATTATTAAATATATTTAATAGTATATTTAAGTATACGAAACAATTTTTTTCAATGAATTCATCATCAAAACGGCGGAGCTGTGGCAATTTTTCAAAAACAATCATCGTCAAGTGGAAGGTACAAAAATTATCAATATTTCTACCAAGTTTCAACTCAATGGGCTTAAGGGGGGGTCGTCTGGTGTGTCAGATCAAAAGAAGAGAAAACGGCCTTGCACGACTTCTTTGACGAAGAGGAAGGTGTACTCTATGGTCCAGGCATAGCAGATTAATGGCGAGACAATTTTTTTATTATCAATTATATACAACTTTCAAACGCGGTTTTCTCAAAACACGATTTTTCCAAACTGCTGCCATGATATCTCGAAAACTATTCGATTGATTCTGCTCAAATTTATACAGCATCTTTAGTACACATTTAACTACAAGTTGAACTAAAATAATTAAGATTGCTTCGTCAGTTTCCTTTTTGTCAGCTATATAGACGACAAAAAAATACGAAAAATTGAATTTTTTTTCTAAGCGTAAAAAAAAAAATATTTTTTTGGAATTCTAACTTTATTTTAGTTCCATGTAGAGCCTCGAGTCTCACGATTGAAATTGCGTTTGGTTTTTACATTTCGGATAAGCAGAACGGCCGGAATCATGGCAGCGGTGGAGCACCTCTTTTTATATATGCGTTCCTGTTGGGCCGTGTATCTCCGACTATATTCTATATGACTTCAAAAAATTCACAAAGTTTGCTTAAATGTTAATAAAAATGATATACAATTTATAAATTATTTATTTTTAATGGTTGGTCAGAAAAAAAAATTCCCCAAAGAAGCATTGAAAAACAGCCTTCACACTAGACGACCCCGTTAATAGTTTTTGAGTAATCCTGCACGCCAATTTCGGTAACGCAGTTTTGAGAAAAACGCGTTTGGAGTTCACGCCCGCTCCAAATCCGAGCGATGAGGCACAGCGTTGACGCACTGAGAAAAAAAAAGCAATTGAATCAAAAAAATATATTGGTCGATTGAAACAAATGTCTGATCGCGGAGTGCCACCGATATATGAGATTGTTACAATACTATAAAATATTGGAAAATGTGATTGATTCAAATAACATATTATTTTTATTTGAAAATCTTTTCTGTTCTCTGAATATCTACATTATCTTTCGGATAAAATTATTTTCTATTGAAATAATTCTATGTGCAATCCGTAGATGTATGGATGAGATAATTAAGCGCTTGCTACAACATTTTTTATTTCGTACAAAAATAAAATCAATAGTATGAATTATTTCTTTACTACATCGAAACGAATATGGCACGAGACGTAAGTTTTTCAATTTGTTTTAAATCTTAAATAAAAAGTGAGCATTGGAATGATCATCCACGATAATAGTGGAGAGAATATCAGATATCCGATGGAATATCCATGGAGAGAATATCAGATATTCAACCGATAAGAACTGATACTACACTTTGATCTTAGCCACAGGCCAAGAAGCGATGCTCTTTAGAGTTTCTCCGGCGTTCAAGTAGATTTTCGGTTCGCGCTACGCTCGCGAGAAACGAGCGCGCGGGCGGCTTCTAGCGGTTACTCCGAGAACTACGGGTTTCCTCACACCTATCATTTCGGTGGCGCTCGGCCATGATTCGGTTGAATTTTTTCAACCAAATGCGCAAGAAACAAATTTTAATTTCGCATAATTTTGTCAACCGATTCAGA
Source organism: Ophion ellenae (assembly GCA_963210295.1). Classification (NCBI taxonomy): domain Eukaryota; kingdom Metazoa; phylum Arthropoda; class Insecta; order Hymenoptera; family Ichneumonidae; genus Ophion; species Ophion ellenae. Next base: position 2,895,923 of record OY723397.1, on the reverse strand, counting down.
CATTTGCTGAATATTTTTCAATCACAATAAAATATTATTATTAGGTGCGCAACTAAGTTCCCGCTGTTTTTCAAGAGATGGCTCCACTAGTAAGTGCTGGTCGATTGTGACACAACCAAAACGTCATGAACCAAGCTTAGACATATGGTAAACAAGCCGCCTTGACACATTAGTGATTTTGTTTTTGCGTCGTATACTTTTGGTTGTGTGAGAATGTCTGATTTTGTGCCAAATAATCGTTATTTGCGGGAAGTGTTGCTTTTCTTTTTTCATTCGAAGAAAACGGCGGCTGAAGCGCATCGAGAACTCCAAAAAGTTTACGGAGATGGTGCTCTAAGTGAAACAACGTGCCGTGATTGGTTCCGTCGCTTCAAAGACGGTGATTTCGATGTTGACGAGCGTTCGCGTGAAGGAAGGCCAAAAACCTTCGAAGACGCTGAATTGGAGGCATTGCTCGATGAGGATCCGTGCCAAACGCAAAAAGAGCTTGCTTCAGCATTAGGAGTTACCCGCCAAGCCATTTCCAAGCGATTGCATGCGTTGGGAATGATTCAAAAACAAGGAACTTGGGTTCCTTATGATTTGAAGCCGAGAGACGTTGAGCGTCGTTTTTTCGCCTGTGAACAACTGCTCCAGCGGCAAAAAAGGAAGGGTTTTCTTCATCGCATCGTTACGGCTGATGAAAAATGGATTCATTACAGCAACCCAAAGAGAACAAAATCATGGGGACTGCCCGGTCATGCTTCTACGTCGTCGGCTCGGCCGAATATTCACGCTGCGAAGGTTTTGCTGTGTATTTGGTGGTACCAGGGCGGTGTTATTTATTATGAGCTGTTGAAACCGAACGAAACCATCACTGGGGAACGGTATCGAACTCAATTGATGCGATTGAGCCGAGCACTGCGCGAAAAGCGGCCACAATACGAGCAGAGGCACGAAAAAGTGATTTTACAGCATGACAATGCTCGGCCTCACGTTGCCAAACCCGTTGAAACCTACTTAGAAACGCTCAAATGGGAAGTCCTACCCCACCCGCCATATTCCCCAGATATTGCGCCCTCCGATTATTACTTGTTCCGTTCGATGGCACATGGTCTGGCTAATCAGCAGTTCCGCTCATATGAAGACATCGCAAAATGGCTTGATTCGTGGATAGCCTCAAAAGACGAACACTTCTACCGTGACGGTATTCGAGCTCTGCCGGAAAAACGGGAAAAAGTTGTCGCTAGCGATGGGCAATATTTTGAATCATTCATTTGTAACCATTTTTTCACAATAAAGTGGCATTTTCATTAAAAAAAAAACAGCGAGAACTTAGTTGCGCACCCAATATTTTAAGGGGTTACCCCCACTTGCGATTTTGAAAAAATCGATTTTTTTTATTGCATTCTTTTGAAGTATAAGTATCTGAGAATATGTCCTGAAAATTTCAAGTCGATCCGAACAAAATTGACTGAGATATGAGCGTTGAAAGAGAAGAATCCGCGTTGAAAGAGCGTTGAAAGAGAAACTTTAAACGCGTTTTTCTCAAAATGGCATTTCTGAAGTCGGTGACCAAGATTACTCGAACACTAATGAACCGATCTTCTTGAAATTTTGCAGGCTTATTCAATACATAAAAATGTAGTCTTTGATCGTTCGATTTTTTTTTCGAAAAAAATGGCCGTTTTATAGCCAAAAAACGGCCGTTTTTTTTTCGTTAAAATCGAACCATTAACTTTGACTGTCCGCCATTTTGTGAAAAATGAATATTTTTTAAAATCCTTCGATCAAAGACTAGTTTATACGATATATATTTTGAATGAAAAAAAAATTTCAATTTTATCGCGTTATTAAAATCAATAGCGTTTCGTTTAGACTGATAAATTCGATTATTTACATCAACAATTTTACAATTGAATCAACGAAATTTCATTCAATGACACCAATGATATTGGATCAATGATTTTTTCCTCCCACCGCGGGCTGTAACGTTTGAAGTTTATCGAAGTTCGCTTTGAAATTTTGGGAAATATTCTACATGGATAGTTCTATCGTTCAAAGAAAAAAAAATATATCGATTTTTCGATCGTCGTAAATGTATATCCAGCCTTGACATCGCTCCGGCTTCTTTCAAACACTTTCTCGGCCAGCTTCCGGCATTTTCATGATCTCACATAGCGGTCACCGCTCCGAGTAGTGGCCATGCACAGCACTGCTTAACTCGAAGTACCGCCGGAGCCGAACCTCCCGACCATCAGTGTCGGTGATCATCATCGTCATTATTATTATTATCTTATCGAGCTGATGATGGAACATCGCGCGCGCGCTTTTTTTATCTTTCGCTCGAGCGAATTTTTCGATGATTATTATTATTGTTATTATTATTATTATTGAGAAAATCACGGGCGATATTATCAGCGACCGAGTGTCGTCTTCGAGATTGGCTCGTTCAAATCGTCGCTTCAGTTCTCTCGAGTTATCGTTGATTTTTTTTAATTTGTTTTTTTCAGAAGAAGCTTCGATTTATGACAGCCGTAAATACGACGAATAATGCTCATTTTATTTTTTGTCACTTTTGCTTTGTTTTCCTTTTGATTTTTTTTTTAGAACGTTGTTCTGGGTTTTTCATTGCCTTTTCATTTGTTCGGGATTTCCTTCGAATTTCTTTCCTTTTGCGATCTTTTCCGATTTTTTAAGGAGCGGGTATTTTTAATCGATTTCTTTATTCTTCTTTCTTATGTTGATTTTATTAACTATAATTTCTATATTGTGATTTTTTTTCTTCATTTTTTTAGGTGAATTTTTATTTTTTTTTCCATCGAAGTTCTTTTCCTTTGCGATCTTTTCCAATTTTTTAAGCAGGCGGTATTTTTAATTGATTTCTTTATTTTTCTTCCTTATGTTGATTTTATTCATTTTTAATTTCTATATTGTGATTTTTTTTCTTCATTTTTTTTAGGTGAATTTTTATTTTTTTTTCCTTCGAAGTTCTTTTCCTTTGCGATCTTTTCCAATTTTTTAAGCAGGCGGTATTTTTAATTGATTTCTTTATTCTTCTTCCTTATGTTGATTTTATTAATTTTTAATTTCCATATTGTGATTTTTTTTTTTAATTTTTCGTCTACCTTTTGGTGAATTTTTTTTTCGTTCGTTTTTTCGTGAATTGTCAAAAAAAAAGGACGAAAATTTTCCTCACCGTTGTACTGTTTGACTATGAGCTCGGGGCTCGCGAGATAATATTGGTCGCAGAGGAATCGAGCGTTCTCGTAGGCGTCCCTGACGACGCCGATCACGTCGCAGTAAGGATCAATGCAGCCGACGTGCCTGTTGTCACCGTTCAATATACCGCCGAACAGAAGAGCTGGAAATAATAATTATCACTTTTTTGTACAATAATGAAAGAATAAAATATTATCAAATAACAATAATAATAAAATATCGATTTCAATACACAATAATTAAATCATAATATTAATCAATAATCATCATGAAATAATAATATTAATAATAATTCATATTGTTGTTATTATTATCGTTACTGTTGCTTCGATAATTCGTTCGATCTCTTTACTTTTTCCTCTCGGTCGAGCTATCGCGTTGTTTGACGAAATCTCCGCTAGGAGCGCTCGCGTGCGTGTACTCACTGTGCTGATTGATGAGCATTCTTATCGAGACGCGCGACATAAAGAATCGATCCAAAAAATATTGAATACTGTTCTCGGTTTGGGGATCAACGTCGTGAGAATCTTTGAGCTCGAGTACACCCTGGGCCATCACCTCGACCACGTCCGAGTGACGGTTTCTTATTTTCACGAGAGCCTCGCAGAATCTGCATTCGAACGACGGAAAAATTTATAATGATCCTCCGCGATGTTTATAATTTAAATCAAAATTTTACGGAGAATCTGGTAAGCTTGAATAAATTGAGGGAATTTCGACGAATGAGGATTTTTCATGTAATTATTTTTTTGGAATTTTATTGTACGTACAAGTCGTCAAAATTTTAATTGAATTTTTTTTTTTTTTTAAATAAAGGACAGTTTTTTTTCTAAGTTATCGACGTGAATAATGAAAATGGATAACAATAAGTAGCCAAAAAATTAAATGTCAAGTAGCCAAAGAAATAGCAATATATTTGCAACTGGAATTATTAATAAAATTTTAATTATAAACTCAAACGAATATGTAAGAAAAAATTGTTGTTTGGGTTTATAATTGTAATTATATTGATGATTACAGCGTAAAACACGCCACTGACGAAGATTAAGGGAACGAAAAAATTTCCGAGATTTTTTGGTAATTTTCAAATTGCTGTATCTCTGCGAAAAATCATCGTAGGAGAAAATGTAAAAAAAGCATTTCGAGGCTTGAAATCTCTAGTTTTCGAGCTTCAAACTACGATTTTTTTAACCCTACGTAACTGAATAGCAAAAAAAATCGCGAAGGAAACTTACTCCAATTTTTAATTGATTTTTTAATCAATGGTCTACATACAGCGGTACGTTTTTTGATTAATGACGCAATTGGATCTTTTCTCCTCGTTTCATGAAAACCAAAAAACTAGAGATTTCAAGCTTTGAAAAGCTTTTTTTAATTTCGTTCTGTGATGATTTTTCGCGGGGATAGAGCAATTTGAAAATGACCTAGAAATTTCGGAAATTCATTGTTCCCTTAATTTTTGTGAGTAGTATAATAGGAAATATATTCATCGAAAAATCCATATATGTATGAATATATATACTATGTATAATCGATAAAATTCGATAAAAAATCGATTAAAGAAATCCAATAAAAAATATGGTTATCTTTTTTGGCTACTTATATACGTGTATATATTATTATTTTTATTATTATCATTATTAAGTAGGCAAAAAAGATAGCCATATGTTTTATTGGGTTTTTTTAAATCGAATAATAATCCAATGCAACTAGAATTATCGATAAAATGACGATAATTCCAGTTCCAAAAAATACTTTTTTAAATTTTGTTCTGCGATGATTTTTCGCGGGGATAGAGCAATTTGAAAATGACCTAGAAATTTCGAAAATGCTTTGTTCCTTTAATTTTTGTGAGTAGTGTAATAGGAAATATATTCATCGAAAAATCTGCATATATATATATATATATATATATATATATATATATATATATATATATATATATATATATAATCGATAAAATTCGATAAAAGAAACCCAATAAAAAATATGGTTAACTTTTTTGGCTACTTATATACATGAGTATATATTATTATTTTTATTATTATCATTATTAAGTAGGCAAAAAGGATAGCCATATATTTAATCGGGTTTTTTAAAATCGAATAATAATTCAATGCAACTGGAATTATCGATAAAATGACGATAATTCCAGTTCCAAAAAATACTTTTCTAAATTTTGTTCTGCGATGATTTTCGCGGGGATAGAGCAATTTGAAAATGACCTAGAAATTTCGGAAATTCTTTGTTCCCTTAATTTTTGTAAGTAGTGTAATAGGAAATATATTCATCGAAAAATCTGCATATATATATATATATATATATATATATATATATATATATATATATATATATATATAAAATCGATAAAATGGATTTAAAAAACCCAATAAAAAATATGGTTATCTTTTTTAGTAGTAGTAGTAGTAGTAGTAGGGTTATCTTTTTTATATTATATATAAAAAATATTTTATATATATATATATATATATATATATATATATATATATATATAATCGATAAAAATCGATTAAAGAAACCCAATAAAAAATATGGTTATCTTTTTTGGCCACTTATATATATGTATATATATTATTATTTTTATTATCATCATTATTAAGTAGGCAAAAAAGATAGACATAGATTTGATTGGGTTTTTTAAAATCGAATAACAATTCAATGCAACTGGAATTATCGATAAAATTATAATGATAAACCCAAACAATATATGTATGTATTATATTTTTTTCGTCGCTCACCGGTCAAGGGTCCCCTCGGTGATCTCGGCCTTCTCAAAGTGAATAATCTCCTCGAAAGACTTTATGTAAAGGTTATTGACGATACCGACGCTTGGCATTCTCAGCAGGTGTTCCGGCAGCAAGTGTATCTCCTTCATTATGTTAGCAAGCCGCACCGGAAGTTCCTTCCGCAGGAAAATAAAAGATTTTCTCTCGCACGCGCTCAAGCCTGAATGAACAAAAGAGACGAAAGCGAATGTGAGAAGAAGAACAAAATAATTATGCAGTAATTTTCCCGAGCCGAAATTTTCGCCAATATGTTCGTGGTAAAAATGACAGTTAAAAAAATGGTATTTGGGTCCTTGGTTATCGAGGCGTGTTTCGTGTTTTTCTTTGTTCAATTCCGTTCGTTGATTCGATTCGTTGGCCGTTGCTCAACGAAGTGTCGCAAACGTGGGTCGACGCACATGTGGTCCCTTATCGTAGCGACGACGGGTGTGTTTTGTGTTTTTTTGTTGTTGTTTTTTATATTTTGTTTTGACGAAGATGATAGCCCACTCATCGAAATGGATATATATATATATATATATATATATATATATATATATATATATATATATATATATATATATATGGGCCATTCCACCCCAAATCGGACACCATTTAGCTTTTGCATCTCCGATTTTCTCCATGATTTTTTGCCTTTTAGTATCTATTGAGAAAGGCCTCCATGCCAATTTTCAGCTTTCTTTGTCCAGCCACTTCTAAGATATGAATTTAAAAAAAAAACGGTACTTTTTTTTTAATGCTCATAACTTTGCGAAAAATGATCCGATAGGGATGTTTTTTTTTAATTTTCGTTTTCAGACGCACTTTTAGGAAAAAAATCGTACAAAATCATCAAAACCGTATTTCCATAAGATTTTCAAGTTCTAAATATTAAATATCGATTTTCTTCAGATTTTTTTCCTAAAAATACCGTCACTCATTATGCAAATTTTAAGCCCGGCACGTTAATGGGATAACGTTGGGATCCATGTTTTTTCGAATTTTAAAATGTTCTTGTTTCACTTACATATGTTAAAAAATATCTGAAATCAAAATCCTTTACATCAAAGCTACTCTCGAGGATCATCTGACACGTAATGATTATTAATTAGTTTACAGATTGATTACAAGCAAAAGTCCAATGCTTTTCTACACGATGTGGAGAGAAAATCATTTTTACTCAAAATATATAAATTTGGTTGAATAACAGAAGCTCGTCGAAGACTTTTTTTATCTCTATGATTTTCTATTTGCAAGGGATTACAGCACAAATTGTATATCCCAAAATTTGACATGGCACAAAAGTTTTTTTTCATTCAAAAGATATATTGTTAGCCGAGAACAATATATTATTGAAACTATCTGAAAAATTATCGCGAACAAATTACATATTTTTGAATGCAATTTCTGCAACGAATGAAAAAAACGTTTCAACTCCTAACATGAATATTGTTGATTCGAGTACACAAGAAAAATTAAATTTCGCTCGTTTGATTTAAATGAAGTTTCTATGGTTAAATATGTCATTTTATTGTTTTCACCATATCCGATATTGATTTTAAGGGGTTACCCCCACTTGCGATTTTGAAAAAATCGATTTTTTTTATTGCATTTTTTCGAAGTATAAGTATCTGAGAATATGTCCTGAAAATTTCAAGTCGATCCGAACAAAATTGACTGAGATATGAGCGTTGAAAGAGAAGAATCCGCGTTGAAAGAGCGTTGAAAGAGAAACTTTAAACGCGTTTTTCTCAAAATGGCATTTCTGAAGTCGGTGACCAAGATTACTCGAACACTAATGAACCGATCTTCTTGAAATTTTGCAGGCTTATTTAATACATAAAAATGTAGTCTTAAATCGTTCGATTTTTTTTCGAAAAAAAAAATTGCCGTTTTATAGCCAAAAACGGCCGTTTTTTTTTCGTTAAAATCGAACCATTAACTTTGACTGTCCGCCATTTTGTGAAAAATGAATATTTTTTAAAATCCTTCGATTAAAGACTAGTTTATACTTATATTTGACTAAATCCATCCGCATTTTTTTTTCAGATGATCCACCTCGCCGCAATGTTGGTCACCGCAAACCGTGTATATAAAACCATTATTCCATCGACGGCCATTTGCCACTAAACAATGTAATATTTTTCAATAAAAAAATTACTGACAGTTCTTCAAGACGAGTTATTTAAGATGGTATATTGATCGATTAGAGAAGTTTTGTAGTTTTCTTTAAAAAAATTCCTGAAAATGGCCTTTTTTTGCGCTACAAGTGGGGGTAACGCCTTAAGTACATTATTCGGTGAAATATCAATATTTTAAAAGCCAATGTAAAATAATTTATGTAAAAGGAGGATCATTTATGTAAACACTCTCAAAAAAGATTTACAAGGAATAAAACTACTAATCCTACATTATTATTCATTTATTATTATTCATCACTATAATTTATTATTATTTTTTATTCAAATGTACTTTCTTCCCATTTCTTTCCGATCCGGAACGTTGATACTTCCGTACGTCAAAAAGTTATAAAAAGCTCGCGTCCGGAGCAAAGTTCGGCGGTGGGCGACATTGACTCCATACGTTTAAATTTACATCTCGCGCAAGGACGCGCATATTCGCGCGACAAAACTCGCCGGGAGATTTACTTTTCGATTATTCTTCTTCGCAATATAAACACTTCCGCCACGGAAAGCGAACCCAAACGAACCCTAAATTGCGGGGGCTGCGGGGATAAAACGAGCACGTTGTCTTTTTCTTCTTTCCTTTTTTTCCCTTACCGTCTCTTCAATTTCAGATCTTTGCAATTTTTTTTTACGTGTCACTTTTGTGCCCCGCGGCCCCTCGCCATCTGTGCTTTTTCCTTAACCGTTCAATTCCCATTTTCAATTCCAGACGAGAATTTTCAATTATCGCCTGAAATTGAAAATTTCCGGTAGGAGACTGCAAGATGGAGAGAGAGAGAGAGAGAGGGGGGGGAGGGGAGAGAGAGAGAGAGACATCCGACAGCTGCGGTGCACCGATTGCATCATTCTACGTCTATTGAGGCGCAGCTCCTCGCGGCTTCCTCTTGTTCCCATTTGCAGCGATGAACCCAACCGCCACTTGTTCATTCAATTAAACCAATCCAATGTGTGTGTGTGTGTCTCTCTCTCTGTGTGTGTGTGTGTGTGTGTGTGTGTGTGTGTGTCTCTCTCTGTGTGTGTGTGCCTGTGTGTGTGTGTGTGTGTGTGTGTGTGTGTGTGTGTGTGTGTGTGTGTGTGTGTGTGTGTGTGTGTGCCTGTGTGTGTGTGTGTGTGCCTGTGTGTGTGTGTGTGTGCGCGGGCGCGTGTGTCTGTGTGTGTGTCTGTCTGTGTGTGTGTGTGTGTGTGTGTGTGTGTGTGTGTGTGTGTGTGTGTGTGCGCGCGCGCCTGTGTGTGAGTGTGTTCGCGCGCGCGTGTGTCTGTGTGCGTGTGTGTGTGCGTATGTCTGTGTGCGTGTGTTAGTCCGTGTGTGTGTGTGTGCGTGTGTGTGTGTGTGTGTGTGTGCGTGTGTGCCTCTCTCTCTCTCTCTCTCTCTCTCTCTGTGTGTGTGTGTGTGTGTGTGTGTGTGTGTGTGTGTGTGTGTGTGTGTGTGTGCCTGTGTGCTAGTGTGTGTGTGTGTGGGCATGTATGCTAGTGTGTGTGTGTGTGTATGTGTGTGTGTGTGTGTGTGCGCGGGCGCCTGTGTGTGTGTGTGTGTGTGTGCCTGTGTGTGTGCGAGCGCGCCTGTGTCTGTGTGTGTGTGTCTGTCTGTGTGTGTGTGTGTGTGTGTGTGTCTGTCTGTGGGTGTGTGTGTGTGTGTGTGTGTGTGTGTGTGTGTGTGTGTGTGTGTGTGTGTGCCTGTGTGTGAGTGTGTTCGCGCGCGCGTGTGTCTGTGTGTTAGTGCATGTGTGCGTGCGTGCGTGTGTGCCTCTGTGTGTGTGTGTGTGTGTGTGTGTGTGTGTGTGTGTGTGTGCCTGTGTGTTAGTGTGTGCTAGTGTGTGTGTTTGTGTATGTGTGTGTGTGCGCGCGCGCGCCTGTGTGTGTGTGTGTGCCTGTGTGTGTGCGCGCGCGCGCGCGTGTGTCTGTCTGTGTGTGTGTGTGTGTGTGTGTGTGTGTGTGTGTGTGTGTGTGTGTGTGTGTGTGTGTGTGTGTGTGTGTGTGTTAGTGCATGTGTGTGTGTGTGTGTGCGTGTGTGCCTGTGTGTGTGTGTGTGCGCCTGTGTGTTAGTGTGTGCTAGTGTGTGTGTGTGTGTGCGCGCGCGCGCGCGTGTCTGTGTGTGTGTGTGCGTGCGTGCGTGTCTGCGTGTCCTGTTATGATTAGATAATTCTAAAACTGTTGATAGGTCAGATCTTGTCCTACTATATGCTGGAATTGCAGTTCAGTAAAAATCCCACGGGTTTCGAGATTTTGCGTTTTATGTTATTTTTATGAAATAAATTATCTGCTTTTGGTTTTTCGCATGCCACTTCTACAAATGACATGAATCGAATAACTACGGTAAGCAACTTTTCAAAGTAATTGGCACGATATGCGTAGTACATTTTTTTTTACACCGCGGGCTATCAAAGTCAGATGTTCGAATTGGTTTTTCATGAAAACTTTGCATAAGATCTTTTTTCATAAAGTTTCCTTAACATTCAAGATTAAAAAGAAGACTGTTCTAGATGAAACAAATAACGAAGAGTAATTCAATCTTGGATTGTGGCTAACCTTCCAGCCTCCTCAAATTACCCATATCGATAACAGTAATACCGATGCTCCGTAAATAATCACAAAAATGATAATAAAAAAGCATTAACACCAATAATGGCGCAATAATAATAACAATAACGCTATCAGTAATGGTCCAATAGTAATAATGTCAACGATGATAATGGAGTAGATGAATAAATTCATCACGTCGACTTCACCTTCCTTTGACACTCGTCAATTTGGCCTGCGTCACTTGACACACTCGTCAAATTCTTTCGAATGCGGCAAAAAACGTACACACATACATTTTCCGAATAATTTTGCCAGACGGTGGAAAAAAAATAAAACACGGGATGGAGGAACAAAAAGAGAAAAACAAATGGACAGAGCGGTGTGCGAGCGTTATTTGCATAATCGCGCAATGTATGAGTGAGATTGAGGATGGGCGCGAGACGCGTTTGCGGTGCTGGCCTCGCGTCTGGAAAAACTTTTTTTCACGCCGGTGAACGTCGTACCCGGGACGACGAAATCACGCGCTTCGCGTTTAGCTCGAACAGCTCATCAGTGGGGCTTTTGTTTGCTCGGTGGAATAACGATTCCAGACGTTGATACATTATTTGTGTTTTCCTTATCGATACGTGGTCTCATTATCATTATCATTATTATCGTCGTCATCGTCATCATTATTTTTATTATTTTCATTGTGTTATTGCCATCGTTATTATTATTATTGCCTAGTATTGTTATTTTCATCACCGTCAATACTATCACTACTGATTGCTATTATCATCGTTTTTTTTTAAATTATTGTTGCTAAATACGATTATCGCTTATTGCCAATAATGCTATTATTATTCTTTTTTATTATGATGATTTTTTCAATTATTACTACTATTATTATTATTATTATTTGGTTTTTTAATTATGATAGTTTTGATAATTGTGATACTTTTTTGTAATATTAATAGTTGTACTAATTAATCATTAGTAAGTAGTTTTGATAATTATGATACTTATTTATTATGATGATTTTTCATTCAAACTCCGCGTGCATTTTCATTTGTGTTTTTCTTATCGATACGTGATATTATTATCATCATTATCGTCGTCATCGTCGTCGTCATCATTATTTTTATTATTTTCATTGTGTTATTGGCATCGTTATTATTATTATTGCCTAGTATTGTTATTTTCATCACCATCAGTACTATCACTACTGATTGCTATTATCATCGTTTTTTCTTTTTTTTTAAATTATTGTTGCTAATTACCGCTTATTGCCAATAATGCTATTATTATTCTTTTTTATTATGCTGATTTTTTCAATTATTACTATTATTATTATTGGGTTTTTTATCATGACAATTTTGATAATTGTGATACTATTTGTAATATTAAGAGGGAATGACACCTCATCGCGGTCGGTATGGTAGAACAATTATAGATTCCCAAAAATCTCTGAAACGGCTCTTCAGATCCCGTCGAAACTTTGCCAAACGACGTCAAATAGATAGACGAACAGCTGTCTTCCCCTCAAATTTTCTGAATTTGAGAAAAAAAATGTAGATTGGCTTATGATAAGCCAATCTAGTTTTTTTTCTCAAATTCAGAAAATTTGAGGGGAAGACAGCTGTTCGTCTATCTATTTGACGTCGTTTGGAATTCAGAAAATTCAGAACGTTTATGGGTCGGTTAAAACTGATGTGACGAATGGCTAAAAACCAATCGAGTAATTCTGAAGAAATTTGGTATAAATCTTTCTAACCTCATTGTCTAAAGCATGACCCTAAATGTTTTAGAAAATAGAAAAGAAAGTCTCGTTTTTATTGCAAAATGTCGCAATTTTTTTTTCGAAAAGTTCAATGTTTTTGTTTCATAGCGTAGGATTTTATCGTTTTTCAACATTTCTCCCTTTTTTATTGATTCATATTCTGGAATGAGTGTTAAGGCCTTAGGCCACTCTAGAAGCCGAAAAAATAGGCTTTTTCGGGATTTTTTTTTTCAGAAAAAATACAAAATACAATTAATTTGTTATTAACAATCATCTGACGATTTTTTAGGCAAATTTTTCACTTTCCAAAAATTTCGTCACATCATTTTAAATAACGTATGAACTAGACAATATAAAAAAAATACTACGTACTTCCATAGACAATGTATTTTTCAAGATATATTCAACATTTGAAGTGAATCGGTTGAAAATTGTCCGGGTTATGTTTCCGGCCAACTTAAAAAATGCAGTTTTGAGATAAACACTGCAGAGCCGCCATTTTGAAATTAATCGCTTAAAAAAAATTATTGTTTACAATCACTGATATGTATGATAAACATCCTTTTTGTATTCTCGATTTATTTTGTAGTTTTTCTAAAAAAAAATCCCAAAAAGCCTATTTTTTCGGCCTCTAGAGTGACCTAACCCCTTAATAAAAATCTCAAAAATGGCAAAAAAATCTTTCCTTCGTGAAAAATCATGAAAATCAGCCATTTTTTCCTCGTCTAAAGGTTTCTACCCCCTTAAGGATTTAACAATTAATAGGGGGGGGGGGGGGAATATACAATGTTATGCATACGTAAAAACGCCTACTTTTTTTCAATATTTATTTCGTATTCAAAGGCTTGACGCAACTTTTACGAGGGGGCTGGGATTAATAGTAGCGATAATAATAATAATAATAATCATGAAAAATGATGATGATAATAATAATGATACGTGTTATTTTCGAATGGCGGGTGTGTCGCACCGACGCTTCCGTTCGATTGGCTCGGTCCGCGCGATATCACGCGTGATAAAAAAAAAGTGATGAACTTTGGACAAGAACTCGACGCACACACGCACGCAATATGCGTAATGGACGTTATGTCGGCCCGACAAAACGTAAACAAACGTCATCAATTTGGATAGCAGCACATGTTTGCGTGTGTGTGCGTTTTTTTTTATCGCCGCTGCGGGCTTTCCGGTCATTTCATTTTTCGTTTTCTTTTCTTTTTCGCGTCTGGTGATGCCATATTCGCATATTTTTTTTCAGCCTTGCTCGCGTATTTTTTTTTCGTCCAAATTTAAATGTCCGCAAACCAAATGTATTTTTTTTAGTACTGCAAAATTCTATTAATGTTTTTTGATAATTTTTTGTTATCCGTATTAAAATGTTAATCGATGAATAATTACGATCTGGAAATTTGCATCGTTGGAGGACGACGAAAAATCATTATTTTCAGCGATGAAAAATTCTATGGCCGATTCAGGCTATGGAAATTACTGCAATACTTTTATTTTTTAATTTATTTTTTTAACAAGATTTTTGTTTTATTTTTGAAGAATTTTTGTTTAGAATTTTTTTTCTCGAAAAAAAACGCGTTTTTGCGGAAAACAATTTTGAAGAAGAATTGAAAAAATATATATATATTTCAATTTTGAGTGAAAATAAATTTGGAGCCGTATTTAAAATTTTTATTTTTCAATTTTCCTTTTGAAGATTTTACATTGCACATTTGTTGCAACGAAAAATTATGCTCCAATCTCGATCTTTTTTCGCTGCTATTTCGGAGTTGTCAAGATCATATCGATATTGTTAAAACGGAACTTTGTTCCATTTAAAAATGAAGACGAGAAATGCTACTACGATCGCGACCTTGTCCACCCAGCTGGACTTTGAAAGTGAAAAATATTTGAACGTGTCATTTCTTGGCGATGGACCAGGAGAAAGGTCTTTTTCTTATTTTAACTGCTTCAATTTTATTTGTTTCGTTTCTTTGCACGACTTTGGCGATTTCTTTCGTTTTGTTTTTACGTTCAATTTCTTACTCAATAAAATAGTGATAATAAGAGTAATAAAGGTCATTGAGATACTCAAAGAAATCATAATATTTTTTATTTCAAAAGAAATAAAAGAAGCAATTAGAAGTGAGAGGCCAATTTGGCCAACCGTATGGAATGAAAATGTAAGGGAGCTGGAACGAAAAATCAAGAGGCTAAAAAATTATAATTGAATAAGAACTTCAATGAGTTTAGAGCTAAAGCGATGTGTCATAACATACGGTGTTGAAGTTTGCATCGTTAGAATGCAACATTTTTTTTTGTTATTTTCCTCCATTTTTATTGTTATCTAAACTCATTTTTGAAAGATTTAGGTGTGTGAGGATAAGATGCGGAAATGTCGGTAAAGACGGATAAAAGGGGCATGTAGACGCCAAATGTAGAATATGCAAGCAGGCAATTGAAAATTTGAGACATATTTTCGAGTGTAAAGAAGTTGAGAGAAAATTATGCCAAAAAATCTCTACATATAAAAGAACATGTCCCGACTGATTCATCAAATTCGGACAGTAGGTTGCTGTTGTGACGTGAGCACTCACTAAGAAGGGATTTTTCGAAATTCAACCCTTAAGGAGAGAAAAAGGGTGGCAAAGTTTGTATGGAAATTAAAAAAAATCTGGTCGCATTTACTTGAAACTTCGTATTCGTGCTTCTTGACGCAATTAAGGAAACACGTATTTCAGCATTTTTCGAAGTTCAACCCCTAAGGGGAGAAAGAGGGTGGCAAAGTTTGTATGTGAAATGAATAAAATCTGGTCGCATTTACTTGAAGTTTTGTATTCGTGCTTCTTAACACGATTAAGGAAAGACGTATTTCAGCATTTTTCGAAATTTAAGCCCTAAGGGAAGAATGAGGGTGGCAAAGTTTGTATGGAAATTTAAAAAAATCTTGTCGCATTCACTTGAAACTTCGTATTCGTGCTTCTTGACACAATTAAGGAAACACGTATTTCAGCATTTTACGAAATTCAACCCCTAAGGGAAGAAAGAGGGTGGCAAAGTTTGTATGGGAATTAAGAAAAATCTTGTCGCATTTACTTGAAACTTCGTATTCGTGCTTCTTGACATAATTAAGGAAACACGTATTTCAGCATTTTTCGAAATTCAAGCCCTAAGGGAAGAAAGAGGGTGGCAAAGTTTGTATGGAAATTTAAAAAAATCGTGTCGCATTTACTTGAAACTTCGTATTCGTGCTTCTTGACACAATTAAGGAAACACGTATTTCAGCATTTTACGAAATTCAACCCCTAAGGGGAGAAAGAGGGTGGAAAAGTTTGTATGTAAAATGAAAAAATCTGGTCAGAAGATTTACTTGAAACTTAGTATTAAAGACCTTTAACGCAATTAATAAAACACGTATTTTAGCGTTTTTCGGAATTTAACCCCTAAACGAAAGGGGGTGGCAAAGTTTGTACGGAAAATAAAAAAAATCGTTCAAATTCACTTGAAACTTTGCATTACTGCTCCTAGACACAATTAATTAAATTTCAGCGTTTTTGGGAATTCAATCCTTAAGGGGAAAAGGAGGAAGCAAAGTTTGTATGGTAAAAGAAATATCTGTTCAGATTTACTTGAAACTGAGTATTAATGCTCTTCAACACAATTCTACGTGTTCCTTAATGAAACATTTCATTAAGGGATCATTACATCGAAAATTTTCAAAAAATCGATTTTTTTTACATTGTCCGACAGTATGGACGGTAATAAACAATTTATATGAAAATTCCGCACTCGAAACTTTAAACGCGTTTTTTTCGAAATGTCGTTTTTCAAAACGGTGTACACTCTCAAAGGAAGAGTTTTCAAGCTATCCGTCTCAAATTTTGACACAACATTCTTCACGCCATTCTTTATCTTGCTATGGAGGCCTTTTTTTAATCTTCATATTTTTTTAACGAAAAACTATCCGAAAAATCGGCCAAATTAAATACTTTTTTTTCAAACCGCCGCCATTTTGTCAATTGTGATTTTAAAAAACTTTCATAGCAAGATAGCGGCTCTCATACTGATTAATAAACTTTTTACGAATTTCATTTCAGACAATATTTACGGCCACAACTGTGTACACCGTAAGGAGCCCGTTTTTTCAAAAACAATATCAACCGTTAAAAAAAAGTGAAAAAAATAAAAATAAACGTTAAAAAAATGATTTTCTGTTCTTCACAAGTGCTTTGATTTGACATAAAAAAATCAGGCTGTTTGGCGTATTTTAACCATCGACGAAAAAAATCGCCAATATCACACGAAAATTCTTTTTTTGGATTCGCAAATTATTTTTTTTGGCGGATTTGGGCGACAAAAATCACTCCAACGTTTTGTTCACGATCCTCGTGATAACGATAATAGTTAAATAAATATCATTATAATAATTATTCTCATTATTCATACAATAATCGTAATAATATTATTAACAATAGCAATGACCGTCAAGCAACGAAAACAACAACAATACGCAACGAACGCGGTACAAAGTTCCGACGAAATGTTTTTTTTTTCCTTTTTTTCAGCGTATGTATATTTAAATGCACGTATGCTTGCGCGTCTCGATTTAATCGCGTATACATTTCAAGTACGGGGCGGATGCAGCGAATTCATCACTTGGAGCACCCCGGTGCTCCCGCAGTTGGTGCGGAAAAACGGAAGAAAAAAAAATCGCGTAAATGATTCTAAAAATGAATAAATATTCCGACCTTGAGCACCGTGTTGTTGATGCAAATTTTCATAGTGGTGTACGCGAGGAAACAATTTTTTTTTTTTTGCCTCACGAATTCAAAATAATGACGATAATCGTGATATGGTAAATGGTGATAATAATAATGCTAAGTGGACGATATTTTTCGTCACAGATGCAAAATAATGAAGATGGGAACAATAATAATACAACAACGGTGATAATGATAATTATATTCAAATAGTAAATGGTAATAATAATAATAATAATAATAATGGCTGTAGTTCCGAAAAAGACATACCTCCGATTAATTTGGAATTTCGTGTACCCACGTATTGTGAGCCGCTGATTACGAATATGATAGTGAAAATACCCGCAAATTATATTTTCAAGGTCAAAACTAAAAAAAACTGAATTTCCAACAGTTTTTTTACTTTATTTTCATAAATGTTGAGCTTGGAGGAAAATGCTTCCCACAAAAGTTGTTGCCTATAAAAAGACTGATGTTTAATGTTCTATACAGATTTTGTCTAAAACCATTCGGTTTCGAGGAAAATGGGATAATGCTGCAATAAGTACATTTTGCTAAACTCCATTAGTTTCGATATTATCTACTTACGCACGTCACCGCCGGAAGTTTGGAGTTTGGGTTTGTTTGTTTTGTGTTGTTGTTCTTTAGGTATGCGTATAGTGTTAAAGATCAAACTTCAACCTTCCAGCAGTAAAGTGTCATCCAATGACATAAATAAAAAGCCAATAAAAATCAATATTTTCATAGGCTACAACTTTTATAGGAAAGATTTTTCTCTAAGACCATAATTTATTACAATACAATAGAAAAACTTTTTTTAAATCAGTCTTTTGTGAGTTTTGACCTTGAAAAATAAATTTGAGGGTATCTTCACTATCATATTCGTGATCAGCGAGTAAAAATACACGGGTACACAAAATTTCAAATTAATCGGAGGTATGTCTTTTTCGGGACTTTATCCATAATCATCATCATGGTAGCAATAAAAAACGAAATAACAGAATGATAATTTTGTAAACCGTTCGATCGATTTTTGTAGCCCAAACAAATCGAAACGTATGAAAAATTAAAACAAAAAAAATTCGCGAGTCAACGAATTTTATATCAATTATTGAGTAACTTTTTTAAATCATTAATTCATTTTTATTACTTATTGATTCATTTTTATTAATGTCATTGAAGTTTGCATCGTTGGAACGCAACGAAAGCTTAGTACCGCGAATTTTTTTTTTGGCAAATTTGGACTACGAAGAACAGTTTTTTATACCTTTTTTTACGATCCTAATAACTTTTTTTGGGATCCTAATAATCCTGAAAAAATGTCTCCATGGTCCAAAATCTTATCGTGTAAATTTGGACGATGGAGAAAATGAAGATATAAAAAAAAATTTCCTTGCATTTCAACGATGCAAACTTCACCTTTGTTTTCATTAATTATTGATTAAGCCAAACAAACCCAAACATGCAAGATTAGCAACAAAAAACAATTTTTGCAAATCAATGAATTTTGATCAATTCTTAAGTAATTTTTCTGAATGATTAATTTATTTTTATGATTTATTGATTAATTTTCAATAATTGCTGATGTACCCAAAGAAATAAAAGTACATTACTACTATAATAATAATCATGGTAAAAATAAATAACGAAATAATAGTCGTAATAATAATAATGATGATGATGACGATGACGATGTTTTTTTAAATGATAATGCTAATGATGAGAACGATTATTATTATTATTATTATTATTATTATTATCAAAATGACAATATTTATTATTAATCTAATTCGTGTTAAAATAAACTATTTTGAATAATTGGCTTACTCGTCCCTCGTTCCAATATTATTAATATAATCATTATTATCGTCATCGCCATAATTATTATTATTATTATTATTGTTTATTATAATTATTGTCGTTATTATCGTTATTATCAATTAAATTTAAATAATTCACTTTCTCGTCCCTCATTTCTTTATTATTAACATCATTACTTTCGTCATCACCAACATTTTTATTATTTTATTATTTGTTGTTACCATAAAATAATAATAATAATTGCCATTGTCAGTGTCATTATATTATAATAACGACGACATTAATAATTGAACGAAGGACGAGTCAGCCAATTATTTAAATTCCATTCATACATTGCAATTCGACTGTTTTCTCGATTTATATCGTGTTCGTGTATATATATATATGTATATGTACGCCGCCATTTGTTACCATTCGTAGATATACGCGTATTATGACGCGTTCGTTGGAGGAAAAAACACACACGTGCGAGAAAAAAAAGTTTCCTATGGCTTGTTAAAAAACGTGGCAGAGAGGTGGGGGTAGAGTTTCGTGGAAAAAGCGAGTGAGATGGAAAGGTTTGTTTTTGTGCGTGAGGCAAAACACGAAAGTCACGTAGGCCGGGCGCAAGGGGGAAGGGGCACGGGATGCCCGTGACAAAATAACTCGGTACCATTGTCGTGTTGATTATAATGATTATCGTTGTATCGTGAAAAATATAAGAGAGTAAGAGAGGGGAGGGGGAGCGATGAAAAGTATGGAAAATCGTTAGATGCTCGTGGGAGGTCCAAAACAATGAAAAGTCTCACCGAAATCGATGAACTGTTTTATCGAAAGGGGCGACGGGTTGAACTGCGAATAGAAATCCAGCATCTTGGTTATGCCGCTCAGGCACCTCCTCGTGAGCCTCATTATGTCTCTCGTTACACATTAAAAAAGGTCCCGGACTCGCGTTCTTCGATACGTCGCACGAGTGTTTATAATTTTATTCAAACACGATTGTTCTCGAGAATTTGCCACAGTCGAAAAACTAATTTATATCGATTGCCGTGTTTCGTGTGGGTTTTTCGGTTTTTTTTTCTTTTCGTGAGTTCTGTGGCGCGAGAAAAGCGATACACGGCTCGAGGACGCGCCGCACACGGCTATACGGCTCGAGGCAACTGCGGCCACTGATTATATACACCGTGGACGGACTTTTTTTTCTTTCGTTTTTCAGTTTGGTACTCGGAGCACAGATGACAGCGCGGTGACCGAACGCGAAAAAGGTGTCAACAAGTTACCGACCGATGGTAACTTACCGACCGATGGTAGGTTACCGACTGCTGGTAAGTTACTTACCTATGGTAAGTTACCGACATCGCATCCAGGGTTCTGAAGACTCACCGTACGGGTAAAGACGCTTCTTATGTCTCGTTCACTCATTGGAATAAATCTCCGGGTGAACGGTTCTCGCATTTTCTCTTGCTTGGAATGGAAAAAAGTTGAAGAAAAGCCCAAGAGGTTTAACGCATTGGCGAGGTCGCTTGATTTTTCGGCGCCTCCGGTCGCGCGTCGGCGCACGATCTATTGACTTGAGCAGTGCGACGCGACTTCCGGCTCGAGGCACAAGTCCATGTGGTGCTGCTGCTGCTTGTGATCGGGGTGCGCGTTTTTTTTTTCCCTCGTACTCCGGCCGAAAAAAAGTGTCGTCCACGTCTCTATCATCGCGTTTGCGGCGCATCGAAGAAACGAACGAGAGAAAGCGAAAAAAAAAGAAACGCAGAAAGTACCTCGCTCGTTCTCATGTCGCGGCGCGATCTCCTTTGACGTCGAGCTCCACAGAGAAACGTGCGTAACAAGAGTAACAAGCATTGCTAGGCGCGCGTGAGGACTTTTGTAACGCGATGGCGGATCTGGACGATTTTTTCGCGAAAAAAGATCGCAAGAAGGCGAACAAGGGAAAGAAGTTCACGACGACCGAGGAAATCGCCAAGAAACTCGAGGAAACGGGCAAGCGACCGGAGAAAATCAAACCGAAGGAAATAAAGCCGGGAAATCCTGAGGAGGAGGTGGTAGCCCAGCCAGTTCCGGTAAGTGACCCATTCTCCGTCCCTCTCGCTTTTTCACCGAAAACTCGATCTGTTTATTTCGTCGCCCAATTACGCTCACGATTTTTGCTCCTTCCGGGCCAAGGGGGGGGGGGGCATGGCGGCCATATTTGATCCTCGGGAAATGTCACATCGCAAAATCCCGTCACGTTCCAGGACTCACGAGACAAAAAGGCGAAAAAAAATCAATTCTTATTGCCACTCGACTCTCCTTCGCTTCCGGCGTTTGCCAAATTCGGCATCCCGGCCCCGTTTATTACGTAATTCGGCGGCGAAATGTTTCCTCGCTTCCCGTGGGACAACCTCCGGAAGCGAGGGGGCTTGCTTCGATCTTATCGAGGCCCAGCTGTTTCGACCCGCTTGGCTCCGGGCTTAACCTCACTTTTCGCCTCGTATTTCGCGTGGAGCCCCTGGGGCATATTGAAATACGCCGGAATTTGAGACGAAGCGTGTTAATGGGGGAATCGAAAAACAGAAGGAACCATAACCTACATTAGCTGGATATGAAGTTTTTGTTCGCAAAAACAAATTTTCGTTGTACGTTTTTTTTGTTGGTAAAAACGAATTTTTCCAAATTTACGTTTTTGTCGTTGCAAAATCAAATTTTCGTAATTGTGCGTTTTTTTCGTAAAAATAAATTTTCGTAATTGTACGTTTTTTTTTGTAAAAACAAATTTTCGTAATTGTACGTTTTTTTTGGTGATAGAAACGATTTTGCCCAATTGTACATTTTTGTTGTAAAAGCCATCCTGCGCCCTGCGATACTTTGAACAAATCGATTCTTTCGCCGGCGAAACGCTATCCATTCTTCTTCTCGAAAATTGCCGCTTGATTCATATGGAAGTAAACTTTGGATCGTTGGAACGCAACCAAATTTTTTGATGCCACATCAAGCGACAAATGTCACTGAAATATTTTTGGAGTTGCTTATTGAGGGGTTAGGCCACAGTAAAGGGTATAAAATCACGTGCGAATTTAACAATTTGTTTTCGTATGAAAAAGAGACTCATAAAATTAATCACACATCTATGTTAGTATGAATATCACGCTGTTAGAAAAAATATATATTTTTTTCGTCGTACAAAATGGCCGACTACTAATATTTTGCTTTATCTTTTTTTTAGGCGCTCCGCGGCGTGACATTTAGCATCCACAATTTTTTACCTAAAACAAGAAACAAAAATTCTCGTCAATCTACATTAGAATAACTAGAGAAGTACGTACGGAATGAAAAAAATATTGTTTTATTCAAAAGTTGTAGGTATTTGAACTTAAGAAATGAATTTTCAGTGAAAAATTTCGTTATAAATGCTCATAAACTGCTCATAAAATGAAATGTTTTCGATTAATCAGAAATTCCGTACGTACTTCTCTGAGAAATGCAATTAGGAACGTAACTTTCAAATTTGAAGTAAATCGAGTGAAAATTGTTGAAGTTATTTGTCACGCCAATTGGAAAAAAGCTGTATCGAGAAGTTTCGAGTAGTCGGCCATCTTGTACATCAAAAAATATATGTATATATTTTCTAACAGCTTGATATTTATACTAAATAGATGTGTAATTAATTTTATGGGCAAATCACTTTTTCATACGAAAAAGAATTGTTAAATTCGCACATGATTTTATACTCGTTACTGTGGCCTTGAAATGAAAATTGCTGACTCATGATTTTCTTTTTAAAGAAAAAACTTCACCATTTTTGAGACTTGGAGTATGTTTTCTTACTACTTTTGGCTGTTACAATGTATTTTTTTTATAAATCTTTATAAATGGAGGTATGGCACGATCGTCCAAATGGGTTGGCGGCGGATGTCAGACGGTGTGACGCGCAGCGTCGGTGGGATTAATCTGAAAAAAAAATCAACGAAGACTTTTCTTTCAACACTCATATGCAGAATATGAACCAAGAAAAAATGTGAAATGTTGAAAATCGATCAAATGGTCCGCTTTGCAATTATAAAAAATACGATTTTTTTAAAGTTTCACTTTGAAAGAAAAAAGATCGTATTTTCCGGAAAATGGCTATTTTGCAATAAAAAAAATACGTTTTTTTTTTCCATAAACATTGAGGTTCATGTTTTAGACGATAAGGTAAGGAAGATTTGTACCAAATTTCATGAGAATCGGTCGATTAGTTATTTAGCTATACGTCACGCCAGTTTGGAAAATGCAGTTTAGATAACCGTGCCATATCGCCGCCATTTTTAAAGATTATTTTTTTTTAATGCCATATAACGGCCAATAGTAAAATAAACCATACCGCCTGTTACGCATATGGAAGACAGGGGAATTTTCTCCTCCCGGAATAATCAGGGAATTTTTAAAATTCTCCGAAACTTCTCCAGAATTTTCTTTTCGCAAGAATTACGAAAAATGAAACCATTGGGAAAAATATAATACCATTGACTTGGAAAAGAACCAATATATACAAAAAAATTTATGTCAGTGACAAACATTGAACATTTCAGAAACTAAACATTTATTTACTCGAAAGCTCTATGCATTTGCATTCGATTTTTCGATACACAACCACACAATTATTATCGTAGATAAGGGTTTATATTTATTTTTGATTTATTGGTACCGACATAAAAGTTTATCTTTATAATAAAGAATAGTTTCTCTATTCGCTTTTGATGTATTCTTTTTTACTTTACAGTCTTACAATTATTATTCGAATTTCAGGTAAAAAAAATTATTTCAATATTTAACATTTTTAGATATTTGATCTTGAAAAAATAATGTTCTTTATTTGACTTGAAACTCCCTGGAATATTTTCCACACCTGGAAAAGTCAGGGAACTTGTGAGTCAATAATGCGTAACAACCGTGATACCCTAAGTCTCAAAACCAAAGAAATATTTCCTTAAAAAAATCATGAAAATCAGATTTTTGTTCCCTACTGAAAAAATGTTTTTTTTTTTAATTAATTTTTTATTTTAAAGAAACGGTGCAAAAAGTATATTTTTTCGGAGGTTTGAATTTAAGGATTTTTGGAATAATGAAAAATGGAAAAAAATCGACTCTTTCGGCTGATTAAGGCCTTGGGGAAACGGAAGGAAAAATAAGGGGGCGGAGAGGAAAAGAAAGATAATGAAGAAGGAGAGAACGAAGAAAGAAAAGATAGCGAAGAAGAGAAATGGATGAAGAAAAAGAGGGGAAAAAGAAGAAGAGAAAGAAGAATCAAAAGATAACGACGAAGAAAGTGTGGATGAAGAACGACAAAGCAGAGGATGGAGAAGACGATATAAAAGGCGAAGAAAAGGAGGATAAAGAAAAAATAAACGAAAAAGGAAAAGATGTTTTTTTTTTCTGGAAATCCACTTGCGTCTATGTGGGGTTGTTTGAGCCAATTAATAATCAATAAGTAATAGAGATAAATCAATCACTAATAAAAAAAAATACTCAATCATTTATCAAAATAAATTAATAATTAATATAAATTCACTGATGCGCAAAAATTTTTCGTTTTCTTGCTAATCTTCAATATGCTTGGATTTGTTGCGCTCAATGAATACTTGATAAAAATGAGTCAATAAGTAGTAGTAATGAGCACTAAAAAAATAATACTAATAATTAATTTTTTAAACTACTCAATAATAAACAAAAAAGACTGAATAATTAATAAAAAAAAATACTCAACAATTCATGAAAATTCATGGATAGGCGGAAATGTTTTCTTTTCTTAGCAATCTTCAATATGTTTGGGTTTGTTAGGCTCAGTCAATAATTCACAAAAATGAGCCAATAAGTGATGGTAATAATTAACCAAAAATACTCAATAATTAACAACCGAAAAACCCAATAATTCCGCCGCGGAGCGCCTAAAAAAAGATAACAGAAAATATTAGTAGTCGGCCATTTTGTAGATCGGAAAAAAAAAATTCTAACACCTTGATATTCATACTAAATAGATGTCTAATTAATTTTATGAGTGAATCACTTTTTCATACGAAAAAAATTGTTAAATTCGCAAATGATTTTATACCGTTACTGTGGCCTGACCCCTTAACTTTTAAAATCGTGCCAAAAAATCGTTTTGATATTTTTACCTTACTCTAGTTCCGTCGACAGCCTCAGGTCTACGAATTAAAACGCCGTTTGATTTTTTTTTCAGTAGTCCAAATCCTCCGGAATCATGGCAGCCATCGACCAACTTTCTTTTTAACACCTGAGCAGAGTTGGCCGTAATTCTATTTACTAAATACGAATACGAATTTATTCACATCCTGATTTTCACGTGAATATAAATACAAATTTATTCATATTTCACTTATTTGTATTCACATGCATGTATACAAATACAATTGTATGCACAAATATTCTCAACATACAAATAAATTCACAGAAAAAATTGTGAATAGTCACCAAAAATGTGAATACTTACAAAAAATCCTGTGAATGAAAAAAAAATTCACATCAAAATCTGTGAATGCAAATGTATTCACAAAGAATTGTAAATACAAACAAATTCACAAAAGAAGTTGTGAATTTTTTCGTATTTGAGACGAATTAAAATCAAATTCACTATGATTAGATTAAAATTTTCACCAAAAGTGAGTTCGTACGTATTTTGAGAGAAAACACAAATTCACAATGATTAAATTAAAAAACAAATTCACAAAACAAAAACAAATTTATTCACATCCTGATTTTCACGTGAATATAAATACAAATTTATTCATATTTCACTTATTTGTATTCACATGCATGCATACAAATACAATTGTATGCACAAATATTCTCAACATACAAATAAATTCACAGAAAAAATTGTGAATAGTCACAAAAAATATGAATACTTACAAAAAATCCTGTGAATGCAAATGTATTCACAAAGAATTGTAAATACAAACAAATTCACAAAAGAAGTTGTGAATTTTTTCGTATTTGAGACGAATTAAAATCAAATTCACTATGATTAGATTAAAATTTTCACCAAAAGTGAGTTCGTACGTATTTTGAGAGAAAACACAAATTCACAATGATTAGATTAAAAAACAAATTCACAAAACAAAAACAAATTCAAAAACAAATTCAAAAACAAATTCACAAAACAAAAAACAAACTCACAAAACAAAAACAAATTCACAATGATTAGATTAAAATTTGCACCAAAAGTGAGTTCGTATTTTGAGAGAAAACATTACATCGGGGCACAAAATTTTTTGCAAAAAACTTGCGAGTTTCAAATATTACATTATAAATATGAAAAAAGTCACGAAATGCGTTGTGAGTTTCGTAAAGTTGAAGAAAATTGAAATCCAATTCACGACAATTATATTAAAATTTACACCACAAGTGAGTTTGTTTGGGTTCGTACGAACCCACCAAAATACGCACGAACTCACTTTTGGTGCAAATTTTAATCTAATCATTGTGAATTTGTTTTTTTTTGTTTTGTGAATTTCTTTCTGTTTCTGAATTTGTTGATGTCTTGTGAATTTGTTTTTTAATTTACGTATCAAAATACGCAAGATCTCACGTTTGGTGTAAATTTAAATCTAATCATTGCGAATTTGATTCTAATTAGTCGTAAATACGAAAAAAATCAACTTATTTTGTGATTTTTTTTGTATTTACAATTTTTTGTGAATACATTTGCATTCACAGATTTTGATTTTAATTTTTTTTTAATTCACAGGATTTCTTGTAAATATTCAAAAAAATTTCTGTGTTATTTGTACGTTCAGAATATTTGTGAATACAATTGTATTTGTATTCGTATTTACAGAAACTGAAGTACGAATAAATTTGTATTTATATTCACGCGAAAATCGCGATGTGAATAAATTCGTATTCGTATTTACAAATAGAATTACGCCCAACTCCGCACCTGAGTGTCTTCCGAGCGCTGCAGTCGATTCAGCTCGTTTTAGTTCGAAAAAATTCCGCGAGACCGTGATAATGTCAATAAATGCGTGGTAAAAATGCAAAGATATTGGCGTTTCAATGGTCCGTCGAAGGGGAAAATGCCAAAAATAGTTGTCACGACGATGACGTTTTAATTAAGCGAGAGATGAAAAGACGTTTTATTTCTCTTTCGTTTCCTGGCCCAGGAGGACGACGAGTGGCTGGCGTTCGAGGAGGAGAAGAAGGATTACAGCGGCCTGAAGATCGGGAATTTGAACGCGGCGGACAACGATGACGCGGAGACGGACGAGGAGAGAGTCGCCGGTGAGAACAGTTCGGACGGCGAGGGCGGCGAGTCGGGCTCGAAGCACAGCGGACCGTGGAAAAAGCCCGACCTCCCGGAGTCGAAGGAAAGCACGGAGGCGATTAACGCCGCTGCGGGGGCTGCCGCCCCACCGTCCGCACCTGTCGAGAGCAGCTACAAAGCGCCGCATCTGAGGAATTCCGGATCGTCCTTGACGAGGTCGAGATTGATGAGAAACGTCGCACCGGATATCAACAGCGAGGAGTACTTCCCGACCCTGAGCGGACGCCAGGCGCAGAGCGCCGAGACCGGGCCCTGGGCCAGGAGGTAAGCCAAAATCTTCCCGCGCCACTTTTTATTTTGCCTCTCCAGTTGAGGGAACCAATGAAATCTGCAAGATTTTGCAGATTTCATTGGTTTCCTCAAATGGCGAGTTTCCCAACAACGAAAATTCCAAATCGATTAATCATTGTGAATTGTTGAGTATTTTTGGTTAAGGGTTTCATCAGTGTGAAAAAAAAATCTGATTTTTTTTTTGCTTAAATAGATAGTTTTGGCCTTTAACCCTACACCTAATGAATACATTTTTGTACCTTCAAACTCATAACTGGGGTTCGAACGAACCCCACGCGTTGCTTGATCATAAAATCGGCCCTTTGCTGATAAACAGACTTTTCCGTACGTCATTCTCTTTATCTTTTCATCACGAAGAGAATGGTGCTCGGGAAATCTAATTTTATGCAATTTTAGTTCGCGAAAAAACTCCGTTCGAAGACTGAAAACCGGAAAAAATCATTTTTTAAATAAAAATTTGTAATCTTTCAACCGCCCAACCGATCTTGAAATATCAAGCGGCGTTCCGAAGGGGATACATCGGACTATTGAACAAAAATTCATTGTCACTTTATTCAGTCAAAAAAGTATATTTATTTGGGATATTGAAAATGACGAAAATCCGAAAATCAACAATTGTGTTTTAATGGTTTATTTTAGTGAAAATCCGTAGGAAAAGGATATTATTTTATGAGTTTTATCATAAATTTGTTAAGGGGCGATTGTCTTTTTTTTTTCGCAAAATTTACCGCTTTTTGGGATTTTTTTTGTGAAGAAAGTATACAACGGAAAACTTGTGAAACTTGGCATATAGTTTTATTGATCTGTTTACTACATACAAAAAATTTTTCAAACAATTTCATAAAAAAATCCGCCTGCCAGCCCCCTCGACGCGCGATGGTCCTTTTTTGATGGTGTGCACGATTACAGCCTTCACGTTCATCCTGCAACAAAAACCCAAAAAGCATTTTACTTTAGACACATATAGCTATCGTTCGATGAAGGGGAAAAAAAAAATTGACGATTTGGTGACGTTTTGAACTTGAAGTATCGATTTTTCGAAAAAAATTGATCGATTTTTTGTTGTAAATAAAAAACTATTGAACGTATTGCTTTTTTGCTTCATCAAACGATAAAAGGATGTCAGCTGAGCATTCTGTCCAAATTTGAAGGCAATCGGTTGAATAGTTTTTGAGAAATCGTGCACACCATCAAAAAACGACGATCGCGCGTCGAGGGGGGTGGGAGGCGGATTTTTTGATTAAATTGTTTAAAATTTTTTGTTGTATGTAGTAAACAGATCAATAAAACTATATGCCAAGTTTCACAAGTTTTCCGTTGTATACTTTCTTCGCAAAAAAATTCCCAAAAAGCGGTAAATTTTGCGAAAAAAAAAGACAATCCCCCCTTAATGCCAAACTACAACCCTTGCGAGGTCGGCGCCGTGAGACGAAAGGTTCAGAAAAATCCGGGCTTTAGTTTTGTCGACAGCCCCGAAGTCGTGGAAGTTCATTTTGGGGGTGAAAAAGTGGGGTGAAATTTTGACAAATCCGTTTTAATTCAATAACTCTTTAGAAAAAAATCGTACATTTTTTGTTCGAATGGGAAAGTTGTAGCCCTTGAAAAGACGCGGCGATCGAGTATTTGATCATCACTCTCCGATGATATCTTCACCACCAAATAAATGGTTAAAAAACAAAAAAAAAATTGTTTATTCAATAACTAAAAAACAATCGATTTTTCGGGTATGGTTGAAATGTATGAAATGTAGAGAATAATTTTCTTTCGGTCAATAGTTTTCCCAGAATTTCATTTTGAATTTTCAATCCCTGAGAGGGGTTCGAAAAAGCAAAATTCAATGGTGGTCCATAAGAACGAAAATATAGAAAAAATTATTCTCTACATTTCGTAAATTTAAACCATGCCCGAAAAGTAGATTGTTTTTGAGTTATTCAATAAACAATTTTTTGGTTTATACTTCAACGATTCTTTCGGGGGTGAAGATATTATTGGAGAGGGATGATCAAATACTCTACAACGTTCCCGGTTGAACAACAATTGTATGAATTTTTCCTAAAGAGTTATCGAATGACAACTAATTTTTCAAAATTTCACCCCATTTTTTCACTCCCAAAATGAACTTCCACGACTGTGGCGCTGTGGACAAAAATAAAACCCGGATTTTTCTGAACATTTTGTCTCCCGGCGCCGACCCCGTGGGGGTTGTAGTTTGCCATTAATCCACCCCATCCCCTTTCATCCCCTAAAAAAAAATCCTACACCCCGATTTGTAGGCAAACTTGGATTTAGCACCCGCGGCACCTACAAAATCACCTATCCAAAAACTAGTCTTCTTCTAATTTCTTTCCGATTCCAATATACAGCATTTTGTTCATCGAAAAAAAAAAAAAATTTCTAACAGCTTGATATCCATACAAAATAAATGTGTTATCAATTTTATGAGTGATTCACTTTTTCATACGAAAAAAAAATTGTTAAATTCGCAGATGATTTTATACCCGTTACTGTGGTCTAAGGCCTTAATTATTATCATCCCTTATTGGCTCATTTTTGTGAACTATTGATTGAGCCTAACAAACCCAAACATATTGAAGGTTAGCAAAAAAGAAAACATTTTCGCCTATCCATGATTTTTCATGAATTTTTGAGAATTTTTTATTACTTATTCAGTATTTACTGTTAATTTTGGAGTATTTTTCGTTAATTATTGAGTATTTTTTAAATTAATTATTACTATAATTTCTTTATTACTTAGTTCTACTACTTATTGACTCATTTTTATTAAGTATTGATTGAGCGCAACAAACCCAAGCATATTTATATTAATTATTAATTCATTTTGATTAATTATTGAGTATTTTTTTTTATTAATGATCGATTCGTCTCTATTACTTATTGATTATTGATTGACTCAAACAACCCCAAGCAGACGCAAGTGGATTACCAGAATGAAAAACATATTTTCTGTTTTTTTTTCTTCGTCCATTTTTTTCTTTATTATCTTCCTTTTCCCTTCCGCCCTTTTCTTCTTTTTCCTTCTCTATTTCCCCTCGTTTTCTTCCTCTACCCCTTCTTCTTATTCATCCACTTTTTTCTCTTTATTATTTTCCATTTCTTCGTCCACTTTTTCTTCTTCGTGATCTTTTTCTTCTTTTTCATTATCTTCCGCTTCTTTGCCTCCTTTTTCGTCTTCCCCTTCCTCTCGTTTTTCTTCTCCCCTTTTTTTTCGGTTCACACTTACTTCATTATCTTTCATTTCTTATCCCTTTTCTCCTTCTCCATCGTCTTTTTCATCATTTGCTTTATTCTTCTTCGTTATCATTTTCTTCCTTTTCATTATCTTCCTCTTCTTCGCTACTCTCGTATTTGTCCCCTTTTTCGTTTTCCTCTGCCTCTTCTTCTTCATTCTCGTCTCATTCTCTGCTCGATCAGGAAACGCGAGGAGGGCAATTTCGAGGAGGTTCGCAACCGGGGCGGGAGCAGGGGCTACGGCAGTCTCCAGGAGTCGCATCAGGCACAGGCGCCCAAGCTCTCGCTGGGCAACAAGTACGGGGCGCTCTCGCAGGACCAGAGCTGAGATCGCACCCGTACGTTCTTGAGCCCGAGACGTAGAAGTGTCCTGACGTTTTAAGCAAGAAGAATAATACTAATTATAACAACAACAACAACAACAAACAACATCATAAAGGAAGAACCGGAAGTGCATCGTTTCCTAGCCCACTCGGTCTGGCCCCTCGAAAACACATTTTTTAGGTTATACAATCGTTTTTTTTTTCTTTTTTGTCACGCCCTCCCCTTTCCCCCCGGGAAGAAAAACGACCGAGCGGCCCTTACTGCCCTTTTTTTTATAATTGTTTTTCTCATCATGGTGAACAAAAAGTCAAGATGCATCGACGGCGAGAGAGGGGCGGCTGAAAATCGACGCGAATAAATGAGATATTGAGAAGGGAAGAAAATCGAAAGCGGTTCAAATGTCGAGAAACGAGAACGGAAATTGTAGGTAAATTAATGATTAAGCGTATATGCGTAGATAATAAATAATAAACAAATAAATAAAAAATAATAATAATAAATGAAAATATGTTATTAATAATATGGATGATAATTAAGTCGCCTTCGGAACGTGCCGGGAGAGAGGAGGAAGGGAGATATTTAAAAAAAAATCATAAAGTGAGACGACGCGTGGTGAATTTTCGGTTCCGGACGAGACTACGAGAAAAAAGAATCTATGGAGAAGAAACCATAGTAAAATAATAATAATAACGAACTAGAGTAAAATAAATCGCCGAGTTTATCGTGAAGGAGACATTACCTCCCGCTAAAGTTTCGGAGCCCGCGGATTTTTCGAGGCCCCGTATTTACACTTTTGTTGACTATTGTTTTATTATTTCTGTTGGATGAGCGTCCTTTTTTGATAATAATAAAAAAAAAAGAGCGAGAGACAAGAAGCGAGGGAAGTGAAAAATTTCTTTCGCCTTGAAATGTTTTCTTTGTTTCTGTTTCTTTTTTAATTATTTTAATTTTCGATTGGTCTTTTGGAAAAAAATATATTTCGAATTTTAGTACAATTATGTTTCAAAATTATCTTCATATCGGAACGATTTTTTGTCGTCTCGATGGTCATGCGATTAGCAAAGAGAGAGAGAGACAATATGTGTGATAAGAGGGTGTACGCAATATTGCCACGAGAGACAAACAATTATAAGGAATTAATCGATTTTTTTTCTCGTGACAAAAGTCACCGCTCGTATTTTTTTAGTGAATTTTTGTTGAGAATTTTTTTTTCTTCGAAATATGAAAAATCCGCCATTTTTTGGGCATCTGAATATTCAATTTTGTAGATCGTCTTGACGTACGTGATCTCGGACCGGAAGTCAGCTCTGAGAACTCGATTGTTACGATCCACGGCCGGCAACTTCCGGAACACGTGACCTTTTGCCCTTCGGACTCGAAATTCGGGATTTCTTAGGTTAAGATAGAGGTTATTTTCTCGTCGATCGTTATAAAGAATTCTTTTATTACAAATATAATAATAACGATGTGAAATATAACGGTCAAGGCGTTCGGAGATACATTCTTCGAGTATTTGTTTCTTTCTCGCAGTACTTTTACAGGACGTCTTCCGGTTTGGCGCTGTCGACGTCGCTGAAAAGAAAAAAAAACTCGAGCCTCTCGCTTCCGATGCTTACCTCATACGTAAGTCAATTATTATTATTATTATGTACATATGTCTATTGAACTTCACGACGATGATTAAAATCGGGATCGCGAAGATACCTCTCGGCGTACTTCAGACCGTGGGTGCCCTCGTTCGTGTAGGAAACCAGCATCGGCTTATCGAGAAGCGCAGCATTGAACTTGGGGAGAAAGTAAGTCCACGCTTTCACGAGAACGCCGATCTGTCGAGAAAAAAAAACGTCCCTAGAATATTGATTTTCGAAAGAGTCGAGAATTTTGTTTTTTACACTCGCTTCCGTTTTTTTCTTCGTTAATTAGGGTGGGAGGAAAAAATGGGCGGTACCTCTTCGAAATTAACTTCTGGTTTTGAATTCGCCGCTGGCGCCATCAGCACGTCCTCCTGCGAGCGAACGTAAAAAGACGGATGCTCCTCCAATTCGTCCAATTTCTCGAGCATCCTCGTGTCGACGTCGTAAATCTCGCCGAGAATTTGCTGCGCGTTCACATTAGTAAGAGGGTTTCGATATATTTTTTCTCCGCGCTTACGATTCGCAAGGGAAAACATTTTGGAAGCTATCGTGGGCAATTTTGAGTCCCCGGAGGCGTGAGAAATTGGCCCTAGATCTGATTTTCAACAAAAAATTACTAGAAATGCTATTGTGTGTTTTGCTGACTGCTAGAAGAGCTTGAGAGTATTCTAGTAACTTCTTGAAACTGCTATCGAACGTTCTGGTAACATTTAGAAAAGCCACCGTATGTTCTAGTAACTTCCGGAAATTCTATTGCATGCTCTAGTTACTTCTTGAGACACTACCGAATGTTCTAGTGTCTTCTGGAAGGGCCAGTGTATGTTCTAGTGACTTCTGGAAGGGCCAGTGTATGTTCTAGTGACTTCTGGCAGGGCCAGTGTATGTTCTAGTGACTTATGGATGGGCTATCGTATGCTCTAGTGACTTCTACAAGGGCCATCTTATGTTCTAGTGACTTCGAGAAATGGTTTTCAACTAGAAGTTACTGTAAATGTAACTTGTAGAAATGATATTGTATGTCTAGTGACTGCTAGAAGAGCTTTGGTGTGTTCTAGTCACATCGTGAAAATGCTATCTAACGTTCTGGTAACTTCTAGAGACGCTATTGTGTGGTCCAGTAACTGCACAAAATTATATTGTTGGTTCTAGTAACATCTGTCGATGATATTGTGGGTTCTAGTAACTTTTGGTATTGCCATTGTAGGTTATAGTAACTTCTGACGATGCTATTGTAGGTTCTGGTAACTGCTGGCGACGCTATTGTATGTTCTAGTAACTCCTGGTGGAACTCGCGAAAATAAATTATATCGTGGGTTGTAGTAACTTCTGGCGATGCTATTGTATGTTCCAGTAACTTTTAGTGGAACTCACGAAAAGGTGGATCGTGGACGCGTCTCCGTACGATACTAGAAAGTCACTAGACGCATCTCCTAGTAACTTCCAGCTGGAAACTAGATCGCAGCGCAAATTCTCGGATAGCGGACAGATTTTGGGGCAATATTTCATAACCAGAAAAAAGTACCAGTATTCTAGTAACCAATTATTACCGATTTGGCAGTTTAAATCGCTAGTGGTTTAATACTAGTCACATCTAGCAATTTACTAGGAAGCTGGTCCGTTTTGCCACCGATGAGAAATCACTAAGTGATTGAGCGAATCACTAGAACGTTGTTCCGTCAGTAAAATTTGGTGAGATGCTAGTGTCTTTTCCAAATGCTAGGGACAACTAATAAAATACCAGTGCCCTTTGGGAAAGGTCATTGACAGCTAGTAAGTGTTCTTAATTTAAAAGTTTCCCATCGCTAAATTGATAGGAACAGTTCGATCGTGGCGACCCCAGTGGCAACATTTTGTACTACTTCTTCCCAGCTTTGCACAAGAGGGCGCCCTCGTCTACTCCAACTCTTCTATTCAGTACTATTTTCCTGGATCTCTTATCAATTGCATTGAAAATATACGGGACAGGGTGTACGCGCGCTAAGAAAGAATTACAAGCAAGCGCCATCTTCCGAGCGCGCGGCGGCCCGCGCAAGAATTCGACGCGATTCTCTCTCTATGAAAACTTTCGCAATCTCGCGGTCTAACGTTTGTCGTATGTTGGCACTTACGTTGCCGGTGCCGGGTTTTTTCAGCAAAAATGGAATGTTGTATCTCGTGGCTATGACGAGCGGATACTTTTCGACGCTTTTCCCACAGCCGAGATACTTCGCATATCCGTCTTTCGTGTTTTGCAATAGGCGATGATTCGGCTCGCCCCGTTTCAACGTGCCGTAAACGAAAACACGATGCAGCGGATTCTTGAACAAATTCTCGTACATTTTCAGTTGTTTTTTTCTTTCCCCGTAATAGGTCGTTGCAGCAGACAAAAGTTATCCTCGCGACACCGGGTCACGTGATTGCGCAAATCAGATTAAGAAAAAGAAGCATATGGCGTCGAAATTCGACAGTTATCCGGTTCGTATGGAATGAACGAGAATCGCGCACTTTAGGAACGCGAAGAAGTTCGTTCGTCCACCGTCTGAACACGACTTTCAATTACGTGCCTCGAACAGGCTCGGCTTCCGCGAAATTCCGGTAATTCGATACTCGATGTGTCAGATGTTTTTTTTTTCTCTTTTTTTTTCCTTCTCCCACATGTGATCGGGATTTCTCGAGCGCGGAGTAAAGAGCTTGCGGAAGATTCGGCTCGCGACTACGATCAATTTGACAAGTACGCCGCCGCTACGTTGCCACCCGCCGGTGGGATATATTACGTCGCGCGATCACGTGACGGGCGTTGTCATTGTCATGGAAAGTTGACAGGCACGTTATCACGGCGCGCTTAGAGCTTTGACAGAATACCGACGGTCGATAAGGAAGTTTGTTACCGACCGTCGGTAAGGAAGTTTGTTATCGACAGTTGAAATTCCATT
This sequence comes from Ophion ellenae, assembly GCA_963210295.1. Classification (NCBI taxonomy): domain Eukaryota; kingdom Metazoa; phylum Arthropoda; class Insecta; order Hymenoptera; family Ichneumonidae; genus Ophion; species Ophion ellenae. The sequence goes on along the minus strand of OY723397.1, from coordinate 2,860,208 downwards.
CGCGGTATTCAGTGGAAATAGGTGGGATTTTACGACGCGCGATTACGTGACGCCCGTTGTCATTGCCATGAAAAGTCGGTAGGCACGTTGTCGTAGCGCTTCGAGATTTGACCGAATACCGACGATAGGTAAAACGGGCATTACCGGCAGTCGGTAAGGAAGTTTGTTACTGGCAGTCGGTAAGGAAGTTTGTTATCGACCGTCGGTATTCTTTTCGCGGTTTTCAGTTAAAACAACGTCGTATCTTTTCTCAGTAACGATAACAAAGTTCCCAGCGCACACAAATTGCGCGAAACGAGGCAGCAGAGCCGAAACGGCACACTTCCGGTTCGTGTGCCGCCGCCAACTTCACAGAACTGGCGTCTCGGCCTCGCCAGCGCCATCTCTGGCTGCGATCGTGCGCCGCGTACTTTTCACTTTCTCTCGTCGTCTCTCAATCGCGCATCGGCAATCCGTGCACGGTGCGCCATGATCAACATGGCGGACAATGTTGTTGCATCCTGAGTTACGGACTCGGCGAGATTTATAGACGCTCGACCGTTCGACGAGGCTTCTTCGAAGTTGAACCGGCGAACGTTTTTCTTTCTTTTCGTCACCGAGCCAATTATGGAGGTTCGCGGGATCGAAGTGACGAACCAGCTGAGGGTGAGTGCTTTTTTTCCTAACCCCCGGGCCCCCTCTGCCCCGCTACGCGACGATTTTGCATTTCTGAAAATTTTTTGATCTAAGCTCGATAAACATTTCGCTATTATTGTTGAACGATGGATAATACAATATTCGAATATCCATGAATTGGAGCGCTCGGTTGAGGCGGCTGTACGTTTGCAACGATAAAAAAATCGATTTTTTTTTGGTTTTCAAACAATAGAACTATACAAGTAGAATATTTTCACAAAGTTTCAAAGCGAACTTTGAAAAACTTCAAACGTTACAGCCCGTCGACCCTGTGCCTGTGTCAACGAGAGCGCAGACGGACAGGCAGCGATGGGCAAATATAAAATTAACAATCAAGGGGTAACGCCACTGTAAACGTGTCAGCTTGAGCAATTTTTCAAGTTTTTTTTTTTGGGAGGAAGGTCAAGTGAGTGAATGATAATATTCAAGGATGTTATCAGTCATGTCTTAGAGTGAACTAAAAAAAAAATATTTTTCAAAATTATACAAAATGACGACGAAGCTATTCTCGCGAGGAATTTTGAATTTGAGACGCTACTCGGTATAACTGACGCAAATTTGAATGTGACAGTAAATGAAAAAAATTCTATTAATTTGGACGAGGATAGCTGGAGAAATGCGTAGGGGCTTTTAAAATCCTAATTTTTGTGTTTGTGACAGTGT